>JADWOT020000001.1:34416976-34879514 GCA_036345935.2 Taenia hydatigena | reverse complement strand
ATGCATCCACTGCATAGTCAAGCTAAGCGGCTGATCAATTTTGGATCCACAGTCACATCCAACAAGTGGTTCATTGTGGACACCTCCAAACAATCGGACTGCAGGTCTGTCTACGCAACCCTGTAACGTAGGCAGCGTGGCATAGCTGCCACCGCTTCACCGTGCCAAGGGGTAAGCCTCATCGAAGCTGTTCTTCATTCGAATGGATGGATGGTCGGTCAAGTGAATGGTTCGACTGCTTAATCACTCAACAACTGGCACAACAGCGAAGACGAGCCATCCAGCCACTCAGTGGCACAGCCTCGCTCCTTAACTGCCCTAACGAACCTTCCAGTCCATTAGTCCTTTTAACTATCCACCCCGATTGTATTCCACATTGTACTCTAAATCCAACAGCCAATGCTCTGTCCTCTTTTCAACAGGCGCATTACAAGGAACAAATGGAGACAGTTCTCTTCCTGCCGAATTCACTAGAGGCGACAACAAACACGGATGAGGTTACTGTCCAAAAGAGAGGCAGGGTAGAAGCATAGAAGACAAAGTCGTCTTTAAAGGAGGATCCAGTGTGCATAAAAATCGGCATTGGTGCGAGTATTTTGCTTCACTGTAGCAAAAGATCCAAGGTCAGCACTAGAAGGTACTGACTGCTGACAAATGTTATGCATCAGTTACTTATTTGAATGGGCCTGCCTCTTGGCTTGGGCAGCGCAGGATACAGTGCGCGATTTCATTTCTCCGACCGCTAATCCGTTCGGTGGTGGGACAACAACTCTTCGTTTCTGCCATCTGATCACCATGCCCGACATTCGCTTCTTACAGATGTCCATATTCACTTGGGGCGAGGACTGGCTGCCACAAAAGTTGAATGTAGCCATTCAGCTGGTTCGATTTTCTGTGGTGGGTGAACATGCACAATGTGGATGGTGGTTGACCTTCCTGCCCTCCGTATTGTCGGTGGACCTTAACTTGCATGGTAAGGAAAGGCAAAGTTGATGTTTCTTGCTAGTCTTGAGTTTGTTGGTCGATTTTCTGGCAGGCCTTTAAATTTGTGAACATTATTTAAAGTTGCATCTAAGAACGCGCTGTTTGAATTAGGGATGGGAACTGATACAATGAGTCATTTAAGTAGCTAATTTTACCTGCTGATTCTCGAAGATGGACTATAAGGCCTAATATTCGTTATCCTTCCTCGCCTGCCTTGAGGAGAGGCATGCTTGGCTGACCATGGAGTAGTGTCAATACCTGCTCAACCAAAGCACGCGCAGTCGGCTTACCCAGGAGGAAGAAGAGGACTTGCTAATCGCATCACATGACGATGAAGTAAGCAAACGTTCAAGTCCCTTTATCCATGACTGTGGCAGTTGCGTTACCTGAATGGGATCGTGCTGTGGAAGGCGACACAACATCCATCATTCCGGCTTTCGCTAAAAAGGCGTTGTCTGAGAGGGACCTAGACCTTGTCAACCAGTAAATTGGTCTCGTCAAGTATGCTGAAAGCACGCGCATTGGTTGCACCACCTGAGACCGTACGATTTGAGACTGTGGCTTTGATTGTTATGCAGAAGTGGTGTTGAATTGTTCGCTATGCAGCGCAGAGAAGTGTGTTGGCCAGTTTGACATCGGTTGGTAAGAGAAGGGGGAAGGCGATTAACAAGTCCGGTTGATTAGGTGTCAATCAAACGTGTGTGGACGACATCGAAGAAGAAGTAGGCAAAACTAACTCCCTTAATCTGTAGGAGATGATCAGAATTATTCGAATAAGTAAAAGATTGAAACAACAAGTGGGTGTGGATACAGTCTTCCAAATACTTTCTAGCAATCACCACATCAGCATCTCAGGATCTGTCAATTGTAGTGGGTGGTGTATAGCCATGGAGGGGATAAGGGGAATGTGAGCAGTTTACAGACTCGAGTGGTCTTGGTTTTGCAACAAACGCAATTTCGCAGGTTGTGGTAGGGCGCTACGACTCGGATGGATGGTGCCACACAATCTAGCGTTGGTAAATGCATCCAAAGGGCTCATGTGAAAAAGTGGAAGAAAAAGGCTCATAGTTATGCACCCTAAGCAGAGGGTCACATAAGCACAGTAGGCTGCTCTTGAACACCTGTTTGGTTAGTGGGGTGTGAGTTGGATCTAGAGTTTCCAATTGTCAATGGCGGTGCCTGCACATTCTAGTGAACGTACACGTGGTGGCACATTTGCTTCAACAATGTCCAAACGGACGTCACTCACGCAGCTTAAATAAAAGCCTTTAAACGAAAATTGGGGGATTTTTTCTAAGCAACAGTCGACACCTCTCCTTGATTGGCTGATGCTTTAGCAACATCTAGAGAACAATTAGTGTAATGCCTGAGTTGACTGTAATGTAAGCAAGGCAGCTGACAGGCTCACAAGTGGGTGCAGCACCAGCCCGACAGCTAAGAGTAAGTGAGGCTGTCTCTCGAACCAATAGATTTGCTTTCCACACTGGTCTTACCATCGATAGCAAGCCTGAACCATTTGACATTTAAAAGGGCATTTGTGCCATTGTCACATTGGTGCTCGGAATTCATTTCAGTGGCTGTTTACCACTAACAGCAAAATTGGGTTCGTTGGATTCCTAAACAGCCTGCCAGCCCACAAACTTGCATGGACAGCGCCGTCAGTGAAGCACCTGCAGCAATGCCAATCACTGTGACCACGACAATGCAGCAGGTGCAACAACAACGCTACTCGTCACCTCTCTAGTGGCCTTCTTCGATCCAGACAGGGATGCGACCTCGCAGCCCCAGTGTTCACAATCGCCATTGCCTTCACTGGCATTGTAGTGAAACACTCGATTTTGCAACTCGCTTAGCCGGAAACGCCAATGTTGTTTCTGCACTTGGGTTACGCCAACCTCAAAGACCTACAGAACCATGTTCGTGGATGTTGCCTCCACAGTGGTCCTGGAGACACCACTGACAGTGTCATTCCACCGGAGAATGAATCCATTGACATGGAAGGAGCGAACCCACTTCCGCCTACACGGTAATCACACTTAGACGGCTGACTGACTGGTGGCTTGTAAAAAGCCTAATGTACCCACTGAATAGCCAAGTAAAGCAGGTAGTGAATCTGTTTTCCTAAGTAGCTGATCAATTTGGGGCCATGGTAGCTTCCAACTATTAGATCGTTATGGACACCACCAACCAGTTGAAATGCGGTCTGTTTATGCATCCCAGAGAACATAGACAGTGTGATAGTGTATGAATAAGCCCCATTAGAGCTGTTGGTCGTTTTAATGTTCGATTGGTTAGGTGGATGGTTCAACTGCAACGCAGGAGGGTGTGGGAAATGTGAGGCTTTGTGAGCAACCTAAGCAATGAGAGACTTGAGCAACAGATGATCATAGTGAACAAAGAGAGGATGTGAAAGCTAAGCGAAGGGTTTATTACTGCGGTGAAGGTGAAGGTGAGGAAATAGACAAGAAGTCGATGCGTCGATATGCAAGCAGTAGTAGAAACGGGATAAGGAGGCTAAGGAGGAAGTGGGAGATGGAAAAAGGAGGCGGAGGAGAGTTTGCAGTGTCGAGTTTATAAGTGTAAGGGTGTAAAGCTGCTATGTCGCCGAGCTTTATTTATTTTCATCCTAACATGAAATTTGTGTGTTTAATGTAACCCGCTGCTCAGCAGCTACAGCACTCATTGTTTTAGCCTTTACATCATGCCAGCTACCACAGGGAGGTAGAGGGTGTTGTGACATTCTAGCAACTGGAACAACTGTTAATGTGACTGATGTCTAAATCAGGAAGCATTTACGAAGTTAGCGATTGTGTCAATGCGTCTGTATTGGAATAGGGAATGCGTTTCTTCCTCGAAGGTAGATGACGACAATTCCACTTTGCTCGCCTAAACGCCGACTCAACTCTCCAGCCCCAGCTTCCATGATCCTTGAGCCAGCTACATGGCTACTTTTCTATCTTAGTGATATAGCGAGGTAGTCGGAAAGGAAAACTGCTTTGCAAAATATTTTTCATTAATGTGGGCTAGACTACTGCGATAAGAAGTGTAGGACCAGAAAGCATTGTCTGTTTGCTGGCTGCTCTTATCTCTTCATTACTTCACAAGTGCAGGACAAGTGGGAAAGCGCACGATGTGTCGAAATCTCTTTTTGAATCATGCGATCATGCTATAGGGTAGGGAGAAAGGGGACGACGAAGGAGGGACAAAGAAGGCACTGACTCCTAATTGCTGAAAAGGATGACTTAGACGGGCAAATCCATCTACAACGTCATTGACTCAGACTATTTGAAAGCAACTAAACAGTCAACGGAACTAAACCTTCACGACAATGTGGACATTTACCAAGACCCATTTTCTAGGAAGCTTTAAAGAGCCTTCGGATGTCGTTACCCACCCTTTGGTAAGCACGACTAGTCCTCCGACGACAGCTACGTCATGCAGCTGGCACAAAGCCATCCACCACCTACCAGCTTCATCGGATTCGCCAGCCAGCATCTCTCACTCCTCATCCTTTTCAACGTCTCCCTTTGCGTCGACCGCTCCCTCCCTAGTTAGGATGTTAGATATCTTAAGCTGGTCCAGCTCCAATTTCCATGCGCTCTTGCTATCTAGCGCTACTACTGAAGAGGCACGACATGGAGCGAGTGCAAGGAGGAGAAGAAAGGAAACCAGGCCCAATTATGATCGGATGTTGTAGTTCAGTGATGCTTACGGCAATCGCGTCTGGACATGGTGTGCACCGCCTACACTGCGTGCCTGTAAGCCTAAGAATGCGCTTGCTTAACTAACCGAAATCGTTGTTTATGCGAGTAGGCGATTAAAACGTGTGAAGTACATCGGATACGCGATGCTGTGCAAATGGATTCGTCAGAGGGTTCACCTAAGCACTATGTTTCTAAGTTTAAAGCCAAAAGTCAAGAATATTACCTACTAGCTGCAACTACTCCAAATAACGCTAAATTTATCGAAAAATACTAGGACGCTATGCGCATAATTACAGTCTCATGTCATCAGAAATAATTATTGAGTCCTGGCGTCCTAAAATTTCACAACATCTTTTGGAGGACTTAATACAAGGAGTCTCCGTTAGCATCGTGGAGCATGCTCATTCGCGTAGTACTGGCCGTGAACAAATATGCAAATAAAATTAAACAAGAAAAACATTTATTTCATTACAGATGACACATGCGGGGCGGAATGCGTCAGACAGGAAAATCGTGCAAATTAATGTGCTAAAGCCCAGACAATGCTCGATCGCGGACTGCTCGTCTGGGTTTCTAGACCGTTTTGCTGGAACAGCTATGTAGAACGAACTCGCTTCCTCTTGAACTATGACTCGGGACTGATGAAATTGCGAAATTTAATGAGACATCGGAATGATTTTCCTGCCGAACAGCGATTTTGCTGCGGCAAAGTCTGACGGAAGGTGTTCTGCAGTACTATTCATGATGAGGTGCACCGGTGGAATTAGTCGTCACTTCCTGGCGATTGAGATCATCGTCATAACATTACAGGTAGTGTCCAGATAGAATAATAAGGGAAATGCTTTAACCCGGGTGAGCATTATATTCTCAGCTGCTTTAGTTGCCATGTTAATGACTGTGGTCGGTTTTGTCTATTTTCAATTTAAGACATTCTTCACTCACAAGTCGTTTAGGTGTCTTGGGGAGCAATTTGGACTCTACACTGCTTTTCCGCTTCGCACAAATGTTCTTAGCTGTTTTTCCTTTGCAAAGTAAGATATTCAGCGAGGCCCATATTCCATTCATATCCATGGCAGTAGTTTTGTACTAACCTACACGCTGATATCTCTGGATGAATGGGAGATGGGATATTTTGCCTAGCAGTAGTTACTCCGAATACAAGCAGAAGTTACGAATGAAGGAATATTTGTTGATTTCAAAATTAAATCATAATTTTACTCTGATGTAGGGCTCAAAACCCAGCGGACACACTGGAACTCTCATCAATGCAAAAGTGCCCAAATGACGAGACCGATATTATTTCATTCAGATTCTGCTATCCAAGACAATTGTAATGCAGCATCAAAACCACCCACTCGTGTAAACAACGCTGTGGGGAAGTTAATCAAGTGCTTGGTGAAGCATATAAATGCATGGCGTAGGTGGTGCACACCATTTACGTACCCGGTCACCGTGAATACCACCAAAGCACAAAATGCTATCACACTCGAGCCTGGTCTGTCTTCTTCTCCTCCTTGCATTCGTCTCACATCGAGTGTCTCCTGCTGCAGTGCCAGATGGTGAGACTGCACGAAAATTAAAAGCGGACCTGTTTGAGACACTCGATCCCTTGAATGATGAGGTATTTACCGAATCAGAGGAAGATTTGTTGGTGGACCAACTCTATCAAACTGATGAGCGGAGGGATGTCCTCATGCCAGCTGGATGGCGTCGTTTTCGACAAAGGCTGAGGCGTGCTTTTCGAAGGATCGGCGATGGTGTCCGGAGGTTCCTCAGAAAGCATGGAGACGACATTATTCCCATCATCCTTCAAGGCCTTTGAAGACTATGCCGCAGGGGTGTGCAGGTGTTTGCAAATAGCCTGACTCTGTGTCGCTGTAAGCTCATTCTGCTAGAAAGCTTCTTCATTAAATTTAAGGGGATTTTAGTAGTGTACGACGATGAGATGTTGAGACTTCTAAATATATCCATGCATGTATGGCTTATCCCATTTCTAATTGGGACGATCTGGTGATGCAGACTACCACGAAGTTTAATCTTAAATTGATTGTTAGGAAGGATGGTATATGCTCCAGCTATTTACAAACAGCCCTTCTGTTTCTTTTTCCATTACGAATATATTGACAGTGGCTCTAAGGTCACCGCGATAACTACTGTTGCAATGAAGGCTGAGATAAATGAAAATAATGGTTAATTTAGGATAATTGTTGCTGAGACCCAAACCTGTGACCATTTACAATTGCAGGGCTACCAGAATCAAGTCAAATTATGACATCAACTTAAGCTTTGAGCACCGCATAATGAGAAGCAATGGAATGAAACTACCTCCGATGGAATATAGGCCCATTAGACTGATCAGCCACGGGTGTAGTGGCATTAACGGAAATCGTGTGTAAACATAGGAGTCGCGGCCTGAACCTTGCATGAATATGCTCAGTTAAGTATTTGATTGTTCTTCTAAAACCATCGTTTGTACACGCAGGTGGACCGAATAAACATAATTAAGCCTTGGAGGGGAGACACCGTAGAACACAAGTAAGCCAACGTCAGCCGGTACCCGGTAGTATTAATGAATGCGTAAACATCACTGCATAATGGTGAGCCTCGCAAGTGCAAGTGACCGGCACAAGCGTTTATACGCTAATTTGAACGGCCAGAATGACCATCGCATCATTTGCCATGTCAACAATTCTAAAGTGGCTTCCTCATGTCGGCACATTCAATATTTGTCCTTTAGGGAAGTGAATGACTCACCAAACCACCGTCACAACACCGGTGAAAAGTGCTTCCCGCCTGCTCTGACTCTTCTCATTTTAAGGAAATAAAGCTGTGGTAAAGAAGGAGGAGAGAGTTTGCAAATGCAATTACAGAAACCAACAAACCGATTAGAATGTGTGGCAGACTCGATTTCATATCTTTAGAGCGAGCAGAGTGAAAGCAGGCAGCGAGCGAACTTCATTGGTGACTATGAGTGGGGCTAGTTGATGAGTATAAAGCTAGTTTAGGAAGTATATTTCTTTTTCAAAGGAAGATCACTACGTTTTTACATAGAGAACCGTAGTTGCTGAACGCTCCTCGCCTTGTAACGAAGACTGCTTGGCCAAGCATGCATATTGCAAGTCTGCCGACACACCGAACAGACTGGCCAGCCATCCTCATTGGTGGATGATGCGGTAGTCAATCTGGCTACTTAAATAAGCAGAACGGCAGCAGCACCAGCCACAGAGACAGCGATGCACGGTATCACCGTCAAGCCTTCTCTTAACCTGATAATCCTCATCAAGTTACCTCGTTTGTCAAGTTGACGGTGATGGAGAATGTCGCCTGCCTGTATTCGAGCTACTCGTTTCTGGGAAATGACGGCTAAGCAAGGGCAGGTGAACTCATGCCTCTTAGTCAACTTTGCGGACCTGTTAGTACATCACTGCTGGCATTGCAGCTATAAATTTCACGAAGAGGAAGCAGTGCCCCTCTGGAAGCTGTGCCTCAGCCAATGTGGATGGAGACCGCAAGCATGACGATGGCTCAGTCACGCAAGAAGCAATGCTCACACAACTTGCCGTGACAAAAAGTGGCTGCCAACTGTTGGCTTTTTTGGTTCCCTGCCCACATTTGTGCTCCTTGCTACACCAATGTCAAGAATCCTCAACACCACGTAAAGAGGTTTTGCTGCCACTGTGACAGCGGTAACCAGGGTGCGACTGCAGTGTTGTATCGACATCGCTGGCTCCATAACTTATTTAAAGGGACCAGTTGAGGTGCGGCGGCAGAGTCAGTTTGAGGAAATGATCTCGACATGAAGTGCCACATGGATTGGCAGAAGTAATTACACGAGAAAATAGTATTCCGGACTCTCGACGGGCAATGTGTGGTTCGAAGTGCCACCCGAGGCCCTTGCTTCCTCCTCCTCCTACATCACACACGCAAAAGCTGCCTCTCGTTGCCGAGAAAACGGCGGTGAGCCCTCATGAATGCTTCTGTCTTCTCACCTAAATGCTTTCACTTCGTGCATGAATGCTATCGCCATTTAAGCTTAACTGGATCCCTTCCACACTCTGAAATGATAATGCCAAATTCTGCATATGTGGCATTTGAAGTCCTCGCAATTTGTGTACAGCCAAGTTGATTGCTTTGCAGTACTTCAGCGATGCGACAAACATGCAGAAGAGGACAAAATGCGTAAAGCAATTTCCTATTCGGAAATGCAGGAATAGCGAAGTGGCTGGCTCATTGCTCGTAAGAGCAACGACGAGGATTTAAAATTTGCGTGAGTCGCTGTGGGCAGCCTAGGCAAGGTGGTGCCTGAGGTCCAGATGGCCGCAGTGAGCATGGCCCGAAAACAACAAACTCGGCAAATAATGTTATGCTTAATAAAGCCTCTTTTCAACCCCAATTAAATTTGCGGGACCTTGGTAATTCGTGTGATGAGTGTGTGCGATATGCCGAGGTGAGGGGAGCGATTGGTCAACGAAGGAGAGACATGAGAGAAAATGTGGCAATACGATCCAAAGCTGGAGAGAAGGAGAGCGTCTTGCAACGTGTTCATAGATTTAAATGCATGGATCTGCCAATCGTGGGATTAATACATTCATTAAATTTATGGCCACAAGATGTAGCAGTGGTATTCTACTAAATATCATGCTAACTAGTTGGACGCTGTCGCTTTACGGTGCACTACCTAACATTTGTCAACTTGATGGCGGCTTGTCGAGTTTGTCCAAGTGTTTGATATCTGTTTCGGTGATTTCTGTCACCTAGCAACGCTTCTTCTGAAAAATTCTAGACGGCGTAACACTTCCACTTCATTTTACACCGGTAAAATTGGCACTAAACAGCCTCTGGTGTTAAGTGTTCGAAATTACATCTCAGAAACTTGGCAAGGTGTACCGGTCAGTGTTTGAACAACCCGCGCAACAGCTGTTCGAATTTTGATCAGCCCGACTGGTGATGATGGCTACTACCACGATGATGGACACCGTGATGGTGATTGAGGCCTGTTGAGGGACAAGCAATAACAGGATGTCATGTTCCAGTCTTCATCGTCACTATCGCTGAAATTGCTGTTGCTAACTGGGAGTAGATAAGCAAAGACATGCTTCCAAATGGCAAATAACTCTGGCGGTTTTGCCATCATGTGGTGATGAATGTCTGGCAGCGTCTTAACTTCGACACACTTGCTCTGCTGAACCATTCTCTTGATCAGACGATGGGCGTTTGGAAGACATGGTTCTCGTTAAGGAAGGGAACTGAATCCATATTGGCAAGCATAATTTCCAAGCAGTGTAAGGCTACTTCTGTTCTCTTGCAATGAGTAGAGTAGGGAATCAAAGGACAAGAAGGAAGGGATAAACGCAAACTCCATTGTACACATTTTTAGGACTATGCTGGTAAACGTCTTGCCTTGCAAATGAAAACGGGGTACGAAGAAGGAGCCCCAATCTGCATGAAGGATGGCATTGCCTCAATTTGAGTAAAATCCGTTTGAAAGTGGCTGCAACAGGGTAAGTTATCATTATATCCCAATTTAGTTGTATTCGGTCATTATCCAGTCACAATGCAAAAGTTGTCAGCTCATCCGCGTTTTTCTCATGTCGCCAACCCCATCGTTATGTATTCACGCATTGTGACTGCAACGTTTCAGGTCAGGCCTAACATGTGGCCCACCCACACTTTCAGGTATCGACGACGCGATAACCGGTTGACTAACTTGCCATTCGTTCCTGATGTGTCAAATCAAAGGATTCGAATCCTTTATTTAGACGGAATTGGGTACATTGGGCTACTGCTATTATGCGCCGTGGTAGCTGTGAGCAGAAATTTCTAAGCGATGGTGGAACAAAGCATCCGAAAGAAGATGCTGCTTTTCCCCACTTGACAGCTTTATGCAACTGCAAGACGTCAACAAGTGTGCGAGAAGCATCTCGTGATGCACTCAAGCCATCCGAGGTGACCTGGTAGAAACGCATGCCTTAAGGGTGTGCACAAGGCACAAGGTTCCTGTCTTGCGTTCGGCTGTATAATGATTAATACAAGTATCCATAGACTTGACTTTTCAAAGGCACATTTATTAGCCTCGATGAATATCAGGCCTCGTCCAACTTCGCTCTTACAAGCATCCTGTCGGCTTTACTGTCGCAGTACTTTGCATCAGCGATATCCACAGAGGTGCCCTCTTGACCTAAGCAAGTCCTCGTAATCTCGGTGGTGGCATACCCACTAGGTAGATAAGAAACAGAAAGGAACAAATGTGGCGACTTTTCCGCTTCCAGCCACGAGCCGCACACACACACACCTGTTTTCCCATGCAAATAAAGAAGTGGATTGACTGAATGACGGGTAGGCACGGATAGACGCCTCGCAGACGAATTCGTTGTTTGACCTCATTACCGAGTCAGCGAATTGTTGGAAGAGCTTTATAGTTGACTCATCGACCGTCAAGGCAAAGATGACATAACTCTGTCGCAGAGAAATTGTCGATTTTCGACAACTCTAACTAACCAACGGAAAGGTGGCACACATCCACGCCAACTTCAAACATTACACAATAGACTGGAACGCTTGGACCAGTTCCAAGGTGAACTGAAAGCTTGAATGTTCGCCTTCCTTCCTCGTCTGACTTAAGAGGCGTACCTGGCTGTCCATAGAGGAGTGCAATTACAGTCAACCCGCACAGAATATTAAAGAGCACTCGTTAACCACACCTCGCCACGATGAAGAGAACACTCAGCTTCCATCCTCTGAGATTCTGGCACCCGCTGTGGGCTGAAGGACGAGGTGTATCGCCTCTAATTTACCTAACGCCCTTAAGGCTACCTTTGAAGAGTCGCGTTCTTGTATTCTCAGCTAGTTGTATTGACGACTAAAGTGAGAAGTGGAATCCAATGTCAAATGTAAGGAATGTCTCTCTTGGAATCTCAGCAAATGAGAGAGGAGTGAATGGAAGTCATTATTTGCTAACTTCCATGTGTGCATCACTAGTGTTAATCAGTCACTTCCCATTTTGATCGAAATCAGTTAGTGCCATACCATTCGGCGTCCCTCGCTGACTTGCAGATCTGCGGTCTAATCAGTGTCTGCGGCCCCACGTTAATCAGCAGCTACCCAGTGCACTGAATTACTGACGGCTCAGTACCTGCCCCTTTTGTCTATTTAGCAAACTTGCCATGCTCTCAACAAGCTTACAGCCAGCCAGCTAGCCACGCTGGCAATCAAGTGAGAAAGGAAGCAAAATTTGAAACTTGCTACAGCGTAAATTGTTGACTGACCGACTAGTCCATCAACCAACCAAATGACCATTCAACTGACCAATAGCCCCAACAAGACATCCTTTGGCATGGATTGATGACTGTGATGATATCGACGGCAAATGACACCTTAGATGGACAACGCTCTCTGCCAGAGTTCGTTGGAGCTTCATACAGCCTGTCATTCGGTCGCGCAAGTTGGTGAGTGAGTGGCCGGCTAAAGAAGCAAACTAAGTGAACAGCCTCCTGGCCAACAGCTAGCGATTGTGTTACTGTGTCAATGTTCCCTAGGTTGCGTCGCCACCACCATTGGAATTTGGGAACTCGAGATGTGTTTACTCCACCGCCCAATGGTGGCGAAGCTGCAGATCATTAAGTTCCTAATTGCAACTCCTATGTCCAATACAATTGTGGCGCATTTTAAGCTATGGGACGGCTTCTTATCTCGAGGCGTTCGCTTGACTCACTTAATCTCCACTGTGAGGCATGTCTACCCCAGTGAAACCCAAATCCATTTGAGATGGAGTTGCCGGTGCTGCATTTTCTGGCTAGCTTTTAGTGATTTAAAACTGTTGTTGTCCTTGTCAACTTCCAATGAGTTTACTGGTGGAATGACTGTAGGTAGCCGGATTGCTGAGAGATCAACTGCTCCAGGTATTACGTTCAGGATAGTTTCGTGCAGACAGTGTCCTAAAAATTACTTGCCTTTAGAGAAGTGATCGACAAGGTGGAATCGTGCTAATGAAATTCATTCAACCTGAGGTAATCACCCCTCTGTGCCCATGCCGACATACTGGCTGTGCAGCTACCTTTGTTTGGCTTGCCAATGAAGTCATCCCGATGACACTTTGTCAGGTCTGAGTCACTGAACGCGAGAGCATTTGGCTAGTGAGAGAGGTAGACGACAATTCGATGCTGAAAAGTAAAGTGAACTGGAGGAGACAACTGTTGTGCATAGTGGTAGTTCCAGTGGATTATACGCATCACTTACTCTTTCCTTCTCCTATTCATACCACTAATCCCGACCACCTCCTACAGTGACTATCACGCCCCTCTCACCTACTCACCTACCCACCCAAAGAGCTATTGCTTATCCCATTCCTTTTGACCCAATGCTTTCTAATACGGGTAATCAAAATTAGCATTTGACGTGACCAAAACTTTACATAAGTCATGCCACTATGCCAGAGTGAAAAGGGACGAAAGGTAAGGAGCACGAGCAACCGAGCAGCAGGAAAAGTAAAGCACAAACAGTATCGAGGTTAATTTGAATTGACAGTAAAACCTCTACTGTCACTATGTCACCAGTTAGACTGCATTGCGACAGCAGTTCTCTAGTGCAAAGACTAATGCGTGCAGGAGATGGCTGCGCAGACTATTTCATCCTCCGACAGCGGTATCGCCAAGTCACCGAAACGTGAACCCTGCGACGATGTGGCTGCCTCGTCTGCCGTTGACGGCAAAACGAGAATCTGAATATGAATTGCGCGCGTGACAGCGCCTAGTGATCCGATCGTGCCGGAGGCAAGTAAATAAGTAACAAGAGACTTCGTGGACTATCTGCCTACACTCTGCTCATTGCGATGCTTTCATTTTATTACTTGGGGAGTTCCCTTTCAAGTGATGCGATCAAAGTCAAATTGGGTGTTGTTTAAACAGACACTACACAGGACTGACGAGCACTGAGACGAAAAAGACTTCATTATACTTGTTCTCTTTTGTTCCCAGTTGGTAATTAAGACTGCGAAGATTACGAGGACGCGCTTGGGTCCAAATGACACCCCTATGTATCACTCATTCTAGAAGTGTGCGCACCGACATGAGACGGTGAAATTTACTAGATGATTGTGATGACGAAGTTCATAGAGTCTCAAGCATTTTTGAGGCATCGATCCGCTCCGGAACCAAGGTGACAATCGCTGTGTGTCGAATCTCTCCCACATTGCAAAGGAAACGTTAGCGGTGGAGACAACTCGGAGGATCAAAATCGAATAACGAGTAAAACAAACCTGCCTGTTTAAGTAGACAAGTTGTACAACCATCACTTGTTTATTGATGGGCCACAAATAGATGTCAAAAGGAAGGAGACACACCATGATTGCAGATGTGACTTTTAAATGGTCTCGATTCACATCAACTGAGAGGTGGCTACCCCAAGCGTAAGGCTGTTGCAGTATCAGAAGCTGTGTGTCGAAACATTCGCAAAGACCTGTAACGAGACAGATTTTGTCTTTTCTTACTTGACCTTCACTCTCTCAAAACGAGTAGGTTGAATGACGATACGACTTACAGATTGATCGTAGTTGCATAGAAAATCAAATAAAAGGGTTGAATTTGAAAAGAGTTGACTTACTGGCGTAATTACCTTCCCTACTTATGCCGGCATGCCAGCTGCGCAGCCACCTTTGTTTGGCTTGCCACAGATGCCATTTCGACGACTCTGTGCAAGGCCTGAAGCCATCAAATGTGAGAGCATTTGGCTAGTGAAAGAGGTAGAGCATGGTCTGATACTAAGATGTGAAGTGAATTTAAGAGAAGACAACTGTTGCGCATAGTTTTAATTCTAGTCGATTTTACGTGTCTCTGTCACCATTGTGACAGTGCATCAATCGCAAGTGTGGTGTGGACATGGGAGGTATCAGTTTGGCAGCTTCCATCCACGCTGTAGTGTTCGGCGTTTACCTGAGTCGGGTGCATCGCACTAAGAAAGCGTAGGCGTAAACCGAAACCACTTTAGTCTGCAATGAAGGAGATTGTGAATTGCTCGTATCGTGCTGATTCCCTCTGCGGCTGCACGCTAATCACAGCCAACAGATCCAGAGATGCTGATGCGGTCGATGCTAAAATGTACTCAAGAGGCTATGCTCGAGTCCACTCACCCACTCATTCCCCTTCTCGTTCCATCGATCCCGACCACCTCCAACAGGCGACTGTCGCTTACTTTACACCTACTCACCTACGCACTCAAAGCGCCATCACTTATCCCATTCGCCTTTATCCGCTACTTCCTGAAAAGAGTAATAAAATTAGCACTTTGTGTGGCCATAACTTTATTTGAACATACCATTATGCCAGAGTGAAAGGGTCTAGAAGGTGAGGAGTACGAGCAACCAAGCAGCAGAAAGTGGAAAGGAAAACAGTATCAAAGTTAATTTGAATTGCCAGTAATACCTATGCTGTCAACATGAAATCAGTTTTACTGCGTTGAGACAGCAGTCAATTAATGCAGAGACTCAGTACGTGCAGACGAAGGCTGCGCAGACTGATTCGCTTTCCAACAGCATCATCACCGTGTCACCAAAGCATAAACCTTGCGGCGATGTAGCTGCCTCATCTATCTTCGACGAGAAGGCAAGGATTTGAGATTGATTCACGAGCGTTCTGGAAGCGAATGAATGAATGATAGGAGATTTTGCGGTCTATTTGATCCCACTCTACTCGTTCCAAGTGTGTGATGGTCAAGAAGGAGAGATGAGCGACAAACTGGCCACGCGCTTTGCGATCCCACCTTGCCACGACCTGAGCAGACACCAACTAGAGGGACTTCAGTGCATTATTTGGAGTGTTCTCTTTCAAGTGCTGCGATTGGTGCCATTTGTTGAAGAGGGCGCCACACAGGACTCTCAACAGACAAAGGACCGAAAGATTCCGGCTTACTTGTTCTTTTCCGTCTATCCTGCCCCTCGTTGACCCCTAAGGCCATGACGGTTGCAAGGACTCGCTTGGGTCGAAGAAACATCTCTGTAGATATCACTCATGCGGGAAGTGAACGTATCGACATGAGGCGTTAAATTTCACTTGATGGTTGCAAGGGCGAATTTGAGCCAGGTCTAAAAGTTCCCGAGGCTGCAAGCTACTTTTGAACCAAGGAGAATAATGTGGATGAAAGACGAATCGCTCCCACATTGCAGAAAACGTTAATGGGCCAGACAAATTGACGAGTCCAAGTCAAACGGCTTTGCTAGCGAGCAAAATACACTTGTCTGTCAAAGCAGGCGAATTGTGCGAACGTCACTTGTTCAGTGATTGGACCACCATTTGGCGCTAAAATGGCAAGAGGTTCACCACGATCGCAGATGCTACTTGCAAACAGTCTCAATCCGCATTGGCTGAGAGGTGGCTCCCACGAAGTTTGATGCTGCTGCAATGTCAGCAGCAATGCACCGCCATAATTGCGAAGGTGTGTATCAGGGTAGGCATCAATCTCCATCATTGCAGACATTGATGACGAGTCGGGTTGAGGAGGATTAAGCACGTTCGGGAAAGGACAGGTACTGTTGCTGAATCACCACTGTCCCTGTGACTAGTGCTGCTGCGAGGAAGAAGAGACGCAGGCACACGCGACTTTAACGGCTAGATTAGCCACCACATAATTCACTAACACTGGCATTTCTGAAGCAGCTTCGTCACGCCGCCATACCTGTATTATTCATGCTTGACTAAGCAGTCGCTAATGTTTAGAAAGAAGCGTTCAAAGAACACGTCTCTGGCTTCGGAACTGTCGTCTTCAGCCTGCAAAGGATTAAAGTTCCCACTAAACCAGCATCACATCAATTGAAAGTACTTCCTGGCGGATCGCATTCTACCCTTTCTAAGGAAATAAAAGCTATGCAAAAAATGAGGGAAGGGGGATGCACGGATCCATTTACAGGAACCAACGAACCCATCGAAATGTGTCCCAGACTGAGCTTTAACACACCTTTGGTGATCGATGAACGAGGCAGAGTGATGAGTGTTATGAGAGCACTTCGCTCTCTTGAAGGCAGATGGTGATGGTTCCGCAGCAAGAATGGTGTTCGCCGAACACTTCTCGTTCACCATTGAGGACTACTAAGTCAAGCCTATACAAAGCGCATAAGCCGATTTGACGAAGCGACTGGATATCTGTCCCCATCAGTGAATGACGCAGTAATTAATTCAGCTGTTCAGTCTAGCAGATGGACGCGAGTGCTTACGGCTATGACCGTAGTAGTTGGAGATGCCAATGATGCCCGAGCTGGCGCGCATAACTGTGCTTCTCTTCACATCTCAGTGGTTAGTGCTGCCTTGACCTACGGGAACTTCACAACCACGTAAAGAGGTTGCCTTATGGCAGCCTTAGTCAGAATGCGAATGCGGCATCACCACCTGTTCGAGGTATATGCCTGAGTTGATGTGGTGGAGCTATTTCTCGATATAATCTCAGCATCAACTTCTTACTCTCATCCCTCTACTTTACGCATACACTGAGGCTACTTATCAGTGCTGTGGAGAAGTCAGTCTTTTAACCACCAATGTGGGTGGTGAGACTTCAAGCGTATTGTGTTCCCACCACTGCTCTAAGCCTCCCGGCCCAGCCTTTGTTCTTTCCACGCCGATGCGTTTGATCCTCGCTTGAATGTCATTGTCTTCCAAACCCAATTGAAATCTTGCACAATCCACAAAGATTAATGTGAATTCTTTGCATGCGGCGCTTAGGATTCTTGCAGTTGGTAGACCGCAATCGAAGGACATTTAGAGGCATCTGTAGCCCAAAGCACACAACCTTCTCACTGAACTCAGGGTGGCATCCTAGTCAACCCCAATTGCGCTCAATTCTCCTTCTTTCTCTCTACTCCTTTAGCAAGTCAACTATTGTAGGTGTGCAGGAATGCGAACTTGTTTGAAATAGGATGTCATTCGGGCAAGGATTAGGCTCATCAGCGGTATCTTCCTCCACCTCACCTTGAATATGTGGTGATTCTCTCTAAATGGAAGATCATTTTGCCTATGTTCGGTAAGTGTGAACCAATTTTAAATGGAGTAAACGCTTGCAATTGCATCTGAGGTTCTTAATTTTGGTGGTATTGTCTATGTCGGTAGCGTGGTTACTGATCTACTGATTAGTCGACAACCAGAGCTATGACCATTTGGCATTTGACTTTCTCCTACTGTAACCTAAGCACTTGATTGCGAAGTGAGGGAAACTTGTGAGCTGGATCACCCACAGCTACAGCCACACCCAACAGTTGGCTCGTTACAGACATGACTAACGAACGGCAACTTGAACGATCGCTGATTGAAATCCGACATCGACCGCATCACTCGAAAGCCAATTCTCCAAGTAGTAAAATGAAAGTATTAATTAAAAGAGCGCATTGCGAAGCATCCAAAGGTTGTGGGATTCGTCTCTCTTGATCTTCACATCTTTGAAACAAGCAGAGTGAGAGCAGTTAGTACGCAAAGCCTCATAGAATCCAATTGCTCTCGTCCGGCACGCTCGGATGATTGGGCGCTGCTGATCACGCAGTTCAGTTTCAAATCCTCGTCAACTCGTCGACGGCAGACGAGGCAGCCACATCGCCGCAATGTTCATGCTTTGGTGAGTTTATGAAGATGCTGTCGGAGGATGAAGTAGTCTGCGTAGCCTTCTTCTGCACATATCGAGGCTGCGCATTAGTGAACTGCTGCTACCTGATAACTTAATGACATTAGAGGTGTTGCTGTCAATTCAAATTAACTTTGATACTGGTTTTCTTCCCTTATTTTAATGTTTGATTGCTCGTGCTCTCTATCTATTGTTTTCTTTCACTCTGGCATAGTAGCATGATTTACATAAAGTTTTGCCCACTTAAAGTGCTAATTTTCGCTACCCATCTTGGGAAGTATCGTTAAAGGGGAATGAGATAAGCAACAGTGCATTACGTGGATGGGTGAATAGGTGTGAGGGACGCGATAGTCACCAATAGTCACAGTTTTGTTGGACGTATAAGTGGAAATGAGGAACTTCACGATATGCAACTTCGTCACCATTGGGTGGTAAGATGAGCGAATCTCCAGTGAAGATCGCGTTCCTCACACCTATTCACCTGTCCACTTAATGCACCGTTGCTTATCTCATTCCCCTTTACCCGATACTTTCCAAGATGGGTAGCGAAAATGAGCACTTTAATTGGACAAAACTTTATGTAAATCATACTACTCTGCCAGAGTGAAAGAGGACAATAGGTAGGGAGCACGAGCAACCAAGCATCAAAATAAGGGTAGAAAACCAGTATCGAAGTTATTTTAAATTGACAGCAACACCTCCTCCGATAGCATCTTCGTAAACAACCATCGGATACCTCGCAATGCGCTCCTTAAATTAATGCTTTCAGAAATGTCAACGTTATTAAATGATATAGTGGCTAATCTGGCCGTTAAAGTCGCGTGTGCCTGCGTCTCTTCTTCCTCGCAGCAGCACTAGTCACAGGGACAGTGGTGATTCAGCAACAGTACCTGTCCTTTCCCGAACGTGCTTAATCCTCCTCAACCCGACTCGTCATCAATGTCTGCAATGATGGAGATTGATGCCTACCCTGATACACACCTTCGCAATTATGGCGGTGCATTGCTGCTGACATTGCAGCAGCATCAAACTTCGTGGGAGCCACCTCTCAGCCAATGCGGATTGAGACTGTTTGCAAGTAGCATCTGCGATCGTGGTGGACCTCTTGCCATTTTAGCGCCAAATGGTGGTCCAATCACTGAACAAGTGACGTTCGCACAATTCGCCTGCTTTGACAGACAAGTGTATTTTGCTCGCTAGCAAAGCCGTTTGACTTGGACTCGTCAATTTGTCTGGCCCATTAACGTTTTCTGCAATGTGGGAGCGATTCGTCTTTCATCCACATTATTCTCCTTGGTTCAAAAGTAGCTTGCAGCCTCGGGAACTTTTAGACCTGGCTCAAATTCGCCCTTGCAACCATCAAGTGAAATTTAACGCCTCATGTCGATACGTTCACTTCCCGCATGAGTGATATCTACAGAGATGTTTCTTCGACCCAAGCGAGTCCTTGCAACCGTCATGGCCTTAGGGGTCAACGAGGGGCAGGATAGACGGAAAAGAACAAGTAAGCCGGAATCTTTCGGTCCTTTGTCTGTTGAGAGTCCTGTGTGGCGCCCTCTTCAACAAATGGCACCAATCGCAGCACTTGAAAGAGAACACTCCAAATAATGCACTGAAGTCCCTCTAGTTGGTGTCTGCTCAGGTCGTGGCAAGGTGGGATCGCAAAGCGCGTGGCCAGTTTGTCGCTCATCTCTCCTTCTTGACCATCACACACTTGGAACGAGTAGAGTGGGATCAAATAGACCGCAAAATCTCCTATCATTCATTCATTCGCTTCCAGAACGCTCGTGAATCAATCTCAAATCCTTGCCTTCTCGTCGAAGATAGATGAGGCAGCTACATCGCCGCAAGGTTTATGCTTTGGTGACACGGTGATGATGCTGTTGGAAAGCGAATCAGTCTGCGCAGCCTTCGTCTGCACGTACTGAGTCTCTGCATTAATTGACTGCTGTCTCAACGCAGTAAAACTGATTTCATGTTGACAGCATAGGTATTACTGGCAATTCAAATTAACTTTGATACTGTTTTCCTTTCCACTTTCTGCTGCTTGGTTGCTCGTACTCCTCACCTTCTAGACCCTTTCACTCTGGCATAATGGTATGTTCAAATAAAGTTATGGCCACACAAAGTGCTAATTTTATTACTCTTTTCAGGAAGTAGCGGATAAAGGCGAATGGGATAAGTGATGGCGCTTTGAGTGCGTAGGTGAGTAGGTGTAAAGTAAGCGACAGTCGCCTGTTGGAGGTGGTCGGGATCGATGGAACGAGAAGGGGAATGAGTGGGTGAGTGGACTCGAGCATAGCCTCTTGAGTACATTTTAGCATCGACCGCATCAGCATCTCTGGATCTGTTGGCTGTGATTAGCGTGCAGCCGCAGAGGGAATCAGCACGATACGAGCAATTCACAATCTCCTTCATTGCAGACTAAAGTGGTTTCGGTTTACGCCTACGCTTTCTTAGTGCGATGCACCCGACTCAGGTAAACGCCGAACACTACAGCGTGGATGGAAGCTGCCAAACTGATACCTCCCATGTCCACACCACACTTGCGATTGATGCACTGTCACAATGGTGACAGAGACACGTAAAATCGACTAGAATTAAAACTATGCGCAACAGTTGTCTTCTCTTAAATTCACTTCACATCTTAGTATCAGACCATGCTCTACCTCTTTCACTAGCCAAATGCTCTCGCATTCGATGACTGTAGACCTTGCATAGAGTCGTCGAAATGGCGTCTGTGGCAAGCCAAACAAAGGTGGCTGCACAGTTGGCATGCCAGCATAAGTAGGGAGAGTATTTACGCCAGTAAGTCAACTCTTCACAAATTCAACCTTTTCATTTGGTTGTCTATGCAACTACAATCATTCTGTGAGTCGTATCGTCGCGATTTTTACATTTCGGTGACGTGATTGCCATGCTGTCGGACAGAGAATTGGTCTACACAACATTTTTGCTTGCGTAGTCGACCTTCGCATTGCTAGATTAAAGCAGCGCAACACGCTCAGTTGAAGTAGAGACCAGACCGTGCAGACGCCATCAATAGAAGCTGCCGTCGGCTTCAGTGGACCCGGATGCAACTAGCTTTGCAACGTCATCTCTTTCTCATCAACTCATATCGTTGGTACTGCTGGCATGACAACTGCATCTACTCCACCTCAACTTGATTAGGTTGACTCATCTTCAGCAACTATCCACAATAACAAGCATTTATTAAACAAAGTGCTTCGAATTGTACCACTATAACAATTACTACACATTCAAAATTAGTAGCTCGTTTGCCTGTCCATAGCAATAAAACAATGCAAGAACAAAGTCCAGAATAAGCGGTTCTGCCGACCATCTGTATGTCCGTAGGGGAGCGTTAGCACGCCGATATCCCTGAGCAAGTATATTAGGGGTAGTCTTCGGAACAAAACATTCCACGTGGTCCATGGCTAGTGTCGCTTCAGTTGTTAATAGCTTTCTTATAGAACAAGGAGATGGGGTAGATGCCGAAGGCGGAGGTCGTTCGTGTCCCATCCGTAGCACATGCACTTCTTTTGCACTGCTGCAGCATGCCACAAGCGGTAGAGATCGGGATAGAAAACCTATAGAGTCAGGTTTGCTTTCCGCTGCCACCAATGTAGTGTCCCGAGGCTCCCTCGAAGGCAAACGAAGGCAGGACTCTAGAGTAGAATATATATATATTTTAACGGACAGAGGGAAATGAGCTACTGGCATGGCCTGGAGGCCAGCCCATGCGGCTAGGGCAATACGGCCACCTCTGTCACCTTGACCGGAACCGGTAGTTCCAGCAAACAAAGTACTACACTGCTAGTAGTGGCTTACTTGATTCCAAACTTGTATCTGACATCATGCATTGGCCCACTGAAGCGAACTCAAATCCTGCCTACTCACAGCAAGGTGGAAAGCATTGCGTGGAAACGATTTTGTAAAAATAAGTCCACTCACACATCACCAGACCTTTTCGCACTCGTTATTAGGCCATAACAGGTGTGCTGCGGTGTGGGAAGGATCACTATTGCGAATCGTTGCGTGCGAGTGATAGTGCGTCCTGGTCATTGCTGCGTCATGGTGCGCTATGGTTTAGACACTCCCTTGTGTGTATGCTCATTTAATATCATTCATCAATTCAAACATCGCCTTGGTTACTCAATTAAGGGTCTGCTGCTGAGCTTTTTAACTATTCTTCTACTCATTGCTTCTGCGTTTGCTGGTGGTGATGCTGGCGCCGTCGCCGGTGCTCTCGAAGAGTTAAGAGAAGGAGTTTACTAGCATTCAGTGGATTGACCTGCGGTCTCGATTGCAAATGCTCCAAATTTAGCTCCAGTCTAACGGAGGAGAGGTGAGAGGGTGGGAGAGACAGAAGTGGTCGAGAGAAAGAAAACAGTTGAATGAGAAATCATTTTAACAAAAGCCATTGATTACGCAGAACGCTCTGCAGTTCCTCAAATGCAGCATCACCCTTCCCTTAAAATTCGTAGTAAAGGAACAAGCTTCAACAGTTCCGATATCTCCGCTTAACCCACATTGTCCACTCTACCACCGCCTTGGCTCCAAATCAACTTTCCTACCCTCACCAACAACATTACCGTCACCACCACCACCGCCCGTGCGGGTCCACAATTGGTTCCAGCATTCACCTCAATGTGTCCACATGGCCACTCCGTGTCACATTCATGCCACTTGGCTCACTACAAGTGCAAAAGACGCCATTTCCATCACTTCACACACATCACTACTTTCCCATCCTCTTCCACATCTGCCCAACACCCAAAAGGAGGCTCATTCCAACCAAATCTACGTCGCCACCACTACCCTTTGTAAGTCCGCATAAACGAGCACAAAATATTACCTCATGACCGGCATTTCCATCCTACTACCTTCGCATTATTCTAACCACTTTTTTCTACAAGAAATCCGATTTAGAAAATCAAGGCTAAAGCATTACTTAAGCACTGGCTCTAATCAGAGCCACCTTCGTCACACACTCGGGTGGAGCCAAATCAGACACATTTTCACATTTCTGCCAGAAAATTTGTTTTCTTCACTCCTTTCGTCACAACTTTCTCGAATGTACCAGACTAGTCGCTAAAACAGTCTTCATCAACGACTATGAAATTTGCACATTTCAAAGCATCATCCCTTACTACTGTGAGGGACCCACTCAATCGCTCTAAACAGCGCCTAATCGCCATACTTCCTCTTTTAACAACTTTTGAAGTGAAGGCGACAGTCTTTCAAATGTGTCTACCGATCCGCTCTTTCTAATGCCAACTTAGGCTTTCGAATTGATGAGGAACCGGCGTTCTCTTTATGATTACTGTAGCGTCCCGAGGCTCCCTTAAGGCAAAAGAAGGCAAAGTGGCAGGATAGAATATATATATTCACCGGACAGAGGGATAATGGCTGCTGGCATGGCCCAGAGGCCAGCCCAGGCAGCTAGGGCAATATGGCCACCTCTGTGACCTTGACAGAAAACGGCAGTTCTAACAACCAAAGTATTACATTGCCCCTCTCCTCTTTCGAGCGTCGTCCTCGACGCGCCCCTCGGTTATCTCCCGTGTCAGCCATCACAACATCCTCAGTGCTGCAGGAAGCACCCACGAGCTAACCATGCCAGTCGCCGACATTCGTCGCGATTGAGGCGATGCTTGACACCAACGTCAGTGATCCCTCTTGACAGTGCATTGCACTTCGAGTTTCGTCTGCCTTGGAAACAAGGTTCGGAATAAGTGGTTCTGCCGACCATCAGTATGTCCGTATGGGGGCGTTAGCGCGCCGATATCCTTAAGCAAGTAGATACTAGGGGTAATCCTTGGAACGAAACTTCCCAGGTGGGCCATGGCTAGTGTCGCTTCAGTTGTTGATAGCTTTCTTGTAGAACACGGAGATGGGGTGGCACATGCACTTCTTTCGCACCGCTGCAACATGCCACAGGCGGTAGAGATCGGGATAGTAACCCTATAGAGTCGGGTTCGCTTTCCGCTGCCACCAATGTAGCGTCCCGAGGCTCCCTTAAGGCAAAAGAAGGCAAAGTGGCAGGATAGAATATATATATTCACCGGACAGAGGGATAATGGCTGCTGGCATGGCCCAGAGGCCAGCCCAGGCAGCTAGGGCAATATGGCCACCTCTGTGACCTTGACAGAAAACGGCAGTTCTAACAACCAAAGTATTACAATTACAGTCGGTAAGATTAACATTTACACCCTTTAATGCGTTTAAGCCTTTCCAATCATTAGTTCAACCGCAAATACTGGCTACTGCTAGTGCTTTAAGGCTGCAAAATACATTTCCATCTTTTCCTCTAACACTTTCTACCTTTTCAGGATACAAGAAACCTGACAACTTCAAAAACAACACCTTACCGACGTCTTTTCTCGCGGAAAAACCCGTATTTTGAATAAACATTGATATAACCTGCCACAAGAACATCACCCTTGGTTTGGTTTTGTTTACCTGCATAAGTCAACACAGTGCTTGCATTTCAATGAGCACGAAACTTGATATGGATGGTTCACTCGTACACCCAGACAAAACACATTATCCGCAGTGAGTCTGTAATAACTTGAAACTCTTGAGTCGCCACGTGTTGCAGAAAAGCGAGACGCCATTAGTAACAGCTAATGAATGCAAAGAACCTATGAAACTGTTGTTGCAATATGACACGTTGGATGAAGGAACGAATGTCCTCACCGGTGATGTTCACGCATACGCAACAACAGAAACGGCACCAGCGGCATTGACAAAAGCACGACAGCGGAGGAGGCTGAGTCGGTACAACCGCATCCACCAACCGTCGATGTGCCGTGGAGTACCCACCACCTCCCCATCCACCCAGGTATTCCGAAAGCACAGTACCTAGGACATTTGGAAATGACAACGCTTCCTCACTTTTCATTCTGAGAGCAAGGCGCAGGCCGACAGAATAGCACCCAATCCTCATGCCGACACGAGGGACCACCACGAATCCACCCAAGTACCATGCCACCCCCCCCCCCATCCCCAACCCACACCCCGATAGTAATTAGGCCAGGCGAGGTCGGAAACCGCCTCAGCTTTCTACCCTAGATGCTCCTCACACCATCCTTCCCATCTTCCTCCCTTTTCAACTCCTTTTCCATCCCTTCTCACTCCTAAGGCTAAGTCGCAATAGCAGTGGGAGTGGCACGACACCCGCCACCCTCCCCTCGCCCAATAATTCGCGCCCAACACACCCAACAGTGGAGACCTACTCGACTACTTAACGCCTCTGAGATGATGCACAACTACTCATCGCCTTTACTGTCAGCAACAAATTAACCTCCATCACCCACAGCAATAACATTTCCGTACCTATGGAAGCAAAATATGCCGCAATTGCCACCACTAAGCTCTGGCCCATAGCGCTTCCATTCGTTGTCGTTGTCGTCGTAGTCGTCGGAAGAGAACGTCTCCTTCACTCTTTTACACACCCATGGCAAAGCTACCCTAGCCTTTCCCCTCCTTCTCCGCCACCCAGCTACCCATGCTCGCGAGGACAAAGAGACGGAGACATAGTAGTAGTAGACCCTGTCGTCCACGCCAACAGTCGCATCGCACAATCCAGACGGAGACGCCACCGCCACCGCGAATCACTCCAACATCTTGCATTGCCTACCATTCCACACACTAATCACATGTTACTTCACCATCACAACCACCAAGGCAAGTTTGTAGCATCTAAAAAGGAAAAAAACCGAACGATGGAAAGACCGATGTGGAAGGATCCAATGCGCTGCAAAGCTAACATACACAAACATAACCACTAATATGGAAAAAAGAAACAGGCACCTCAACAAGCAAACACTTAGGACTGCTACAAAGTATAGTCTGTGTAGTGATGCCCAAGCTTCACACTAGCCACTTCTTCCTCCTCTCCTACCCCTGCTGCGTCCACCACACTCAGAGACACCAACTCATGCCGTCAAAGCTAAGCAACCTACCATTAAGCCATCACTTAGGCCCTCTACACAACATGTTTCACAGCAAGGATCACATCAACACAACAAGCAGCCCCGGCCCTGCCCACACTCACTCCTCCGCCATCCATATGTGCGTCAACAACACGCATAACATAGTGGTGAAAATAGCGCAGGTAAGACAGGTAAAGGAGAACAGCAATTTCTTACCCAACACATGAACGCACATTGATTCCATTGCTGCACACAAAAAAGGACAGCAACAACCCATTAAGCACAATCCAAACTTACCTGAGAAATATGTGAAGTGATAGCGAAGGAGAGATTCGCACACATTACTGCTGCAGCTTCTTCTTCTTCAGTGTCCATTCTAGCACCAATACGAGCTAAATAATGCATAATAAGATTTATAAATATGGTTGATACTTCGTAGCAAGAAAGCAAACAAATTACAAATTGACAAAACAATCTTAGCTTATCGCTTCAAGTGTCGTACAGCAAAAAGTGTACGTGAGTAGGCATCGAAGTTGGAAAATAAAACGTCCTAACAGCCACATTATGAGACTTTTGCGTGTACTTTACCAAAGTTACAAGTCCCTTCATCAAATCGGACATTATTCATCAAAACTCTTTTTTGCTAAAATAAGGAACCGCTTAAAAACAGTTAAAGCAATCGCACTCAATCCAAAGAAGTGTTTTGCAGTAACAAAATCAGCGCGATTATGACAGCAACTGCAGCTATTTCTAAAAAGGTTGGTCTAACAAACAAACTGGTAAAGAAGGCAAAAGTATACGACACACTCGTAAAACGGGTGCTTAATTGCAAGAAAGCCCCAAGCAAGTAATTGCCAAGCACTTCGTAAGGTTTTAGCACCTCTCCACAAAATCACGCCTCATTGCTCAAATTCAAACGTCAGTAACAAACAAATAACCTCATAAACTGCAAAAACAGTCGAAATTTATATCTGTACAGAAAAAAATGCACGTGAGGAGACCTTGCAGATGAAAAGTAACCGTCAGCAGCCACATTAAGAGGCATTTGCGTCCACTCCAACAGGTATGTGTATATAGGAAATAAATTCACATTTAAAGTACCTCACAACAACTAGCTAACTAAAAATAATAAAAAAATGCTTGATACTTACTGGCTTCCCAACTCTTGGCAGCAGATAAAGGCGCATTAATTCAGAATATCTACCCCCAAAAACACGTGCAAACTACGCCAGCCGCGCACAAATCTGGCTAATCAGTTCAAAGTTCGTCCGATGAAACAAATAAGCTTTAAATTTTTATGTATTTTTGATAAGACCATAATTACGACAAATACCAACAGTTTCGACTTTTGGTATAATTTGGGCAGCAGGCATACGAATGACAGCTTACAAAGTGCACAAAGTGGGAACACTGTTAATATTTACATACTAGTAACACAAATGCATAATCGTGATATTGTGAGGTTCGCCAGCAAATCGTAAAATCAGTTTGAACTACAACGAGTAACGTCATTTTGTCAATTGGTTGTACACTTCAATTTCTTTAAGGATGTGTTTTGTAACAAAGTTCATATTCAAAACGAATAGACGGGTTGCTCAATTGGAGCAATGGACTGACCTTACTCACATTCACTTGCAAGTGTCGACCACCTTCACAAAAGATGAGCACTTGTACCAAATTCCGCCTAACATCTTGTTGGTTGCTGCGATGTAAGCTACGTTTTCAGATGGCAATTTCCGTTTGCGATGTCTGCACATCCCACTATACGTAGACGCAGTGGTACAGTGGCCAACTTCGCAATTACTTCCTGGGTTGAGCATCAATCACACTGGCAGCTGTTCCATTCAGTGGAGTGCTACCTGACCTACCTCGTGTGGTAGCTGTCATGACATGACTGCTAATTGTCTGAACTTACCTGATCTGCCACTAACCAGAACGCATTTGTGAAAACGGGTTCGATTTTACTGGGATAGTTGATCATGGTAGAGGTGGGAGTGCACTACAATTTAACAGGATTACTTTTTGTGTGGAATGATTTGAACTTTTTGATTCCCTCTGTCGGGAGACATGACAGTTACCATACCCCACCTCCACGGTTCCTCAATTCTCAACTCTCACTTCTGTGCGACTCACAACTTCACTACTCTCCACTTCTTCCTCTCGCCTACACCTTTACAAATCCAAGTCTACATCCTCCCTTCCTCCCCTCATTCCTTACTTCCTTCCTTCCCTCCATCCATTCTTCTATTTATCTAATTTGATTGCGCTGCACACATCCCTCAGCACCGTCGCTTCCCATGAGCATACACATCTGCAGTAATACTTCTTTGTCTTCTACTTCTTCTTCGTCTTAGAAGAGGAAAGAGGCTCCTCAGATTCTCCACCCTCCTCCCACAGCCAACTAACAACGACTCTTCATGATCGCAGAGCAAACGCATACAACACATACACACACACAGTACGATACACAAGCACTGCAGCACACTTACAGCCTACCACATGCAGCCACTACCCACGCGCAACACAAACAATTTACCCAACCAGTCAGTTTTCTCCTCCAAATAATAATGACAGGGAAAATTAGTTGTCCTTTATCACCCTTATCACTTCCAATGCAAACAATCCTATCGCTAGGCAGCACATCCCATGCCCATGTGGCCTAAGTAAGAACATCGAGAACTTTCAATCATTTTAGTCCTGCGGCAGCTCAAAGTCATCATGCCCGTAGTAGACATTGAAGGAGCCGAGGAGGACTTCCTCATGAGCATCCTCTCCTGCATGTGTGTATACGCACATGAAGGTGAGCCGAGCCAGTCAATGCAGCCCGTCGATGATGCTGTCCGTGTGCGCCGCCAAGTCTTCACACTGCTGCTAGCCAAGAATCCACTTAAGCAGCCCAGGCGTCACCATCAGCAATGCGCTTTTCAGAGGAGTGCCAGCATGATGTGAATGAGCAGTTGGAGACAGTACCACCACCATCGTCACCGTCTCAACCATCGCTGGCCTCACCTACCTTGCCGCAGTACTCCCCACCTCAGTCGTCCATATCCGCCAGTGTGTTGAATGCACATTGCCTATCTCATTCCACCTCTCCCATGTCCACTGCCCCCCGCCACCACCACCACCATCTTCTCCTCCTCCTGCTCCTCCCCACTCACCTCATTCCCGCCTTCCTAAGAAGGAGGAACACACGTAATTCTTAGTGCCCACCAACTACTGCGGCAAGTCGTCTGCATTACATTTCTCTACTTTCTCTAGGTCTCCGTGCCTACGTTCGACGTCGACGGTGTGGAATGAAAGAGTACCAAGGCTTCGCACTATGAAGTGTGCACCCAACTAGCAGGATTTGATGGCGACACTACGACCACCATCACTGTCGGCACCAACGCTGACCTGACCCCACCCATTTCGTCTTCCACACTTGAAATCTACGCAGAGTAGAAATACAAACAGAAAAATAGCATCACTACCCTCGAATCAGGGAGGGATAAAGCGATAGGAGAAATAATCACCCAATTCACATCCTGCCCACGCTAACGATGCCGCACCTTTGAGACAAAGTTTGCCATTCATCGCATCTCCCCGTCTTCCTTTTTCCTTCCTTCTCTTCTTCGGGGCGAACATAGAATGATGATACGTAAGTTGTACCAACTGCACAATCCTGCCATCACAGTGACACATCGTAGCACAAGTCTTTTCGCAACCGCCTTTATCCTCCTCCTCTTCCGCTCCCCATCACACCAAACAGTCGCCAAATACGTCTACGAAAGCATTCACCGCAAATACTACGTCGGTGACTTCGTAATATGGTGCCAACAATGCTCGCGAAAGAGAGGGAAGAATAAGAAAAGCAAGAAATACAGTAAAGAGATAAAGAACATGAAAAAAGAAGTAGGCATAGAACAGGTGGGATACGATTCGAAATAGCCATCCAACATACATGCGGACATCGACAAAGCAGACAACGGGTGACCGCCGATGGAAGTGGCGACGAAGGCAATTCACTTCCACTGCTACGATAATCTTTCTAGACAGTCGTCAATGCGCCACCCTTTGACCAATCCAGACACTGACAAGACAGACTCATTGCTCTTGCGGTGGGATTGCACGACATGACTTGAGTGCTCGTCAGACCAAAGCCATAAAAGCGAGTTCATGAAGAAGAAGCTCCACATGTGTGGAAGCCATCCATACAAATTCTTGCAGAAAATCAGACACCCTATCTCCCCGCCACCATCTCCGTAACGAAGCAAAACACAATGCGATGGGTTCGAAATCGCCGACACTGTCAACAGCAGTAGTTCCGCATCCGTATGAACAAGTGCACGATTACCTTTCATAACATGCCAAACAGCACCCCAGCCATAGAACTGCATCAGTTGCGATAATTCTGCACACAACGAACAAGGTTTTGCACAGTGACGAATGCAGCATACACTTAAGCTAAAATCAGAAAGAATTGAGGCTGCTCATATTCTTACTTCATAAACAACTTGAATTTGTTCCAAATTGTCAGTGTCTTTACGTCTTCAACTGCAACGCTACATTCGGCATTACTAAAGCTCGGTGTAGTACGGGGAGTTGTGTCATTAATGCATGGCCTTATGATGCAAAACGAATTGTCAGGCATCCAAGGCGTCGTGTAGGGGTAAAGGTGATGGTCTCATTCAGGTTTCCTTCCCTTGCAGCATAATGAGGTCAGTGTGTCCGTGGAGTAAATGAGTCACTGGCTAGAAGGCATCGGGTACACTACTGTTGGTGAATTGAACTGGGAGGCAACAGCATCGCCGAAGTGTGTAGACAGGCATGGTGATGCACACTGAATAATGCATGACTTGCAGTCGTAAGTAGGAGCCAGTGAGCATGTGGACGACTGGCATGGCAAGCGCTTGAACCTACCAAGCAAAGTGAATGGCGTTTTGCAGAGGACACCATCTCCCCACCACAATGTGGCTCACAGCAGATGAGTTTAATCACGCACGTACACCTGTGGTGAGTTGGTGGAGCAGTTGAGTTGTGACAAGTGCGCCCTACACTACATTGCGTTGTTTGCAGATCACTCATGCCCTGCCTAACTCTGTGCTCACTTCCCTTTCCGTTTCACATAGGCCCATATGGAGGCAGGAGGTCAAATTGAAGGTGGTGTTGTCATTCTCAACACTGTCGCATATCCACTGAAAATGGACGACTCTCGACATGTAGGCACAAGTGGCTATCTACCAACTACTCATGCGTTTGCATCTAAACCTGCCCGCCCTTCCTCCCGTTTGTCTGTTTACCTGTCTGTCTGCTGTCTTTTGTCTGCCTACCTACCAACCTGCATGTCTCGCTGTCTGTCGGCAATAAATCAATTAATCAATCAATCAAACAACCAACCAATCGACATGTCGCATTTGAATGTCACTTGCACTATCACGTACACACGCTGAGGTAGGTTCGCTGCAGCCACTTCATGCCAGTCTTCTGTTAATAGAAAATGAGCAATTACGTAGTTGATATTGCGAGAGCCGAGGAAGACTTCCTCCTGAGCATCCTCTTCTGCGTGTACAGGTACATGCAGATGAGGGAAGCTCGTCGGAGATGTCTGTGTGCAGCTCCGAGTGTTCAATCTGCTGGTAAGTGTGCGATTGAGCGGCGTCAGCGTCACTAATAACACTGTGTGTTTCAGAGGAGGGCGAGCTGGTCGTGATTGAGGAGGCGGAGCCAGCACAGCCAACGCAGCCATCGGAGTCAACGGAGCCAGAGGAGGTCGCGGAGGAGCAGGAGGAGGAGGAGGAGATGCTAATGCCATCATCGCCGTCTCAAGCATCGCTGGCCTCACCCATCCTGTCCCAGTCCTCCTTATCTCAGTCCTCTATATCCTCCAGTACGTTGCTTGAACATGGTCTATCTCATCCTTCGTTTCTCATGTCTACTCCCTCCACGCTTTCTTACTGGCTACCCCTTCCCTCATTCTGTGTCTCCCATTTCTTTCAGGCATCCATGCATTCATTTTATGCATTCATTCATCCATTCATTGATGACACTCACTCTTGAACCAATTCGGTGTGGTGAACCACTTCGCCGTCTACTTCTCCTCCTCCTCCACCTTCTTTCCCATTCCCTTCACGTAGGCTTAGAGGTGAACTACGAAGTGGAGGACTTGCTCATTCCTCACCAGGACCGTGAGGGGCAGGCGCAGGGAGAAGGGTCAGCTATGTCACCCACCACCAGTGGCACGCCCACCTCCCACTACCTCAGCGCCTCCCCACCCAACCACGTGGTTGGTGCCTCGTGGGGAGGTGGCGACAATGATGTGGTGCAGCCAATGAGAGTGCCAATTACGCATGGATCGTCATCATCGCTCGTCCGTCTCGAGGGTAGGCAGGAGTCGGTGGAGGCCAACACTCCCTTACCAATCCGCTCATCAACTCACGAAATCGTTAGTCCAGACAGCACGTCGGGTGAGTGAATACCACCTACCACCCACCTCTCTCCACTCTCCACCTACCCATCCATCATCCATCGTCCATCGTCGTCAGCGTCGTCATCATCATCGATTTTTCTCTCATTTGACAGTTGAATCGGAGGCTCGTCAACAGTCCCTTCGCCTTTCAGTAAGTGCGCCTTCTTCTACCTATACTACTACTACCACCACTACTAATACTACCACTACGACTGCTTCTGCTGTTGATGCTGCTATCTACTTTATTCTTGCCTCATTATCTCGTGCGATTTTGATGACACATACATGTGCGTAGCACACGCGACTGCAATTCCTCCACACTCTCCCCTCTTCCCTCCCTTCTCTCCCCTACCTCACCCACCCTTTTTCTCCCTCAATACGCCTTTTGCATTTGCAGTGGAGAAGACGCCTTCGTAACAACATCCGACGCGTGCTGCGCTCTTTTTCTTCTTGCTGTCGCCGTTGATGCTGTAGTTGCTGCTGTTGCCGTTATCGTTTCGGGTTCAGTGACCCGTAAATGCAATGCTTTTTTACATGCTTGATTGAAATAGATGATGCATTTTTAGCGCCACCAACACATCGTCCAAGCTCTGGGAGAGTGGGAAGACGGACGCTCCTCATCGCCAAAGGCCGACGTCATGTTTGCTGCCATCTGAAAACGCAGCTTACACCCCACCAACCAACAAGATGTTAGGCGGGATATGGTACAAGTGCTCATCTTTTGTGAAGGTGATCGACACTTACAAGTCAATGTAGGTAAGGTCAGTCCATTGCTCCAATTGAGCAACGCGTCTATTTGTTTTGAATATGAACTTTGCTACAAAACACATGCTTGAAGTAAATAGACGTGCACGACTAATTGACAAAATGACATTCCTCGCTGTGGTTTGAACCACTTTTACGACTTGTTGGCAAACCTTACAGCATCACTATTATGCATTTACATTACTGATATACAAATATTAACAACTTTTTCATTTAGCGCGCTTTGTAAATTGCCATTAGTACGTTCGCTACTCAAACTATACGCAAAAGTCGAAAATGTTGGTATTTGTCGTAATTATGATTCCATCAAAAATACATAGAAATTCAAAGTTTGTTTGTTTTACCGGACGAACTTTGAACTGATTAGCCAGATTTGTGCACGGCTTGCGAAAGTGGTGCGCGCTTTTGGGGGTAAATTTTGTATAATAATGCGCCTTTATCCGCTGCCAAAAGTTGGGAGCTTGGTAAGCACTGAGTATCTTTTGGTTACTTTTAGTTAGTCAGTTGCTGTGAGGTAGTTTAAATGTCGACTTGTTCCCTTTATACACATACCTGTTAGAGTAGACGCAAATACCTCTTAATGTGGCTGTTGACGGTTACTTTTCAACTGCAGGGTTGGTAGGTGGTGTTCACTCACCCGTCGTGCTGTCTGGACTAACGGTTTCGTGAGTGGATGAGAGGATTGGCGGGGGAGTTTTGGCCGCCGCCGACTCCTGCCTACCCTCGAGACGGACGAGCGGTGATGACGATCCATGTGTAATTGGCACTCGCATTGGCTGCACTGTATCATTGTCGCCACCTCCCCAAGAGACACCAACCACGTGGTTGGGTGAGGAGGCGCTGAGGTAGTGGGAGGTGGGCGTGCCACTGGTGGTGGGTGACATAGCTGACCCTTCTCCCTGCGCCTGCCCCTCACGGTCCTGGTGAGGAATGAGCAAGTCCTCCACTTCGTAGTTCACCTCTAAGCCTACGTGAAGGGAAGGAGGAGAAGTGGTTCACCACACCGAATTGGTTAGAGAGTGAGTCTCATCAATGAATGAGTGAATGAAGGCATAAAACGAAAGCGTGGAGGGAGTAGACATGAAAAACGAGGACTGGGACAGGGTGGTTGAGGACAGCGATGCTTGAGACGGCGATGATGGCATTAGCGTCTCCTCCTCCTCCGCGACCTCCTCCAGCTCCGTTGATTCCGACGGCTGCAATGGCTGCGTTGGCTGTGCTGGCTCCACCTCCTCAATCACGACCAGCTCGCCCTCCTCTGAAACACACAGTAACGCTGACGCTGCTCAATCGCACAACGCTTACCAGCAGATTGAACACTCGTCACTGCACACAGACAGCTCCGACGAGCTTCGCTCATCTGCATGTAGCTGTACACGCAGAAGAGAATGCTCAGGGGGAAGTCCTCCTCGGCTCCTTCAATGTCTACTACGTGCATGATGACTTCGAATTGCCGTAAGACTAACATAATTGATCGTTCTCTATGTTCTTACTTAGGCCACATGGGCATTGGATGTGCTGCCTAGCGATACGATTGTTTGCGTTGAAATTAATAAAGGTGATGAAGGACAACTAATTTTCCTTGTCATTATTATTTGGAGGAGAGAACTGACTGGTTGGGTGATTTGATTATGTTGCGCGTGGGTAGTGGCTGCATGTGATAGGTTGTAAGTATGCTGCAGTGCTTGTGTTTCGTACTGTGTTTGTGTATGTGTTGTATGCGTTTGGGCTGCGATCTTGAAGAGTCGTTGTTAGTTGGCTGTGGGAGGAGAGTGGAGAATCTGAAGAGCCTCCTTCCCCCTCTAAGACGGAGAAGAAGAAGAAGTATTAATGGAGATGTGTATGCTCATAGGATGCGACGGTGTTGAGGGATGTGTGACGCGCGATCAAATTAGACAGATAGGTAGATGGATGGAGGGAAGGATGGAAGGAAGGGCGGAAGGAAGAAAGAAAGGAAGGAAGGAAGGAGGGAGGGATGAAGACTTGGATTTGTGAAGGTGTAGGCGAGAGGAAGAAGTGGGGAGTAGTGAAGTTGTGAGCTGCACAGAAATGAGGGTTGTGAATTGAGGAACCGTGGAGATGGGGTAGGGTAGTTGTCATGTCTCATGACAGAGGGAATCAAAAAGTAATCCTGTTAAATTGTCGAGCGCTTTTACCTCTATCATGATCAACTATCCCAGTAGAATCGAACCTGTTTTCACAATTGCATTCTGGTTACTGGCAGATCAGGTAAGTTTAGACAATTAGCAGTCATGTCATGACAGCTACCACAAGAGGTAGAAGGTCAGGTGGCACTCTACTGAATGGAACAACTGCCAATGTGATTGATGCTCAAATCAGGAAGTAATTACGAAGTTGACCACTGTACCACTGCGTCTACGTATAGTGAGATGTGCAGGCATCGTAACCGAAAAATGCCATCTGAAAACGTAGCTTACACCCCACCAGCCAACAAGATGTTAGGCGGGATATGGTACAAGTGCTCATCTTTTGTGAAGATGATCGACACTTGCAAGTCAATGTGAGTAAGGTCAGTTTATTGCTCCAATTGAGCAACGCGTCTATTTATTTTGAATATGAACTTTGCTACAAAGCACATGCTAAAAGTAAATTGAAGTGAACAACCAGTTGACGAAATGACGTTACTCATTGTTTTTGAACTGCTTTTACGATTTGCTGACGGACCTCGCAATATCACTATTATGCATTTATATTACTAACATGTAAATATTAACAGTGTTCTCATTTTGTGCGCATTGTAAACTGTCATTCGTATGCTTGCTGCCCAAATTATACCAAAAGTCGAAACTGTTGGTATTCGTCGTAATTATGGTTCCATCAAAAATACATAAAAATTTAAAGCTTATTTGCTTCATCGGACGAACTTTGAACTGATTAGCCAGATTTGTGCGCGGCTTGCGTAGTTTGCACGTGTTTTCGGGGATAGATTTCCTGAGTTAATGCGCCTTCATCTGCTGCCAAAAGTTGGGAAGCCAGTAAGTATCAAGCATTTTTTATTATTTTTAGTTAGCTAGTTGTTGTGAGGTACTTTAAATGTCGATTTGTTTCCTTTATACACATACTTGTTAGAGTAGACGCAAATGCCTCTTAATGTGGCTGCTGACGGTTTCTTTTTATCTGCAAGGTCTTCTCACGTGCATTCTTTCCTGTATAGATATAAATTTCGACTGTTTTTGCGGTTTGTGAGGTTATTTGTTTTTACTGATGTTTGAATTTGAGCATTGGGGCGTGATTTTGTGGAGAGGTGCTAAAACATTACGAAGTGTTTGGAAATTACGTGCTTGGTGCTTTCTTGCAAATAAGCACCAATTTTACGAGTGTGTCGATGTATGCTTTTGCCTTTACCAGTTTATTTGTTAGACCAACCTTTTCAGAAACAGCCGCAGTTGCTTTCATAACTTTGTGATTTCCATTTGCACTGCCTGATCGCGTTGATGTTGTTAATGCAAAACACTTCTTTGGATTGAGTGCGATTGATTTAACTATTTTTAAGCGGTTCCTTATTTTAGTAAGAATGAGTTTTGATGAATGAGGTCCAATTTGATAAAGGGACTTGCAACTTTGGTAAAGTGAACGCAAAAGTCTCATATTATGGCTGTTAGGACGTTTTGTTTTCCAACTACGATGCCTACTCACGTACACTTTTCGCTGTATGACACCTCGAGTGATAAGTTAAGATTGTTTTGGCAATTTGTAATTTGTTTGCTTTCTCACTACGAAGTGTTAACCATATTTATAAATCTTATTATGCATTATTTAGGTCGTTTTCGTGCTAGAATGGACACTGAAGAAGAAGAAGCTGCATCAGTAATGAGTGCGAATCTCGTCTTTGTTATCACTTTACACATTTCTCAGGTAAGATTGGATTGTGCTAAATGAGTAGTTGTTGTCCTTTTTCGTGTGGGCAGCGATGGAATCAATGTTCGTCCATATGATGGTTGGAAAAGTGCTGTTCTCCTTTACCTGCTTCACCTGCGCTATTTCCATTACTATGATATGCGTGTTGTTGGCGCACATATGGATGGCGGAGGAGTGGGTGCAGGACGAGGGTTGTTTGTTGTGTCGATATGATCCCTGCTGTGAAACATGTTGTGTAGAGGGCCTAAGTGATGGCTGAATGGTAGGTTGCTCGGCTTTGACGGCATGAGTTGGTGTCTCTGAGTGTGGTGGACGCAGCAGGGTTAGGAGCGGAGGAAGAAGGAGTGGCTAGTGTGAAGCTTGGGCATCACCACACAGACTGTACTTTGTAGCAGTCCTAAGTGTTTGCTTTTTGAGATGCCTGTTTCTTTTTCTCCTATTAGTAGTTATGTTTGTGTATGTTGGCTTTGCAGCGCTTTGGACCTCCGCACATTGGTCTTTCCATTGTTTGTTTTTTTCCTTTTTAGATGCCACAAACTTACCTTGGTGGTTGTGATAGTGAAGTAACATGTGATGAGTGTGTGGAATGGTAGGCAATGCAAGATGTTGGCGTGATTCGCGGTGGCGGTAGCGTCTTTGTTTGGATTGTGCGATGCGACTGTTGGCATGGACGACAGGGTCTACTACTGCTATTATGCCTCCGTATGTTTGTCTTCGCGGGCATGGGTGGCTGGGTGAGTAAGTGGGTGGGTGGCGGAGAAGGAGGGGAAAGGCCAGGGAGCTCTGCCGTGGGTGTGTGAAAGAGTGAAGGAGACGTTCACTTACGACGACGACAACGACAACGAATGGAAGCGCTATGGGCCAGAGTTCGATGGTGGCAATTGCGGTATGTTTTGTTTCCGCAGGTACGGAAATGTTTTTGCGGTGGGAGGGTGGAAGTTAATTTGTTACTGACTGTAAAGGTGATGAATGGTGGTGCATCATCTTAGAGGAGGTAAGTAAGTGGGTAGGTCTCCACTGTTGGATGTGTTGGGCGCGAACTATTGGGAGGAAGTGGGGGCGACTGTCGTGCTTCCCTACTACTATTGCGACTTGGCCTTAGGAGTGAGAATGGATGGAAAAGGAGGGGATGGGAGGGACCGTGTAGGGAGTATCTGGGGTAGAAAGCTGGGGTGGTTTCCGACCTCATCTGGACTAATTACTATCGGGGTTGGGGCTGGGCTGAGGTTAGGATGGGATGTGGTTTGTACGCTGTGGCGTGTCACTTGGGTGGATTCGTGGTGGTCCCTCGTGTCGGCATGGGGATTGGGTGTTGTTTTTGAAGTTGTCAGTTTCCGTGTATTCTGAAAAGGTAGAAAGTGTTGGAGGAAAAGATGGTAATGTATTTTGCAGCCTTAAAGCACTAGCAGTAGTCAGTATTTGCGGTTGAACTAATTGGTGGGAAGGCTTAAACGCATTAAAGGGTGTGAATTTTAATATTACTAACTATATTCACTGATGCGAAAGCCTAAGTTGGCATTAGAGGAGGCGGATCGGTGGCCACGTTTGAAAGACTGTCTCCTTCTCTTCAAAAGTCGTTGAAAGAAGAAGTGTGGCGATTAGGTGTTGTTCAAAGCGATTGAGTGGGTCTTTCGCAGTAGTAAGGGACGATGTTTTAAAATGTGCATGTTTCATAGTCGTCGATGAAGACTGTTTCAGCGAGTGGTCTAGTGCATTCGAGGAAGCTGTGACTATGGCAGTGAAGGAAACAAATTATCTAGCAGAAATGTGAAAATGTGTCTGATATGGATCCACCCGAGTGTGTGACGAAGGTGGCTCTGATTAGAGCCAGTGCCTAAGTAATGCTGTAGCCTCGATTTTCNTGGTGGTCCCTCGTGTCGGCATGGGGATTGGGTGTTGTTTTTGAAGTTGTCAGTTTCCGTGTATTCTGAAAAGGTAGAAAGTGTTGGAGGAAAAGATGGGAATGTACTTTGCAGCCTTAAAGCACTAGCAGTAGTCAGTACTTGCGGTTGAACTAATTGGTGGAAAGGGTTAAACGCATTAAAGTGTGTGAATTTTAATACTACTAAATGTATTCACTGATGCGAAAGCCTAAGTTGGCATTAGGGAAGGCGGATCAGTGGCCACTTTTGAAAGACTGTTTCCTTCTCTTCAAAAGTCGTTTAAAGAAGAAGTGTGGCGATTAGGTGTTGTTTAAAGCGATTGAGTGGGTCCTTCGCAGTAGTAAGGGACGATGCTTTGAAATGTGCATATTTCATAGTCGTTGATGAAGACTGTTTCAGCGACTGGTCTGGTGCATTCGAGGAAGCTGTGACCATGGCAGTGAAGGAAACAAATTATCTGGCAGAAATGTGAAATAGTGTCTGATTTGGCTGCACCCGAGTGTGTGGCGAAGGTGGCTCTGATTAGAGCCAGTGCTTACGTAATGCTGTAGCCTCGATTTTCTAAATTGGATTTCTTGTTGAAAAAGTGGTTGGAATAATGTAAAGGTAGGAAGACGGAAATATTAGTCATGAAATAATATTTTGTGCTCGTTTATGCGGACTTACAAAGGGTAGTGGTGGGGACGTAGGATTGGTTGGAATGAGCCTCCCTTTTGGGTGTTGTACAGATGTGGAAGAGGATGGGAAAGTAGTGATGTGTGTGAAGTGATGGAAATGGCGTCTTTTGCACTTGTAGCGAGACAGGCGGTATGAATGTGTCACGGAGTGGCTTTGTGGACACATTGAGGTGAATGCTGGAACCAATTTTGGGCCCGCATCGGCCAGCGGTGTCATTGGTGGTGGCGGTGGCAGTAGTGCCTGCGATGGATCCTCTCTCAACGACCTATGGCTTCAATGGGCAGTCTTGAGGCGCTGCTTACCGACTTACGCGCCAGCCCGTGCTCTGCCCGATGTCGTCAGGAAATAGGATGTTTGGAAGAGGTGGTTGGAAGCGCCCTCCCGTGTGTGCAGAAAACCACACGTGAAATTGTTCCCTTCCCTCCCCTGCCCTGCCCTGCCCTGCCCTGCCCTCCTGTCTTCTTCTCCCTTCTGCCACCAACGCCGCTGCTGCTTCTGCTCCTTATGGTAATGTGAATACTTTAGCTATCATTATTGCTGCTACCATTGGTAATACTTAACTATTGCTACTGTTGCATTCAGTAAAGGCGCCTTTCATCCTTCGGAATATGCAGGATGTGTTGGATATTTAGGAGTAGGTTAGGGACACTACGCCGACTTTTAGTGATCATTTATTTACCCATTTCTGATTTATTAATTCATTCCTGCCCGATTGTACACATTAGAGAAGTTGTGAAGAACTTGACTGGGCATTTAGCACCCTGCGTCATTGCTGGTGACATGGGCTGACGCAGTTGAGCTCTTGTGTGATGGCACCAATGAAAATGTTATCCATTGCTCCTTTGAGGCGATGCATCAGGCATAAAACAGTTGTTTGTGCGTCTACTCTCCTCCACTCATTCTCCACCATTTGGTGTGAGTTGGTATCTCTGCAGGTGGTCACGTGTAAGAACTCTCGGTCGACGAACGGGGTCGCCAGTTCAATCATGGAAGAGCAACTGCTGACCGAAAGTGCCCACAGCAACCTCTGGAAGTGCATCGAAATCGAGATCGGTTAAGCAAGCGTATTTGACGCAGTTGAAATCAGCGCCCTGAGGTAGTATCAACCGCAAAGATGGAGCCAGCTTACCACCACCACCGGGACCGTCTCTGAAAGGACAGCTGAGAAATGATTACCAAAGCATCAAAAGGATTGATACTTTGGTAAGCCATTAAGGCGCCTCGAATGAAGCGACGAAACATCTTTCACCTTCCTAATACGCACACACACCATATTCGCCCATCTCATCACCTTCTCATCCTCACAATGACCGATTCTCCTCCGCCTGGTGCTGCGCGGCGTTGAGAGATTCCACCTGCGTACACTCGTGGTTGTTAGCTACTCAGAGAAGAGCAAGGGTTGGATCATATCTACTCATTTTCTCAGCCACCTGCCGCTCTTCGTCTCGTCCACATTACCCAAGTCAAACCCCAAGTTAGGGACAAAGCAAATTCTGAACATAGTTTACATTGCGTTTGTTTATTTTTATCGACCGCGTTTCCACCCGGATCGTTGTCGAGAACTGGTACTAAAGATTTGACTGACACTTCATCGTCATCGCCGTTGCCATGATTGATGCTAATGTGAGGAGACAGAGAAGCATTTCAAGGCGCCAGCTTAATGAGAGCATGCAATTGTTGGAATAAATAGCTCTCTTGGGTTGACGGGAAGTGTCTGGTGAGTATGGATCTCTCTTCTGCATCGTCGTCATTATTTGTCATGGACAAAGAAGTATGTTCTTCAAACGAACAATTTGTTCCGCTCATCATATCGCCAACGATGAAGAACGCCACCAACCTGCACTCCCCTTACTCCCTCCAAGGAAGCGAGAGCTGAGGAATGGGTAAACGCCAATTCATCACGCGCCTCATAGCAGGTATCGCACAGCTGCCTACTAAAAACAGGTCGGCTGAGCAGACATTGCCTGTTCTGTGACTGGAGCATAATAAGAGCAAAACAGAGGCACTTCGTGACCGCATCCCCTCGGAGGTCACATGCATGCGGCACCGATCCACATTGGCTAGGGCACAGCTTCAGACAGAGTGAGGCTGCTGCCTCGTGCGCAGTGTGTAGCTACAATGTTAGAGGTGGTGTACTCACGTATTTGCGCAGGTGGATGTGGAAGTAGGTTCAATGTTCATTTCTTCCTACTTGACCTTCACTTCCTTGGAAGCAGGAGATTAAATGCAGGTGGGCACCAATCTCCTTCTCTGGTGAGATGATGAACGGGGCAGAGTAATGAAAATCTACCACCGTCTCACCTACTAGTGAGGGCGAATCTCTAGTCGCTTCAGCACATCAGTGCACTTGCTACATATACGCCTGACTAAGTGGTCCTCACCGCTAGGCGCGGATGGTTTGGCGAACAGACATCTTGCTGCAAAATCGTCGTCATGCATCTGCGAGGAAGAATTGAACTCTCTAGACCAGCATAACACTAACCACTCTGCTTAGTTCACTACGTCACCAATGAAGGGCACCACCTACCTACTCTCACTCTACTCGTTGCAAGGAAGTGAAAGCCAGGGGTAGAAGATTCGTGAGGAACGTGTGATACAATGCAGTGAATTTCTTGGAGGTCAAGTTTAAATGAAGAAACACAATTAAGCAGTGGAGGATGAAGAGACTTCGCTAACCACACCAGGCTATGATGAACTGAGGATATAGCTTCTTTTCTTCTAGGCTCTGGCATCTGCATTGCCTGGAGTACACCTTGCAATTAAAGACTGGCTAATGCTGATGGGTGTTGTTTGAGAGTAATCTAGACCTCGACAGCCGGCCTTGTCGAGTTGCACTGTTATTGCTGATCCTACGCAAAAGGGCTGTAGATATATCCACTATTTAGTGCAGAGAAGCATGGAAGTCACTTGGGCACTGATCAGTAGGCGCTGAGGCAAAGGTGACCAAGAAGTCCAGTTGATTAGGTGTCACACCCACTTACGTCTGCCTTCACATCGAAATGGGATACCGAGGGCGGTGCAAAGCCTTTGATCCGTAGCTGCAGTCACACCTAGTAGTCAGTTAGTCGGACACATGACTACCTTATCGAAATGCTCGTAAGCTAGCCAACGAGGGATTTAATTTCGCCTAATCGCCAGTACTAGCGACAATGTTTGCATGGCTAATGTGATGTCCCTGCACAAAGAATGGCAATATTGACCATCAAGAGACTGCACGCCTGCCGCATGGAATAATGACCACGGGATAGCTAGATTACTTATGATGCCTTTGGATTGACACCGGTGCCAGTTGGCACGTCAAATGGGTTACGCTCGCTGTGAGGAGTAAGACTTTGGCCAAGTCTGTGATTGGGGGTTGACTGTTGTTGATAACAATGCCACTAACCCTAACCTCCGTCTCAGTTAATTTTCTTAACCTACAAACTGCCCAGCAGCTAGGTCACCGGCTAACGAGCACACTGTACCTAGTGTGCCAAGTGGCATTTACACTTAACCCTTAAGTGGCGAGCAGCGCGACGAGGATTGTGGGTCGCGCATTGGATCCGACCCGAAAGATGTATAGATACATGATAAATTAGTTGAAGAGGTGAGAGAAATGCAGGTATTCAAGCAACTCTTGCATCGTGACTGGGTAGTCATCCAGTACGAAGAAAGTCGTTTAAGGTGATACCACGTTCCACTGAGGCCACTTCAAAACGAACTAGGTTCCCATAAGGACAAATAGTCGTCATAAGTGTAGGATCGCCTTCATTTCCTCGTAACCAGTAGACTAAGAGTAAGTGGCAAGCGCTCTTCATTAATAACACAATAAACGGAACAGAGCGAAGAGGATTGTGCTGATTCAGAGAGACAAGACGTCTTGATTACCCCTTAATAAACAAGTAAAAGTCTATGGTCAGTAAGGTAAGCAGGGAACCTAGACAGTGAAGAAGACGTCTATGTGGGAGTCTATGTTACGGGAGATTCCTACTAAGTGTATCGATGATAGCCGACAGCTTTTAACTTTTGAGTGACTGTGCGCAGACGTGGAATTCGCTGGGTTCGTGGGCAGCCACAGCACCCCATCGCCTCGATCTCCTAGTTCTAACCGATGCCGTCTCCATTCTCCCTCTGGAAGGAGCCTTTCGGAAGCGGATGCGGGTGACAATGAGCGATTAAAGATGGAAGTGACAGAGAAAAACAAAAAGGGTGTTCTTTGTCAACACCTCAACTAAACTGAAGTCAACTCAAACAGTTCAGACTTAGAGTAGCAGATGACACGCGATCTTCTCATTTTGCTGATAATGGCATGACATTTGGAAAGACAAGGAATATACACCTTGACCTTTAAAATCAAAAGAACTCAAGCTTAGGAATAAAAAGGCTTAGTCCAGATTGTATAGTAGCTTTGTAACCCTCATCCTTTTATCCTTTCAGCCTTGCTGGTAAATGCACCTTTAAAAAGTCAACTCTACTGATCCTTGACTCTTCATTTACACGGCAATGAAATGCTTGTTGTACAGCCAAACGCAAGGCCCAAGCCATGTGCCTTGGTCGATTGATGCCATGACTAGGCATATGGTCAATAAGACATCGCGCACTCTTAAGGCATGCGTTCATACCAGGTCACCTCGGAGGGCTTCAATGTATCACCAGATGTCTCGTGTAATTCCGTAGACGTCTTACGAATGCGGTAGAATGATAACGCACTCCGCTAAAGCCTCTTACAAACGGTCTTTATCTACATTGAGGGAAATTCATCCTCCATGACGAGCGAAGCTGTCTCTTTTTCCCTTTTTTATCTGCGAGGTCAGAAGTTTACCGACATCCGTAGAAGTGTGCACAATGGAGTTTTCGTTTATTTCTTCCTCCTTGGCCTTCAACCTCCTACTCTACTCGTCGCAAGGGAACGGAAGTAGCTTTACGCCGCTTGGAAGTCATATTTGCCAACATGGATTTGGTTCCGCCTCTTAACAAGAAGCACAGCTTCTGAAAGCCTATCGTCTAAACAAGAAAATGGTCCAGCAAAGCAAGTATACCAATGTTAAGAATTGATAGACATCATCATGTGATGGCAAAACTGGCAGACCTATTTGACAGTTGGAAGCATGTCCTGACGCATCAACTCCCTAGCAACAACAGCAGTCTCAACGATGTCGACGATGAGCACCGGAACATGACCTCTTACTAGCCACCATCAGCAAGCAGTTTAACCGAAACGCAAAGGGTTGTTTGCGCGAGTTGCTCAAACACTGACAGGTCCACCTTGTCAAGTTTCTGAGATGTAATTTCAAACATTTGACACCAGAGGCTGTTCAGCGCTATTTTTACGAGTGTAGGGTAAATTAAAAGTGTGAGGAAGTTGAATAATTCAACTCTTAGAAGCAAAGCAGAGGACAGCGACTTAAACAACCTCGACAAGTCGGCATCAAAGCGACAAATGTTACGCGGTGTACCGTAAAGCCGGAGCGTCTAATCACCCAACAAGGTGATGTTTTATAAAATGTAACGAAATCTTGTGACCATTAATTTAGTGAATGTAATGGACTTACAACTTGCAAATTTATGCATTTAAATCTATGAGGACATTGCTATAGGCTCTCCTTCTCTCCAGCTGCCAATAGCACCACCCCAAATTTTCCCATGTCTCTTCTTTGACCATTTGATCTCCTCACCTCAACCCATCGCTCACACTCACAACATGACCCCCAAATACACCTTAAAGTTACTTAAGAGTTGAAAGAAGGCTTTTGTTTAGTATAGCACCGTTTGCTGGATTTGTTGCATTCGGTCCATTTCACTGCGACCATCTGGACCTCAGACCTCATCTTGCCTTAGTCGCCCATAGGGACTCACATCGTCTTCCTCACTAGTCGCTGCCACGCACACAAATTTCAAGTCTTTGTCTTCACTCTTACGAGCCATGAGTCAACCACATCGCTATTCTCACGTCCCGGTGACGCAAAGACATTGGCGAACAGGAAGTTGCTTTGCGCATTTTGCCCTCCCTAAGTGAGCGTTGCATTGCTCAAATAATGCAATGCAATCAACTTGGGTTTTTCGGATCCAACCTCTTCTTCGCAATCTGAGCCCATTGTCGGGCACCATCAATTTTGCCAAAACGTGGGTTTTGTCGCTAAACGACAACGTAAACGCAAGTGGAAGTTTCAAAAATCAGATGTAAAATTCTTGCCTACCTTCTACTTTGATTACGTTCACAACTTTCCACTGTGAAGATAATCGAAGTAGAAGGATGACAAGAATTTTACCTCAGATTCTGAGACTATCGTTTGCGTTTCGCTACAATAGCTCCCAGTTCTTCGGATGTACTCATCCATCAATTCTAATCCACCCATCTGTAATGAGCCACATTATTGCTAGCATCTTCGTCATGAAAACATCAAGGTCTGGAGGGGTGACATCAACGCCTCCAGAGGACGCAGACACTGTAATGGGGTAGGCAGCGATAGAAACTAATCAGTTGAGCAGTTGGTAGGCTAGGTAGGTGATTTGGTCAAACAAGAATGGAGGAACTCATCGGACAGAGGCCTGAAGACAAAGCCATTGTTGCCCATTTAGCGAATGAGTCAATGTGCGACTGAGTGAATGGGAGCTGGCAAGGAAACCAGACAGCGGCGAAGGCGCCTACAGACGAGTCCATGTTCTGGGTGGTTTCGCTCAAGCGTATTGATGGTTAATGATTGCTCTAGACCTGTGAGCAATTGTCGGAAGACTTGGAGTCCGCTGAGATTGCAAGAACCCATAACACTTCGCCCTTCTGAATCTAGTCAATGATGTTGCTTTCCTTCTTCTGGTAGGTACATTTTTGATAACGTGGCCGCCAATGAGTCACCAAGGGTGAAAGTAACAGAAAAACATTTGAGGACATTTTCAGTGGAGATCTCGCATGTCTGTGAAGATCATGTAGAAGATGCTGTTACTCAATACCTAAGATGGTATCACTGATGTGTAGAGACTGTGTCTCGGTTCTCAGTTCTTATTCTTGTGTTTCGTCTGTGAGATCTTTTAAGCGATATCCAGTCTCCTACACCATGTTGTTATGAACAACAATTGACACGCTTCCCAAACTGCTTCATGCTGGTGTTGCAATCAGAGAGAGAGGATTGACTAGGAAGCGAGCTTGATGAATAGCTGACCAACCAGCATTCATGATCAGTTTTATTGGTTTCACTTACTTCCGCCAAACCAGTGGATTGAGTGCAGACAGAGGACGTTCTACATCACTGATGACATGAACAAAGTTGAGTGGCTGAGATGATGTACGTATAGGGAAGAACGGATGATATCGTGGGGAGGAAGCGTCGCTGACACGCACACTTCTCCGTCGATTTTAACGACCAGATTGACTGCCGCGTCACGTGGCAAAAGAGACAGTTCTCCATCCACCTCAGTACATCAGCGCATTTGCGATATATATACTTGAGTAAGCAGTCCTCAATGTTAGACGAACATGCTTCATGCTACGGAACCATCGTCATCTGCCTTCGATGGAGAAGAGTTCTTTTCGAATCAGCTCAATTCTCTCGTCGCTCTGCTCTGTTTATTGTGCCACCAATGAAGAGCGCTTGCTTCTTGCTCTCAGTCTACTCGTAACAAGGGAAGCAAGGCGGTCCTACTTCTCCTACAATCATTCACCCTTATGAGAATCTAGTTCTTTCTGCGTCGCCATTAATCAGATGTGGTACCACTGAGTACGACCTCTGTCACAATTGATGATTGCCTAGTCACGAAACACGAGGCGCTTGCATACCTGCATTCCTCTCACGTGGTGACCGCATTAGCTCGGGTCCGATCTAGTGCATGACCAACTTTTCCTGTTGAGTGTTTGCCTAAAGTTAACATCCTGTCCTATGTGCCCTATGTCTATGAAAATGGCATTGAAAGACAAGTAAAACTGTCCGAATTCTTTTGTGTGACGATAATCGGTCTATCAAGCTGAGTCAGTACAAATAAAGTCTGCTCGTTGACCGCTCTCACTCTACCCTTTCTAAGGGAGTGAAGGTCGAGTCTGTCACACATTTCTATGGATTTGCTGGTTTGTTTACGCCTTCATGCCCGTACCCGAAGAGTTCTGACCACAAAGGACCATTCCTCCATCATTTCAATTTGCAGCTTTTGTTTACCCAAAACGGGTGAATTTAGAGCAGACAGCTTATCGTCCAACATTAAGGACCGCTTCGTCAAGCACATGTAGTGCGAATGTGCCGATGTGCCGAAATGACTTCCGATTTGTCAACGTTAGCGAATGGTTCGGTGGCAAAGTGCCAACACAGAGCCAAAAGGAGTGGTGGAAAGCTTTGATAAATCCACCTTTCCTTTACCCCATTCCCTTGCATTTTGGCACGATAGTTTGATTTGAATAAAGCTTCGCCACATCAAGTCCTCACTTTTGCTACCCACTTAAGCAGATCGGGTAAAAAGTAATGACGTAAACATTGGTGGTTTGTATAATTATTAGTGAGTAAGAAGTGACGCATGGTGACAGTACCTGTAGCCACAATCACGAACTACTGGTCCACTAGTCAACGAGGGCGATGTGGTATCAACTGATTGCAGGTACAAATGTCTGTGGTGATGTCCTCATACCAATGCTGACAATGATGACACAAAATGCGGCCCAATGCGCCAAATTGGTCGCGATCGTTGTTAGAGGTAAGACATAGGTTAGGTCACGGGTTGACTACTAATGCGTCAAGTAAGAGAGGTAATGGCTAGTGGAGTGTGCGATCGCCTCCAGCATTCAAGGCATTCATGAAATCAGGTATCAACACTTCTACGGATGTCGGTATGCTTCTAACCTTGCAGATGGAAACGGAGTACGAGGGAGCAGCCCCACTCTGCATGGAGGATGGCTTTCCCTCAATTTGGCCAAAGACCGTTTGAAAGGAGCTTCAGAAGAGTCTGTTATCAATATTTTGCAATTCATTTGTACTTGTCGATTACCCAGTCATGATGCACGAGTGTCAGCTCACTTGCGTTTTTCAAATGCCACCAACGGTATCGTTATGTATTCACACATTGTGAATGCAACGTTTCAGGTCAGGTCTAATATGTGGCCCACTCACACTTTCAGGTATAGACCACGCGTTAATTGGTTGACTAACTTGTCGTTCGTTTGTGATACTGTCAAATCAAAAGATTCAAAACCTATAGTTAGACGGGAATGGGTGTATTTGGCTATGGCTAGTATGCACGGTGGTAGATGTTAGTGGACGTTTCGAAGCGATTATGGAACAAAGAGTCCAAAAGAAGATATCCCTTCTCCCCACTCGACAGCTTTGTGCAACTGCAAGACATCAACGGGATTGCAGAAAGCCTCTCGTGATGCGCTCGGTCCCTGCGAGGTGACTTGGTAGGAACCAATGCCTTAAGGATGTGCGATGTCTTACTGACCACAAGCCTAGTTGTGGCATCAACTCACTAAGTCACAAGGTTCTGGTCTTATGTTTGGCTGTAAGATGAGCCAAGTATCAATCGCATTGGCTTTTCGAAGGTACATTTACCAGCCTCGATGGATTTCAGGCCTCGTCCAACTTCATTTTTACAACTCTTCAGTCAGCTTTACTGTCGCAGTGCCTTGCATCAGCGATATCCATAGAGGCGTCTTTCCGACCTAAGAGAGTTCTCATAATTTTGGTGGTATTGGGGCCCAATAGGGAGATAAGAGAGAGAGAGGAATAATTAGGGAAAATATTTTCTGTCTCCTGGCTCGTTAGAGTCTATTGCTGCGAGCTGTCGACTCTGAATTCCTCTGAGAAACCACTGTTTGGGAAAGTTGGTTAACGAGGTCGTTGGGGTAGCCAAACGGGTCAGAAGATAAATGAGCAGCGGATACTTAAGAGAGATTAAGATGAGTAGCATGAGTATCATGAATGTAAATGCTATTAGATGCTTAAATGGAAGCTGTGAACATGGGTTTCGATTTTAAAGAATTGATTGGTAGGGACTTGTTAGGGCATCACAGGATTGCATGAGTGAGTAGAAGAAAGGAGGGCAGAGGGGGCAGGACTTCTTGAAGAAGGGAACGGGTGGGTGTTACAACCGCTACTCTTGATGAGATGCAGTATTTGGAGCGACTTTTAAGCATTCCTAGATTTTCCCTCTTTTAATAAAAACGCGAAACTACGTGTGTCACATAACACGTCCTACACTTGGCAAGATACTTTCCAGTCTTGTTGCGGTCTCCTTCCCACAGTCCAGCTATTTCAGTCACGAGCCGCACACATCTACCTTCCCACGTAAGCAAACAAGCGAGCTGACTGAATGATGGGTAGGCGCAGGGAGAGGTTTCGCAGACGAATGCGTTGTCCCACATCATCATCGAGTCATCAAAATGTTAAAGTGGCTGTATAGCTTGCACATCGATCGTCGAGGCAGAGAAATTGTCGATTTTCGACAACTCTAACAAGCCTACAGCGAGGTGGTACACATCTACGCCAACTTTAAACAATACACCCTGGTCCAGTATGTGCGACTTTGCCCCAAGATGACCTACATGCCTGAACATTCGCCTTCCTCCGACTCCTGACTTGAGAGGTGTACTTGGCTGTCCATAGTGGAGGGCTTTTGCAGCCACTCGCACAGGAGGTTGAAGAGCACTCGTTGACCACACTCTGTTACGAGGGAGAGAGCACTTAGCTCCCTGTCTCTGAAACTCTGGCATCCGCTCCGAACTGAAGGGGAAGGTGCATTGCTTTCAATCTGTCCAACATCCCTCAAGTAACCTTTGAACGGTCGCGTTTTTTGTATTTTTAGCCAGCTCTACTGACGTCTAAAGGGAGGAGTAAAATCTGGTGTCAAATGTCCATAAATCCTTCTCAAAAACTCTGGAAATGTGAAGAGATCGGATGTCATCAGCCCATCAAAGCAGTGAATGGGCCATTGTCCACCCAGACATGGGAGCACAATCTTCTCCTTTTACTAACTAATGGCATAATGTGATGATGGGAACCAGTGAGACGGCAAAGATTCCCACGATATTCCTTTCTGCCAACTCTTTTTACGCAGTCACGCATTCATCTCACTTTCTCCTTATTTGCTCAGGTACAGTCTTGAAGAAGTCACTATTGTCAAATTTCGTGTGTGCAACACCCATTTCAATTAATCAATTCCATTTTGCTCCCAATCGGTTATTACTGCACCGTTCCGGATCCCCTCGTTGCCTTGCAGCTCCGCGGTCCAATTGGTTGGTGGAGTCGACCACGGACTGACTATAAAGCGTGTGACTGTGGCTCCAGGTTAATCGGCAGCTACTCAGTGCACTGATTCACCAACGGCCCAACACCTGCCTCTTTTGCCTATCTAGTGAACTTGTCATGCTTCTAGTCCAGCCAGCCAGCCACGCAGGCAATCAAGTGAGAAAGGAAGCAACTTTTGAATGTAGCTATCGCGCAAATCGTCGACTGACTGACTGGTCCATCAACTGACCAAATGGCCATCCAAATGACTACTAGCCATTACAAAACTTATGATGATGCGTTGCTTTTGTGGTACCGCAGGGCTGCTTTGTCATAAAAGCTATGCAACCACGTATTGCTCACCCAAATTGCTAGCTTTTGGACTACTGCAAGAGGTCAGCTGATTTGTTCGAGGCTTCTCGTGATACGTCTGAACCCTTCAGGAAGAGCTGTCAAGAGAAACATGTTGAGTTGGTTTCAGGTTTGACTGCCAGCAGGATCAAATCACCACATGCATTAACTGAGGGCAAGAATCTGCTTTCACGTTGGGAATCACTTGGATTGTTCCCACGTCGTATGAGAGATAATTGGGTTTACTTCCATCCCATCTGCCGAGTTGCCAAAATTTATTTTGGGTCAAGTGGCATCAAGTTCCACCTCTCTCTACCTTAGCAGTTGTTGAGTCGATTCTATAGCCTTTTGTCTTCATGCTGGCACTTTACTTAGCCAAAGAATAATGGCCGACGAAAGCTGTTGGTTAACCGATGGGCCATTCAGTCATTCTACAGCTTGGACAATAGCTATTGAAGTTCAACTCTAGTTGACTCATTTGGTAGCAGATTGTGGAGGGTCGAAGGTACCTATTAAGCAGCCAACTGAGGTAGGTGATGAGTGTTTCATTAACCAGACCGCAAAGTAGTCGATTAACTGGGAGCCACGGTCGCATCGAATCGTCGTATCATCTTAAACATGACCAACCTTTCGGACTGTTGCTCATTTTACTCATCCCAGAAATCAAAGACACGGTGGCATAGTTGCTTACACCTTACCGTGTCAAGGGATTCGCCCCATCAGGGATTTCGGGTGGTTGGATAGCAGCTTGGTCGGGTGAATGAGTCAGGTGGCAAGTCATTCAACATCACTGAATTTGGTCAAAAGCATAGGTTTTCGTTACAAAGCGACTATGCAAATATAAACAAAAGTTTCGAAATCTCCGGTTAAGTTCCGACCCACGCTCGATTACCTTCACAAATCCCAATTACAAACTGCTTTTTCGGTCCCCTAGGCATATGCATCCACCAAATCTGAGCAAATTAGCTGCAAGGATTTGTCTCATCATTAGAATCTTCGTCATCCTCACCACGCTATCAAATTCATCGTGGTATCAACGACAAGGAATGACTCCTACAAACCAATCTACCCACTTTGATGTCATTCCCCTAAAAGGAGTAGGTTAATGCAGGTAGGTGTCATCCACTTTGATTGGCAACATCATGAGTGGAAAAGGATGATGAAGATTAACCACTGCGTCATCCATCAATTGAGATGGTTCTCTGACCACTTCGTCATATCAGTACACTTACGATACACCAAGACTAGGTGAGAGGCGTTTGGCGAAGACGCGTCTCGCTACGGAGTCGTTGCAATCTGCCCTTGAGGGAGAAGGGTACTCACTAATCCAGCCTAACCCTCATCACTCTGCTCCATTCATTGCAGCACCTATAAAGAGCGCTCGCTGATTGCAATCACTATATGATTCGGGTTACTTGATAGCTAGGGATCTGGCCATTAAGTAGGCTGTAGACCGGAGCAATTTGCAGTGTGGCGGATAGCACTGCTAGAATTCTTGTGGGGCACAACCCCTCTTTTACCTTCAATTCGATTTTATGAATGCTTTGAAGACTGGAGACAATCGCATACTCCACTTGGCATTGCTTCCTCTACTTGATGGATCGCTGATCAACTTGAGACGTAGCCACTCTTACCCTCACCAACTATTGTGACCCACTTGACATGTCAAATGGGTATGCCATAGTCAGAGCTACTGTAGCAGAGATGGCAGTTCCGCTGAAATTGGTCGACTTAACCTTAGTTTTAAGGATTTCAGTGGCATAGTAACAGAGGCGTCCAACGGTTAATGTGGCCAAATGAGTGTCAAGCAACAGATGACACACCTCTCAAACTGCTTGATGCTGAGAGCGAGAATTAAGTGTGTTCGTTTTGGATAAGTTGCAAGTCAGTTGGTACAGGTACAGTTTCGTCATGATCAAAAGAAAATACACACACACACACACACACTCTCGTCTTTGAACACTTGGTTGTCCGCTTTACCAAAGTTTACCACCGCACGAAACGGTGCTGAGGCAGCAGAAATGTCAATCAGACAAACAATCGGCCCTCTTAGAAAGGAGCGTCAGTTTCGGTCATACAGGCACCGAATGAAAGTTAAAAATCACCGATAGATTATTCCAATGACCTCAGTAGCACAATCAAAAATTACAATTATTCTAAGCATGAGAGTTATTCTGTTAAATTTTACATGGACACTTTATCAGGCTAGTCATGCAACTCCTGTCCTACTTTGAATGCAACTAAGCATTGTGGGCATATCTTCCCATTTTTAAATTAACTTTCTTGATAAGAATTACACGAATCGCTATTTAGGTGCAAATAAGCAGGAAATAGTAAAACTGTATTGGTTCTCTGAAGGAAAACGCTATCGTCAATCTCCGTGGTATCCGTGACTAGAGAGCTGTTACTGAAATGAACCAAGTGTGGAGCGTTTGGGATCCAGATCATCCATCAATCATCGTTGTTATTGAGACGTGGCAGATGTGTTACAGTGCACGAGTGTCCACTCGTGCTCCTCATTGCATCCCAAGAACAACAATATTGCTCTGCATCTCGAACCTAAATGCTAAAATTCGATCTATCTATTTTGTCTTTTATTTCTTTTATCAGGAGGAGGAGGAGGTGGGGGCTACAAAACTGAGAGGGGGGTAATGAGTTACAGATTATATTAAAACTACGAATTGCAGACCTACAATTTTCACTCTATGAGTATGCGACTGTAGACTCTGACCTTTCCCCCCTTTCTCATAATTCTGCCTCTAGACCAACACCTTGTACATTCGAATGGATCATCGCACCGCAGCTCTTTGGCTATTACAATCCTTCTCTGCCCTGGTCGCATTAATCTTGGACATGCTGATTTATACGGGCAGTAAGGCTTGCGCTACTTGCAAATGAACCAGCCAGCTTGCAGTCCTTTGTTAACTATCGTCCTCTAACAAATGCATTGAAATGTGTGACATTCTCGACTTTCTTCCCTTTGAAACGAGTGAGTGAGAGCGGACAGAGAGAGTCTGCTTCTTAACCAAAGGCAGGTGACGACAGTTCCACGTTAAGATGTGTGTTCGTCAAATGCTTCTCGGCTAGCATTGAGAACTACCTAGTCCAGCATATATATAAATAGCAAATGTGCCGACGTGAAAAAGCGGCTGTGAAGGTGGTTAATCCAACCCTTCTGATCAGCAGAGCTGCGCGTGTGCATGCACCACAGCCTCCACGCAGTAGCAACTATCACAGAGGCAGCAGCGAAGCAGTGACATCGCCGAGCCTTCCCTTAACGCCCTTCATCCTCATCAAGCTACCTCGCTGCTCATGTTACTAGTAATGGTGAATGTTGCCTACCTGTGCTCAAGCTACTGGCTCTGCGAAAACGACGGCTAAGCAGGAATGAATGGACGCCGTATTTTTTGCAACATGTCTGAAAACCAACCACTGAAAGCTTTTACTAATCAAACAAACTCCGGGCGAATCAAAGCATCAGTTTTATTTTTCCTTACAAAGCACAGCCTCCTGGCCAGGCTGAACTTAACCGACAGCACGAAGAGTGGGATGGCCCAACGGTAATCCACATTCTGCACGCTTACTCACCACAGAATTTAAGTCTAACTGAATGGACGCACTCAAATTTTCGCTGCAGCTACTTCTTGGCCAAGGCGAATTTGAGCATATGTGCGCAGACGATGTCGGAAAAAGTGACCAAGCAGAAAAAAACAATGCGCCACCATCATTTTACCGAACGGATCAGTGGCTAAAGAAATAGAATCTCGTACCCTCTCCTGCGTTGCTTGCATCGAGAGACAGGCCTATTCCAATAAATTACTACTGCATAACCCTTGTTGACAGTCAGTACATCCTGCTCAAATTCGCTCTGGGCGAGAAATGGCTGCCACAAAACCTGGGCGTGGCTATTCAGCTAGCCCGCAATTCTGAGGTGGATGGACGTGCGCAACGTAAATTGAGGCTGACCTCTCTGCCCTTTGTGCTGCCTGTAGACCTCAACCTGATGATGAGGCCCTGCCTAGCAAGGAAACACTAAGTTTATGCTTTTTATCACGCCTCGAGTTTGTTGGGTTGGTAGCAGCTTTAGGTGGTCGATTTTTATAAATCCCATTTGACGGCAGGTCGGCAGCCAAAGACGTGTTCGACGAACGATTCTCGTCTAACTTGGAATGCTGATTGGTCACGCATATATGATGCAAGCGCGACGACCTGACGAAGTGGCTAGATATCCGTCACCATCAATGATGCTGTGATCACCCTGGTCGTGGAATTCGGCGGAGTGTTGCGGAAGGGTTAATTACAGAGACAGCGGAGGTGGAGCAACAGCACCGGTCCTTCTCCAAACGTGCTTAATCATCACCAACTCACCTCGTTACTCATAGCACCAGTGATGGATGCAGATACCCACCTGCATAATCCACTCGTTTCGTTCTGCTGCACACCTTCTCTAAATGTAGAAATGCAGCTTTCGTTTCTCCTCCTTGACCTCCACACCCGTGGAAAGAGCAGAGTGGGAGCAGATAGCCTGCAAAGTCTCACGTATTCCACGTGTTTGCGTCTAACACACTCAGATGATTGCTTCGGTGACTTGGCGATGGCTCTGTTGGTGGATGAATTAGTCTTCGCAGCATTCTTCTGCACGTACCTGGTCAATGTACTGGTGAATTGCTGCCGCACTGCAGTCTACATGGTAACACGGTGACAGTATGCGTGTTACTGTCAATTTGAAATAACTTAGATACTGTTTTTTGTTCCTCTTTCTGCTACTTAGTTGCTCGTGCTCCATACCACCTCTCATCCTTCACTCTCGCATAGTTGTATGATTTAAATAAATTTTGGGAAACATCAAATGCTAATTTTTATTACCCAATTTGAGAAGCATCATGTAGTAGGGATCAAAATTAGCAATGGTGCTTTGAAAGTGAGTAGGTGGTGGTCAGGCTTAATCGAATAAGTAGGAGGAAGTCACACTAAGTGGTACATGTAGTCAACTAGAATTACCAATATGCGCAACAGTTGTCTCCTCCCGAGTTCACTTCAATTCTTAGCATCGAACCGTCGTCGAGGCATGTGGTGACACCTGCTTTGAAGTACGAACGACTAATCTTGATGTCCCCACATCAAGATTGGCAACGCTGACCACTTTGAGACCTGTCGGTACCCCGAATTTCAATGCTACAATGAGCCGGACTCCACTTTGACTTGTGTGGTGTATCGTAAAGAGGGACCGTCCAACAATCTATTTGACCACTTTAACAATCTACTTCTACTACTACTACGAGTGGAGAGACTTTGGTGTTTCATAATGCACGTAAATCGACTAGGATGGCGTCAGTGTGGTGGTGGCGGTGGTGGTGAGGATGCGATGACACGAGCTACATGCCTTCCGTTCGCACACCACTTAGTGGTTCCTCGATTCACTTGTTTGGCAGTTGAACGCACACATAACGACTGTGCCTATTTGGGAGTGATAAACCACGTCGTTGATCTCGGGGACGTCAGAGGCGCTGTTATGATTTCAACACACCCTTTCGGTAAGAACCAGTCAGCTTTGAATGCATGCTACTTTAATGCAACATGTTGTTGGTGTGCAGTGTGACTTCTCCATTCGCGAAGAGAATAGGGCCACGAATGTTGTCTTGTGCTTTTGTTGCCTTCAGCTTATGCACCGTCGGGATCATTGCCAGTGCAAATAGTGGAATACTTCGAAGGTTGTAGCACTGCATCCTTGCAATGGCATGGTGAGTTAGGAGGAGAGATGTGTATTAGTGAGGGAAGAGTGCTGTGACCTTGAGCACCTTACGGTTTGAATGGTTGGAGTGCTGCAGATGAAGAAGGGACAGGTGGTGACACAGTGGAGGTGTCAGCAAGCGTGCATCAGTCTGCAGTGTGCTTATTTGCATATGAATGTGGTGATGGCGGTGGTGGTGGTGCATTGAAGGAGAAGCGGAAGGAGAAGGAGATAAACAATGAAAATGAGGCAAAAGCTGGTAGGATAGAATGCGTTGCCTACCATTCCACACACTCATCACATGTTACTTCACCATCACAACCACCAAGGTAAGTTTGTAGCATCTGAAAAGGAAAAAAAAACAAACCATGGAAAGACCGATGTGTGAGGGTCCAATGCGCTGCAAAGCTAACATCCACAAACATAACCACTAATATGGAAAAAAGAAACAGGAACCTCAACAAGCAAACACTTAGGACTGCTACAAAGTATAGTCTGTGTAGTGATGCCCAAGCTTCACACTAGCCACTCCTTCCTCCTCTCCTACCCCTGCTGCGTCCACCACACTCAGAGACACCAACTCATGCCGTCAAAGCTAAGCAACCTACCATTAAGCCATCACCGAGGCCCTCTACACAACATGTTTCACAGAAAGGATCACATCAACACAACAAACTACCCTGGTCCGGCCCCCCCCCCAACACTCCGCCATCCATATGTGCGTCAACAACACGCATATCATAGTGGTGAAAATAGCGCAGGTAAGCCAGGTAAAGGAGAACAGTACTTTCTTACCCAACATATGAACGCACATTGATTCCATTGCTGCACACAAAAAGGGGCAGCAACAACCCATTAAGCACAATCCAAACTTACCTGAGAAATATGTGAAGTGATAGCGAAGGAGAGATTCGCACACATTACTGCTGCAGCTTCTTCTTCAGTGTCCATTCTAGCACGCAAACGGACAAAAAAATGCACAACAACATTTATGAATATAGTGAATACTTATCAGCAAGAAAATAATAATGATTAATTGCCATATCCTTAGCAAAGTTAGAATTCCTCCCAACAAAATCTATCGTCATTAGAAAGCAAACTAATTACAGCTTGCCTAAACAATCTTAGCTTATCACTCGAGGTGTCATACAGCGAAAAGTGTATGGAAGTAGGCATCGTAGTTGGAAAGCAAAACGTCCTAACAGCCACATTATGAGACTTTTGCGCTTACTTTACCAAACTTACAAGTCCCATCATCAAATTGGATCCTATTCATCAAAACGTATTCTTACTAAAATAACAAACTCCCTAAAAACAGCCAAAGCAATCGTACTAAGTCAAAAGAAGTTTTGCAGTAAAAATTCAGCGCGCTTAGGCAGTGCAAATGGAAAACAAAAAGTTGTGACAGCAACCAGGCCTATATCTGAAACGTTTGGTCTAACAAATAAACTGATCAAGAAAGCGAAGGCATATATCTATACACATTCATAAAGTGGGTGTTTAATCGCAAGAAATCACCAAACAAGTAATTGCCAAGCACTTGGTAGGGTTTTAACACTTCTCCACAAAATTATGCCTCATCACTCAAATTCATACGTCAGTAAAAATGTAAACAACCTCACAGTCTGCTGCAACGGCCGCATTTTATCTCTACACAGCGAAAAATGCACATGAGGAGACCTTGAAATTGAAAAGTAACCGTCAACAGTCAAATTAAGAGGCAATTGCGTCTACTCTAACAAGTATGTGTATAAAGGAAGCAAATCGGCATTTAAAGCACCTCACAACAATTAAATAGCTAAAAACAATAAAGAGATACTCAACACCTACCGGGTTGCCGACCTTTGGCAGCGGATAAAGGCGCATTAATCCAGAAAATTTATCCCCGCAAACGCGCACCACTTACGCAAGTCGCGCACAAATCCGGTTAATCAGTTCAAAGTTTGTCAGGTAAAACAAACAAGCTTTAAATTTTTATGTATCTTTGATAAGACCATAATTACGACAAATACTAACAGTTTCGACTTTTGCGTATAATTTAGGTAGCAAACGTACAAATAGCAATTTACAATTTATGTAAGTAAAATATATGCGTAATAGCAATATTGTAAAGTTTGTCAGCAAATCGTAAAAGTAGTTCAAATACCAGTGATCGATGTCATTTTGGTAACCATTTGTACACTTTAATTTACTTTAAGCATGCGTTTTGTAGTAAAGTTCATATTTAAATCGAATGGACGGGTCGCTCAATTGGAGTAATGGACTGATGCGCATTTGTACAAAATCCCGCCTAGCGCCTAGTTGGTTAATAGGTTATAAGCTACGTTTTCGGATGCCAACTTTTAGTTCTGATGTTTGCACATCCCGCTACAGGTAGACGCAGTGGCACAGAAGCCAACTTCGTAATTACTGCCTGATTTGGGCATCAATCACATTGGCAGTTGTTCCACTCAGTGGAGTGCTACCTGACCTTCTACCTCGTGCGCTAGCTGTCATAACATGACTTGTAATTGTCTGAACTTACCTGATCTGCCAGTAACCCCAATGCAATTGTGAAAACAGGTTCGATTCTACTGGGATAGTTGATCATGATAGGGGTGGGAGCGCTCGACAATTTAACAGGATTACTTTTTGTGTGAAATGATCTGAACTTTTTGATTCCTACCATCAAGAGATATGAGAAGGCTAAGAGAGTATGAGGCATGTTTACTGAGCCATAGATAATGTTAGAGGTAAGAATCGCGTCCTTAACCTCCCACTCTTGTAAGTTTGCCAATGCGGTCCCCCCTCCTCCTCCTCCTCCTTCTCCTCCCCTTTTCCTCTTCCTACTCATAACCCCACTTCCGAGTCAGCTCCCTATTGTGGGGTTTAAAGGCTCCCTTGAAGGCATACAAAGGCAAAATATCAGGTAGAATGCATGTATTTAACAGACAGAGGAAAATGAGTTGCTGAAACACCTTTTACTAATGACTGCATCATCTCATACTTTATCGCTGACTTTTTCTTCCTTCCCTTCTGTTATTGAATTACCATTGAACATGATCCACGAAGACCCCTCAATTCTGCTTTTAGCTTTTGCATTATCCGGACCACCCTCGAAGCCTAATAACACGACAGCCGCAGAAAATCATGACTTAGAGTGGTATTTGGTTTTCTAGACCACATGTCACTTAGTTTGCTTCAATCTGTCTGCATTGACTGCAGCTATTTGGTCGTCGAGACTCTCTTTGTCCAGATCGTTTACAAATCCTCACATTTCTTAGCCATTCAGGACCAGTCTGCTTCACTCATTGCATGCTGTCACGTGCATTTCAAATTGCCGTCTTCAATCCAACGATCGATGTGTCAGGCGCATCGTCGCCAGTTTCATATTTCCGTGAATTACTCGCGATGTTGTCGGAAGAAGGAGTGCTCTACGCCGTATTTCTGATTGCATACCTGGGCTTTGCACTGTTCAATTGGAGCAGTAATGCACTGAACCTACTCACACGGTCCTACATGTGGGCAATTGTTGGAATCGCTGGAACCCTTGTCGACTGTAAGTGTGTTTATTTTGCTAATAAATCTGCTGCCTTGTAGGTGTGACAAGGGAGGAGTGTGAGGTGGAGAAGCGCCATCATTAGTCACTCGCGGCCACTCTGCTACACTCATTGCATGCTGTCACGTGCAATTCAAATTGCCGTCTTCGATCCAACGATCGATGTGCAGGAAGATGGCGCATCCTCTGCTGTTTAACTTGCTAGGGATCACTCGCCTCGTTTCTTTTCTCCCTCACCCTATCCCTCTTCCCCACACCCCATAGCATGATTGTATCGTGCTAACTGAGTTATGTCAGAGCAGTGCTTTCTTTTCGCCTTCTATGTGAGCAGGACGAGGTGGATGGTAATGATACGAGCATTGGTGGACTGAGTGGGTGAGTGTGAGAGGCGCTGCCACATCAAAATATTGGTCGACAATGTCAATTCCAGTAAGAAATGGGTGGACAGGGTTGTCAGCGATCCAGCTTACCGACTATGTGACAGACATTCTGTAATATGGCTTTTTAATGGGCATATACCTTTCTGAAGTGCTCTTTCCACCTCGCATCTCCCCTTGCCTCTCCTTTCAACATCGGCCACCATGTTATTCTAATGCTTCACACTCTGTATAAGATCGCCATAATTGTGCAACGACGAATTGAACTAGAGTGATTTGCCAGCCATCGAATGAGCATAAACACAAAGGAGTGGCTAAACCATAGCGTACCGATGCGTAGCAATGACCACGACGCACTATCTCTCGCAAGCAACGGTTCGCAAGCGTAATCCCTCCCACACCGCAACAACTACTACGGTTTGATAACGAATGCGAACAGGTCTGGTAATGGATGAGTAGACTCATTCATAAAGTTGTTTCCACACCATCCTTTCCACCCTGCCGTAAGTAGCCAGGACATGAGTTTGCTTCAGTGAGCCAATGCTAGATGTGAGATAATAATTGTGAGATCAAATATGTAGAGGGTTCCTCCTCTCCCTCCTGGTTACCCTTGATAGTAGAAGTCTGCGTACGTTTAGACATCTTTAATGTATAAGGGGTGATAAATACAGCTAGGCGAGATATGGGGTTCAGGCCGAGAGTGTGTCACGCTCCAGCGAGTCTCCGCGCTGCTCCGTCGCGTGGCTCAAATTGACATTCCCCCTCTAACCTACAAAGCGCATTTAAAGAATTATTACAAAATAACTCACTTTTAGCAGCACCACAATTCAATAGCTAAAGCAGCCCTAAGCATGCACATCACAATTTCAGTTAAATGTGAAATTCGGTGCTTAAAATATTTGCGCTAAAATATGTATTGTTGCAATTGCCATTATGCGTGGAATCGCTAACCCACTGTTGCGATCTCGCCAAATTTAATACAAGCGTAAAATTGAATTAATTGTGTTTTTAGAGGCATTACTCTTATCACACAAATCACCTCTTGTTTTTAATTGTCGTTTCCATGACCACAATTGACGCTTCGCTCTAAGGTGACGACGCGGTGGTTTGACTGACATTTCTGCTGGCTCAACGTCTCCTCGTGTGGTGATTGCGATTGCTCGCATTGAATCGTTGTTATGGAAGGGCAAAAGGGCTACCAAGTTCGTGTTCGTATTAATTGCTGTAGTGCTTCCATTTGAAGTATTTGATTTGGTAAGTTTATTTTTACACGTCCCAATTATGCTATTTGTTAGTGTGGATAGCTGCTGCAGATAGGTCGACCTTAACAAGTTTAGGTTAACTGGATGCAGTTGTTATGAATGCAGCACCGGTAATGTGAGTTGATGAGAGAGAGATGGCGTTGCAAAGCTAGTTGCATCCTGGTCCACTGAGGCCGATGGCAGCTTCTGTTGATGGCGTCTGCACGGTCTTGCCTCTGCTCCAATTGAGTACTGGTGACGCTCCCCCGAATCACCTTCCTTCGTTATCAGATGTACAAGGCGGCGTAATGATTGGCCAAGTGGGGAGGGAGAGAGTGAAGCTCATTGCACTGCTCCAATTGAGCAGTGCGAAGCCCGCGTACGCAAGCATTTCTCTGTCCGACAGCATCACAATCAGATCGCTGAAGAGTAAAATCGCGACGATCCGGCCAACAACTCAAATAAAGAGATTGAATTTGTGAAGAGTTGTCTTGTAAGAATGACTGGGATGATGAGAATGAGGTCGAGGTGGGGAAGGGGGGAGAAGGAGGAGTAAGAGGTATAGTTACGTGTTTGTAAGGTTAAAGGTGTAAGGCTGCTAAGTCCCATTTGTTAAGTTGTTTGATTTTGTGATTTGCTTGTGCACGTGTGGTGTCTAAAGATTGCTTGGGATTTAAAGGTGCTAAGTGCATTACAGTCGCATAGGTGGAGGGATTCAGATCGTGGATTTAGTATGATCCATGGCTCAACGGCCACAACTCTCATTGTTTTAGCCTTCTCCTAGTCCTGATTACCAAAGAATGGTGAAGGACATATGGCATTTCAGTGATTGCAGTGATGTTCCAGCCAGATCCAGACTGGTGCCTACAGCAAGGCTTAACTATTCTGTCGCCGTCGTGGTCTTCGGACAGTAACGCTGACAGGGCTTTTTGAATTCCCGGTCAAAGAACCTCGCAAAGTGACCTAATGACGTGATTGGGATTGCATAGATGCTAAAACCGACTTCTCACTGTAGACATGCGACGATCTCCTATGCATGGACGTTGGGATTAGACGAACTGCTCTTGTACATCTGATTAGTCAATGGATTGTAAGTAATGCTGCTGCCACCTCACCTTGGCAAGGGTAGTGCAACATTCGGACTATTAGACAACTTGGAATCCTTCATCCTCTTCAAGAACATTCAAAGTAATTGGGTAATCGTGTGGAAGTTACTTCACAACCTCACAATGCTAGCCTGTCCCCAAATCCTTCGTGTCAACGTGTATCTTCGATTGTCCAAATGGTTTGTCTTCACACCTTGCAATGGGTTGTTTCATTTGAGCGTGAGTCCTCCGTAAAGAAGAGAAGGACGTTAACCTAAGGAAGGAGAGAGGAATAGAGAATGGGCTATTGTAACTTGTTGTCTGTATCACATTCAACGCAAGGCATCCTACTCAGATCAGCATCGAAAACGGTTTCGTCAATTGTAATTTCAATGTGTTTTGCCCGACGTGGATAAAATCAGTTCTGGTGGCGCCAACTTTATGTCGATGGTGGGCGGAATTATTCCGACAGCTCATCCCAATCATGCGACTATCCTCTCAAACAGGGAGAGGACAATTTCTTCGCACTAATAATCGCACTGATAGTTCGCTCGCCAACGAGGGAACAGCATGAAGTGTGGCAGTCAGTAAAGATCACATTTCGGCCACGTTGAAGGGTCCACATGAAGTGACCAGCAGGTAACCCAAATGCTGTTAAGAACAATCCCCTCAATTCATTCAAACAATGCATTAACACACTCTTAGAGGTACATGTTGTTCGTATCCCAGTTCTCACTGTCATAATGAGGACATAACCTCCTTCCTTGAGATCAGGATAGCACTTATTGCAGAGACGAGGAGGAAAGAACAGTTGTGGAGGCTTAATCGGGCGTCTTTGGCGCCTCTGGCTGCATTGGTCATGGTTACGAGCCAGATGCTAGTGTTGATGTTGACTGCGTTGGTGATAGGGGATTCTCGGACGTAGAGTATCGGTAGGAAATCAAATGCGTCTCCATATTGCCACCCGAAAGACAAGAAGTAGTGTCGTTGCTGGTTTTGCTGTCATCGCATCGGCACTTGCTAATGTTGACAGATCGCTTCCTGTTTCGGTATATCGACATAAGTGAAGTAGACGTGGTAGGCTGAACCGTCCTCCTGGGCCAAAAGCATTCGATGGATGCCCATTCTCATGCACAAGTATCATTAATCACCTTCGAGCGAGGAGTTTTCTCAGTCAAACGAGTTTAGACTTTACCAATATACCTTATTTGCCATGTCGCCGATGAAATTTGTCCCCCACTTGTTCTTCCTCTTTTTAATTTAAGGAAGACGAAAGCCAAGGAGGAAAAGACTAGCGCTGAACTCATTGCACACCCTTTCGAACGCGTCGGCATAATTCTGTTATTTTATCCGGCAACTGCACAGGATGGAAGCCATTCATTTATCAGTGTTTCAAGTTGGGTTTGTCTCTTTGTTCCTCTCTGCTGTGTAATGTTCATCGCCCATTCATTACTTCACAGAATCCTTGTAAGATCGTGTTATTGACAATGAGAGATCCAGATTTATCGGTCTGATGGGATTCGCCCTGTTCAACTAAGATCGATGCGCAATGATGGTAGCCTTCCGTTGAGGTGACCAGAAGATGGCGAGAGAGTGCTGTTGCAGCGATGGATCGCTCCCGAAAATTTAGGTCTTTGAGGAATGGACCAAGGTCGGTTAATTGCCTCAATGCTGCTTGTTAAACACTCAAGTCATCCAAAGATGTGCTACCACCCCAACGATTAATGAGAAGCAGTCGGCAGTCCCACCTTCCTTTACCCAACTGGCAGTCCAAGCTAACTGCAAACACCTTTAAAGGGCTCTTTTGCGAATGCGCCCTTAGCCTTACTGATTTGTGTTGATGACACTCTCAGTCCCTTCCTTACCTTTGGCACATTTTCAACTAAGCAGGCTGTGCAAGCATTGCTCTTCTAGTGACAGGGCGATCATCATGCGGAGGTCACATGCTTGTGGTCTTGATCAACATTGATGGATAAGTAATCCCCAGGTAGAGCGATCTGTACCTTTGTGCGCAATTTGTGGCTGCAATGTCAGTAGCGGTGTGCCAACAAGTCCGTAAAGGCCTGCACAAGGTTCAGCGTTCACCTCTCCTACTTAGCGTCGTTTAACTCCAATGATGGGTTTCTGCTCCTATGCGGCACAAATGTCTAAAGAGTTTTTGATTTCTTACTCGCCACAAGCCAAATTAAGGCACCAATCGCTGTGCGATGAGGATTTCACTATCGTGTGAAGGATAAGTGCATCAACCTGTTTCCTAGCTGTCGAACAGCTGGGGTTCTTTTTAGAATAGCTTACGATTAGATGTGGTGGCGGAAAGGAGCACGCAAGTTGTGGTTGCAGTTGCAGAATGCTGTTGCTGCAAAGCATCAATGCGCATTGGCATTCTGTGCTTAATCTGCTGACTGGAAGGAGTCGAGGAGGAGTGGACGCTAACTGGGCAAACACAGACATTCTAATAGTCTTCTCCGAAGGACAGTTGACGTAGCTCTCTGATTGATAGATGCTAGAATGTGGTTTGGTTAATGCTAAACTCAAATAGAATACGAGATAGGCAGCCGGCTGGCTTATTAAATGATACGCTGGCACTGCGACAAACTACTCATTAGTTAGTTAGTAGCTATGCGTTGTGTGCGGATGTGTCAGCCCACTAAATTTGCCTTCGATATAGATCGGTAACTGGTTGGTGCAGTTTGTTTGTGGGTCCGTGAGTTAGTAGCTCCGTGTTGAATGGCAATGTCTCCTGAACCACAAAATTTGTCTTTTGTACGCTTGGTAACTTGTTGGTCTGTTTCGTTTGTTAGTCAGTTATAGAGGCGTTAAGTAGGTTAGCAGTTTAGGGAATTCTGAGGAGCGGCATTGTTATTTATGCTGATATCCGCTTCCATGAATGCCTTGAACGCAACAGTTAATCACATTATCCTCTTGTCACTATATCTCTCTTTCTTGGTAGATCAACGAGCATCTAGAGATCTAGCCTGCGTCATGATTCTAGCAGCAAGCGTGACTCATTTGACGTGTCGAGCTAATGTTTTATTATCCAAAATGACTCCAAGGGCATCACATCAATTTTAACTCTCTCGTTTTACCCTTAATGAGCGTAAAATGATGTCCAAATATGGTCAATGTTGCCCATTTTGGTGCATAAGCATCACTTTGTTGTTGTCTCTTGTACTTGCAGTCAGTTGATACGGCGGTTCTTTTCGACTAGCGGACCAAGTACCCGATATTGGATATGACGGTAGCTATACGTTAACCAGGTACTACCGACGTACGTCCCTCCTTACTCACTGACGATTTTACATTACCCTTTGCATGATTTGGCTTAAATGGGGGGTCAACAAAGCCTTTGGTGTAAAACTGAAGTTCATGTAAATTAACCTCCAGGATGTTGAGAAGGGGAGTGTATAAAGTAAGAGCTATTTAAGGAATCGGCTACTAACCACGAAAAGAGCAGAAGGTCTGCTTAGGTCCTTCATGGCTCTCTTCGATTCTGGATCAGCGCCTTAACTCCACAAGAATCAGGTACAGGGCAGAAGGACCATCAGAAAATGACGGCAATAAATTTGCCGAGAAGGAAGAGGAGGAGGAGGAGGACAAGGGTGTGCAGGTGGGAATAAAATGTGCGGCAAAGATTGTTGGAGCGCGAGCATTTCACTTTCACCACCAGCAGGCAAGGGATTGTTGACCAACTGCAGCATGAGCTGAAGCAAGAGCTGCTATGTAACACCTGCAGTGTGAGTTGAGGAGGAGGAAGGAAAGAAGAAAATACAATTGTGTGGAAGGGTGAGTGAATGACTGGCCTTCCATCCACCTGCCCATCCACAATCACTAATCAGAACAAAGACAAGGCAGAAAACAGAGTCTCTAGTGGTCGGGTAGACTCAAGTTTAATTGGCTGTAAAGCTTATCATGCCTCACAGGTCTCATTGGCCCTCCAATCCAGAAGCCTGAATGTGAATCTGGTGAGATAGGCATCAAGAAGCGAGAAGTACCGAGATGAGGGAGACTCTAACTTCTCAATTCAAAGTCTTCACAAAGTTGTATCACTTGTAGTCCCATGAATTAACTAGTAGCAAACATCTAACCAACCAATGTCGTCGCTTACCTCCTGGCACACTTGCTACGTATACGTTTTGTTTAAGCATATGCATCCCGTAAAGAGAAGAAGATTACAGGTCTAAAGGGTTGAAGGATGAAGAAGATTGTGTGATTGTGACTCATCATCCGTGTCATATTTTTAACACGAAGCATCCTACTCAGATCAATAGGAGAAACGGTTCCGTCAATCGTAGTTAGAATGTGTCCCAACCTATGCGAGTGGAGGCATTTACATCAACGACTCATTTTAGTTGCTTCAAAGATATTATTTTAAAAAATGATAGAGTTAAGCCCATCCATCACCAACAACCATGGCGATGGTGGGTGAAAACTCTCGAGAGCTTACCTTGGTCATTCGACTATCATCTCAAAAAGAGGGATTAGTTTGGCCAATCTCCCATGACTAACTAATCAAATTGCTAGTCAGCTTGTCAGCGAGCGAGCTACGAGCAGTGTGGCAGTAACTGAATTCCACACTTCGGCCGCATTGAAGGGTCCGCATGGGGTGACCAGCAGTTAGCCCAAATGTTGTTAAGAGCAATCCCCTCAATTTATTCATGCAATGAACTAGCACATAATTAGAGGCACATGATGTTCGCGCTTTAGTTCGCACTGTCACAATGAGGACATGTTCTCCTTCCTTGAGGTCAGAGTAGCACTGATCACAGAGACGTGGAGGGGAGCACAGTTGTAGATGCGTATCGGGCGTCTTTGACATCTCTGTCTGCGATGGTCATTGTTACAAGCCGGATGCTGCTGCTGATGATGATGGTGGGAAGGAGGAGGATTGTGGACTCTCGGACGTCAAGTATTGGTAGGGGATCATATGTCTGTCTGAATCGCAGTCAGAGAGACTAAGAGTAGCGTCGTTGTTGACTCCGCTTTCGTCGCATTGACACTTGCCAATGGTGATAGATCTCTGCCTGCTTCAGTTTGCTGGCATAATTGAAGTTGATATGGTAGGCAGAATCGTCCTCTTTGGCCAAAGGCATTCAGTAGATGCGATTTTCACATGCAAAGGCATCAATATTTACCTTAAAGAGAGAAGTGTTCTCTGTCAGACGAGCACAAACCACATCACTCTACCCTATTTGCTATATTAACAACGGAAATTGTCCTCTACCTGGTATTTCTCTATTCTTTCCATGGGCTGAAGGCCTAGAAGGGAGAGACAAGTGCTGAACTCATTGCACACCTTTCCGAAAGCATCAGCGTAATGCAGCCATTGTGTTTAGAAATCGCACGGGATGGAGCTTTTCGCTCTGTCCAAAGGCTGTCCGTTCATCAATTGAGAAAAGGTGTGTTCAAAAGTGACTTCAGCTAAGTGTGATATCATAATTCATAGCTTTCATTGTGCTGGATGATTTCCCAGTAATGGAGCGGAAGATGCTTGAATTGTCGCAGTGTTTTGAGTTGGGTTTAACTCGTCGTTCCTCTCTGTTAAGCCATGTTCACAGCCCATTCATTGCTTAACCAGATCCTTATAAGAACGTGCTAATGGTATTGAAAGATCCAAATTTATCGACCTGATGGGATCCGCCCTGTTCTACTAAGGCCGATGCACAATGATGGTAGTCGTCCATTGAGGTGGTGAGAGAGTGCTGTTGCAGCGATGGATCACTTGCAAAAATTTACGTCCTCAAAGAAATGAACAAGATTGATCAATTTCATCAAAGCTATTGGTTAAACACTTAAGCGAACCGAGGGCGAGATACCATTTCAATGATTGATAAGAAGTAGTTGGTAGTCCCACCTTCCTCTACCCAAACGGCAGTCCAAGTTAACTACAAACACCTTCGAAGGGCTCTTTTGCACCTACGCCCTCAGTGTCACTGATTTGTGTTGATGACACTCTAGACCCTTTTTTAACTTGGCATAGTTCCAAGTAATCATTGCTTTTTCGGTAAATATATCTTCATCATACACATACCACATGCTTATGGACTTGATCAACATTAGTGGATAAGCAGCCTTCAGGCGGAGCGATCTGTTCCTCTGCATACGATTTCTGGCTGCAATGCCAGTAGCGGTGTACCAACAAGTCCGCAAATGACTGCACCAGATTCAGCATTCAACTCCCCTTACTCAGCGCCAATTGACCCTAATGATGGGGTATAGCTCCCACAATGACGCATCGTCTTTCCCAAGTTGACAGCTTTGAGGCATCGCAAGACGTCAAGTGCACTGCACTAGGCTTCTCTTGATGACAAGAAGTTCCCCGAGACGAACATATAAAAACAAATGGCTTGAGAGTGGTCGGTGTCTTCCTCACCGCAAGCCAAGTTAAAGCACCAAGCGACTGATGGAAAGTATCTGGTCTTACATTTGGCTGTACAATGGGGACTTCATTGTCGTATGAAGGATAGTTGCACCAACTTCCTTGCTACCTGTCGAACAGCTGAGGTTCATCTTGGGCCAGCTTACGCCTAGACGTGTTTGGGCACGAACAAAGGGTGAATTGTAGGCGAGGGTGGTACGCAAGCTAGTGGTGATTGTAGTTGCAGGATGCGCATTGGCAATCGAGCGGAATAGACACTAACTAGGCAAACAGAGAAATCCCAATCGTCCTCTTTGGAGAACTAATTGGTGACACGTTTAGCCCATTCTCCCCTTTTCCTACTTACTGACCTGCTACTTATTGTTCTGCCGCGAAAGGTTAGTGAATTTGCGCTAATGATTGCGTCAAGGTTGAAAGGATGGAAGTAGGGATGAGAGCTGTGCCACAAAATTGCTCTCTGATGTGGACTATGCATTCACCAAGGATGCGAGCAGGCAGCGCAGCTTTGTGCTTGGAGGACATCCACGGAAGACTAGACGCTGTGCGTGGGTACCATGCGAGGGCAAAAGGACGAGCAACTGGTAACTTGGCAAGTACTCTTCCATGGGACAATGCGTCAAACGATTTGAATGCGATTATTAGCCTAATTTTTTTTGGGATGATAAGGTTTTATCGGTGTAAGATGGCTAAATACGGTAGGCACGTTTCTTATTTCTTCCATCCAACTCAAAAGCCTTGCAGTAATAAAGTTCCTTGCCTAATGCCAAAGCACCAACAAGACTGACACCCTGTCAAGCCATTAAGGATCCTCGAATGAAGCATCGCATGCCAATGCCTTTCCATCATCTACCTTATCCATCTCCTTCCACTCCTTATTCGCCCACTTTGCCACCTTGCCCATACAATGGCGTTGAGAAAATTCACTGGCTTGTGCCCATTATTGCTAACTACCCAGAGTAGAGCAAGTGGTGAATCAAGGCTTTTTCTCTTGCATGTAAATAGGTCATAAGCCTATCAGGAATAAGTTAAAGTCTTAATAGCATTTATTTGACGTTGTGGTATGATAATTTGTACAATAGGCATAACAGAACTGATCGGATTGGATTGGAGTGAGAAGCCATAATGACAATTCAACTGACATCTTACTAAATGGCATTCCATGTCAACTGCACTTGGAAGAACGATTCAAACACCTCCGAAAGGCTACCTTCTCGTGTATCGACTCGTTCGGCGTGTTCGCCTAACGCTTTTCGTCTAGCACTGATGAATACTCAGCCAAGCATATGCATAACGAATATGCCGACATAACAGGACGACTGGCAATCCGTCCCCACTAATGAATGATGCAATAGTTGATTCTCACCACCCTGTTCCCTTACAGGGTCACCAACGAAGGAAATGGACACCTACTTGGAAAAGATGAACGTCGAACCTACCACACACCATGACAGATATGTTGATACACTGCAGCTAGAATGTGAACAGGAAGGAGTAGCCTCACTCTGTCGTTCACATTCTAGCTGTAAAGTCAGCATCAGTGTACCAATTGATTATTATTTCCCCAAAACGAGTTGAACAAATACAGGTCGGTGTCCATCTCCTTCAATGGCGACCCAGTAAAAGGAACAGGGTGGCAAAGATCAACTATGGCATCATTCAGCAATGGGGACGGAGCTCCACGCGCTCTGTTATTTCGGCATATTCGCTATATATAGGCTTGGCTGAGTATTCATCAGTGCTAGACGAAATGCGTTCGGCGAACACGCTTTTCACTACGGAAGCGTCGTCACCCTCCTGCAAGGGGGAACTGGACTCTCTGAAGCAGCATAACCCTCATCACTCATCACTCGGCCCCACTCATTGCATCACCAGCAATGAGGAGTGCTCGCCACTTGCTCTCACTCTACTCGTCTCAAGATAACGAAAGTCAAGAAGGAAGCGAGTAGCGAGGAATCGGCGGCATATTAAGGTGAATTGATTAAAGAACGAAATTGAATGGAGGACCACAATCCAGCTACTTTAGTCACGAATAGCGCACAGCTGCCTGTCCATGCAGACCAACAAGCAAGTTCATTTTTGATAAACTGGGTGAATGAAAGGTAGACAGAGAGTGGCATCGCGCCGAAAGTTTGCTGTGCAACGTTGTTATGTCACCGAAACGCCAAAAGTGCCAAATGTCTAACCCATTAATCGTGGGAGCTGAAGATGATATGACTTCATTGCAGAGAAACCGTCTATTGCCAACAACTTCAACGAACCTACGGAGAGTTGGTGCTCACCTATGCCGATTTTAAGCATCTCTTCATGTAATCCAATGCCCACTAAACGTGCTTTGCTCAACCAAGATGACTATTTATTCCAAAAAATGGATGCTGTAAAAGAATGAATGCAAAGACGCGGCTACTGGACCATCAACGTTGGTGGATTATGCGGCGGTCAATCTGGCCGTACGAGTTGACAGGCCGGCGTGTGTGCCTGCATCTTCGGCTAATTAAAGCAGCACCTATTACAGGGACAAAGCGATACAGCGATGACACTATTCCCTCTCTAATCGCACTTAACCTTCATCACGCTACCTCGTTCACCACTTCACCAGTGATAGAGAAAGTCGCCTACATGCACACCCTCCATCGCACTCATGCAGATGTATTGGTGCAGCGCTGCTGACTTTGCAGCCAGGAATTTCACACACAGTAACAGCTCGCCCTGCCTAAAAGCTATTCCTTTGCCACTGTGGTGCCCGTAAGGCGATGTTCCAGCCAAAAAAAAGCGATGCTTGCACAACCTGCTTACTTGAAAAGTCGCTAGAATAAAGATGCAGATCTGTGGCCATTGATGATTGATTTGGTGGTCAATCCGACCAGTAACCAATTGCTCTTGACCTTTGAGTGGTTGTCAGTAGACTTGGGATTCGTTGGAATTGCAGACATTCCCAACGTCTCGACTCTCTAGATTCTATCAATGCCATCGTCATCCTCCTTCTGGTAAATGTCTTTCTATTACAAACGCAGATGGCATCCGTGCCCCACCTCACAACAATGAAGACGCTAATAAGCCGTTTCTACCTCCTCTTACATCATCGAAGAGCGTTTAAAGTCTACTGCTGTAACCTAATTAGCACGACGGTATTATCGATGAACCTGACAGGATGCGAAGAGACTGCGTCACTTTTCTTAGTTCACGTCTGCCAATAATCCTGTATTTCGTCCGTGAGTCTGATTTATCAATGTCCTATCGGGTGGTCCGCACATTACACAAATGCATTGTCCAAATATATTAAATGCATTGTTCTGAGTGGCCAGTGGGCGAAATAGGTGGTGCTTGAGTTGACTACAATGCCAGCTTGCTAAGTACTGACTACCTGACAAACAATCAAACGGGTATTTGCGCATTCCATGGTTGGTTAACCATTTCTCTGACTGGGTAACTAGACCGGCTAATTCACCCATTAGCCTTGAATCTGCGCGGGCGACTTGTCATTACCTCTCTCACTAGATGGATCGGCGTTCATTCAGAAAGAAATCACTGCGAGATGATTTCAACGACTATGGTATCACATTTAGCAACTGTATATTTCTGGAGTTCAGAAGTTATTTTATTGAATTTACAAGGACACTTTGGCAGGTTGGCGATGCAACTGGTGTTCCACTTTTAAGAAAACTAAGTATTTGTAGTCACATCTTTTTATTTTTAAGCCAACTTTCATGATAAGTCTCATACCATTAGCTACTCCGTTCAAATAAACAAGGACTATCAAAATTGCATTGGGTCCCTGAGGAGAAACATTATCCTGTGACTGCGTGGTACCTGTGGCTAGAGAGCACTTGCGGACAAGGCCAACCATCATTCATCATTGCCACTTAGACGTGGCAGATGTGTTGCAGAGCTCGACGATCCCCTCCAGCTCCTCAAATCCTCTAAAGGAACCCATGAAAACTTTCCTTCTTAAAGTTGTAAACATTGCCCAGCTAGGCTAACCTAACACAACCTATCAGAATCCCTGATTCAAATGCTAAAATTCGATCTATTTACTTAGTCTTTATCAGGAGGTACGAGGAGGCTACAAGACCAAGAAATGGGGTTACTGAGCTACGGATTAAATTAGAACCACGAAACGCAATCCTACTGTAGAGAGAAATGAAATTTGATGCCAACTGGCACAAAATAAATTTTAGAAACTCGGCAGGTGTGATGAATGTGCATCCAATTATCTCTCACATGACAAGGGAACAATCCAAGTGAGCCCCAACGTGAAAGCAGATTCTTGCCCTCATTTAATGCATGTGGTGATTTGATCTTGCTGTCAGTCGAACCTGCAACAAGCTCAACGTGTGTCTTTTGCAAGCTCGTCCTGGAGGGTTCAGGTGATTCATTTGAAGCCTCGAACAAGTCAGCTGACCTCTTGCAGCAGTTCCATAAGCTAGCAATTTGGGTGAGCAATACGTGGTTGCATAGGCTTTGTGACAAGGCAGCCATGCATTACGACAAAAAAGGCACATCGTGGAAGAGAAGGTTTCAGGCAAAGATAGGGCTGCCTTGTTTTCTTTGCATGGAGTAGAATGCGAACAAGCATTGAGCAATCTACTGGTGGTGCAATGAACTAGTCAAAGTGATTAGGGTTGTGCTGGCACAGCGAGTACCCTTCTCCCTCGAAGGCAGATGAGGGTGGGTTGTAACCAGAAGCGTGTTCGATGAACGTATTCGTGGTTGGTGTGCCAGGAGGTAAGCGACAGCATTGGTTTGTTGGCTGTTTACTACTAATTGTTTCATGAGGCTACAAGTGATGCAGCCTAATGAAGGCCTTAAATCGAAAAGTTGAAGGCATCCTTTCTTTTGGTACTTCTCGCTTATTGACGCCATCTGGCCAAGTTTACCTCCTGACGTCTTGGTTAGGGCGGCAATGAGGTCTGTAAAGCGTAATAAGCTCCATAGTCACTTAAAATTAAATCTGTCTGACCCCTAGAGACTCAGTTGTCAGTTCTGCTGCCTTGTCTTTGTTCTGATTAATCATTGTGATTAGGCAGGTGAGTAGGAGGTCAGTCATCCACTCACCCTCTCACACAAATGCACTGTCTTCTTGGAAATTCGCTGAAGTAAAGATACAGGTCTGTGGCCATTGATGGTTGATGCGGTGGTCAATCCGACTAGTAACTGATTGCTCTTGACCTCTGAGGGATTCACAGCAGACTTGATTGTCGGCGGAAATGCAAACACCTCTAGCATCTCGATCTCCTAGCGTCCATCGATGCCATCGCCTTCCTATTTCCGGTAGGTGTCTCTTTAGAACAGATACAAGTGGCATCCGTGCTCCACCCCACAGCAATAAAGACACCAATGAGCGATTTACACCTCCGTGCACGCCATTAAAGAGCGTTTTAAGGTTACTGTGATTTAAAGTGGGCAACGATTCCATCAATGAACCTAACAGTATGTAAAGAGACTGCATTACATTTCTTAGTTCACGTCTGTCAAGAATCCTTTGTTTCGTCCATGTTTCTGATTTACCAATGTCTCATCAAGTGGTCCGCACATTATGTAAATACACCTTCCAAACATATTAATTGTAGAGTTTTGAGCACCAGTTGAGAAATCTCTTAGACTGCTTAGCATTGATGTAGTAGCTGAGGCCGAACTGGGTGATATTTGAGTTGACAAGGATGCCAGCTTGCTAAATACTAGCCAGCTGACTTGATGACAGGTAAACAAACAGTCCAACTGGTATTTGCGCATTCCATGGTTAGTTGGCCAGTTCTCTGGCTAGCTGAATAGAAGGGCTAGTTTGCTCGTCAGCCTCGGCTACACGCAGGCGACTTGCCATAGCTTCTCTCACTAGATGGGTCGGTGAGAGAGAAGTCACTGCAAAATGATTTAAATGACTGCCATAGCACACTTGAGAACTGCATTTATTTTAAGCTCACAATTTATTCTGTTAACTCTACTTGGACACTCTAGCAGGTTAGTAATGAAGTCCATGTCTTACTCCAAATAAAACCAAGCTTTCGTAGTCATATTTTTCAATTTTAAGCCAACTTTCATGATAAGTGTTGCACCATTAGCTAATTAGGTAAAACAAACGGGGACTAACAGAACTGTACTGGGTCCCTGAGGTAAAGCATCATCCTGTGACTGCGTGGTACCTGTGGCTAGAGAGTTGTCACTGCAATGCACCAAGTGTAGAGCACTTGGGAATAAGCCCAACCATCATTCATCATCGCCACTTAGACGTGGTAGGTGTGTTGCAGAGCTCGACAATCCACTCGAGCTCCTCGATTCCTCTGAGGAACATGAAAACTTTCCTTCTTGCAGTTATGGACATTGTCCTGCTAAACTAACCTAACATGACCTGTCAGCATATTGAATTCAAATATTAAAGTGTGATCCATTTAATTGGCCTTTTATTCCTCTTATCAGGAGGCAGGAGAGGGCTACAAGACTAAGAGATGGGTTGACTGAGCTACAGATTAATTTAATCCACAAAACTCAATCCTAATCTTCCAACTGGACGATTACCCTACTGTAGGCGCTAATCCCTCTCCTCATCTTTCTCATTCTGCCTTTAAATTAACACATTTCATAACATTATCATTGCTAATTGGTCTCCATTGCATTAACCTTGGATATGATCCACAGGGATCCTCAAATTAAGCTTATAATTCTCACTTTGCCTGGATCTCCTGCAAAGTCTCACAGCACGGCTACCACAGTAGGTGTTCAACTCTCTAAACCTGTATTAAGCATGCTAAATCACAGAAAATGTACAATATTGCAAAGTGGGTGCATATGAAATCACAAGGCTGTTTCCTTGGTTGGGAGCCGATTTCCTTTCTGCCCCTCTCTCCTCTCACTTTGCCACACCCTGTTGCATGTTTGCATGGTTCAAACAGAGCTTTTGTCATGTCAGTGCCTTCTTTTCACCTTTCTTGTGGGCAGTACCAGGTTGAAGGCAATGGCACAAGCATTGGTGGTGGTTGAGGAAATGTGGATGGCGTATGCGATTTCCTCCTTGGAATCCCTACATTGTCAAACATGTCAAGAGATCGCGTGTGGGCCAGCTTAATCGACATCTAAAGTCCAAAAGCCGGAGGTTGAAACTCCTCGCAATTTCTCTCCCTGAGACACCCATCTGGACACGTTTGTCACCAGAAGCCTCAGTCGATTCGACATTAAGATCTGCGCAGGGTGATAGTCTCCATGCGCGGGTGGATAGTGCACCCAACGCAGATAGGTAGGTGGGTGGGTAAGAAGTCGGTGATCTGCCCAGCTTATCACACGAATGTCCTTCCTTGCTAACTTAGATGGGCAGTAAAGCTTGCACCACCTGCGAATGGAGTAGCTAGATTGTGGTCCTTCGTTCACATTCTTTTTTTTTAACAAATCCCTGAGCAGTGTGACACTTGACTTTCCTCCCTCATTACGACAGAGTGAGGGCAGGCAGAGCGAGTCCTTTTCTCCTTTGGAGGCAAAAATGATGCCAGTTCTGTGTAAAGAATCGTATTCATCGAATGATTTTCGTCTAACCTTGAGAACTACTTAGTCCAGCGTATAAATATTACAAATGTGCCTACTTGACGAAGCCGCTCGTGGTCTGAATCCATTAGTGGATGATGTAGTGTACTGGATGATCAAGCCGTTCGTGTCAGCAGAGCGGCGCGTGTGCATGTATCTCTGCCTCCTCGCAGCAGCATCTGTCACAAAGGCGACGACGAAGTGGTGACAGCACCAGGCCTTCTCTTACGTCCTTCATCCTTATCAAGCTACCTCGTTACTCATGCGACTAGTAATGGAGAATGCCGCCCCTCTGCATTTAAGCTACTCGGTCTCAGAAAGCGATGGTCAAGTCGGATGGGATGAACGCCGGACCTATTGCAGTATGCCAGGAAATCGACCACGGATAGCTACTACCCACCAACTAAACTCCTCGCCATGTTGAAGGTCGCCGACACTACGCACGAACAGAAGGGTCTAACCGACATTTATTTGTGCACGTCCACCCACAGGAGAGTTTAGGTCTAGCTAATTGGCCACATCCAACTTTTGCGGGGGTCAGATCTGCTCCAGAGCAAAGTTGAGCATCTGCACTCATCCACCTTGGCTGCATTCATGCACGCACCAAACATTCCAATCATTTACGAAGTATGCGTTCTATGGTTGGCTTATCTTTGCATTTACGTGGACCTTCTTTCAACCGGCCATCAATCCATCCATCCACATGCTACTCGTACACCATCCGTTCAATTCTTTTCTTCTTCTCTTACCCATCGATTTGTGCGTCTAGCCACAGTAGCCATTCAGCTACTGCATTTTCCTTAACTACTTCAGCAAACCATCTCGTCCATTAGTCCTTTCAAGCATCCTGCCCGATTGTATTTCTCGTTGTACTTTGGGTTCAACAACCTCTGCCTAACATGTCCAATACAAGGAACGAGAGGGGACAGTTCTCTACCTGCTGAAATCGCTAAAGGCAGCAACAAACACGAACGAGGTTCCTGTTCATAGGAAAGGCAAGATGGAAGCAGAGAAGACGAAGGCGTCTTTGAATGGGGAAGTGTCAAATGTCAGTGCTGGGAGGAGCCGACTGCTGACAAATGTTACGCACTAATATTTTATTTGAACAGGTCTACATCGCGACTTATTGGGCGCAGGTGCAGTGCTAGGTTTCATTTCTCAGGTTTTTGATCCGCTCGGTGAATGGACGATGGTGCTTCGTTCCTGTCGCTTGGTCACCTTTCCCCACATCCAAAGGAGGAGGTGCTTGCGTCAAGGCTGAAAAAATAGAAGGAGGAAGCTTACAAAGCTGCTATAAAATCTAGACTACGCTCTTTTATTCGTAAGTTTGGGTTATCTTCGGTTTCGCAAGTCACAAAGTATGCTCCTTGCCTTTCCATATGCCATGTCATTATCAGCAGCATGCGTAAGGGATTGTGTGCCATCTGCTACTCTAAGTCTGAACTGGTCGAGTAGGCTAAAGTTCAGATGAGGTGTAGACGGAGAACAGCCTTTTTGCCTTTCGCTGCCACTTCTGTCCTTAATCGCTCATTGCCACCCGCACTCGCTTTTGAAAGGCTTCTTCCAGAAGGAGGGTAGAGGCGGCATCGATTTGAACTAGGAGATCGGAGTGGTGAGTTACCATAGCTGCCCACGAACCTAGCGAAACGAGTTCCACGTCTGCGTACAGTCACTCAAAAGTCAAAAGCTGTCGGTCATCATCGACACACTTAGCAGAAATCTCCCAAAACATAGACTCCCACTTGGACGTCTTCGCCACTGTCTAGGTTTCCTGCTTGCCTCACTGATCATAGGCCTTTACTTGTTTATTAAGGGATAATCAAGACGTCCAACCTCGAGCTTTCGTCTGTTGATGACACGCTCTGGATTGAATAGGACGCTAAAACACTAGGTTAAAATGATTGCCATTTTAGTTGACAAAATTGAGTTGTAGGAATAGTATCACTGGTTAGGACCAACGTGCTGGTGAGAATCTTGGAGGATTCTTTGCCATCTAATCGTAATATTGTCAGTCTCAAATGCAGCCGATGGCAGTCTTCCTTGCCCTGCAAACGTATACATCCCGAGACTGAAGTCGTAACAAATTTGGTCCTTTGCTCAACCTTCAATTTGCATTTTTCGTCTTCCTAGACTTATCTTATATAAAACGGGTAAATAAAGAACAGGTAGGAGCAGTCTTGGCAACAGGAAAAGTGGGTAATTAAAGACGGGTCACTCTACGTTCGAAGGTGATGGCGATGATTCCGCAAGGAAACCCATGCTCTCTGATAGCAATTCGTTGAATGGGAAGAACTATTCACTCAACCCCTTGAAAACAATTTGTCCTTATTGCAGCGACGATTATTAAGACTCAAACGCAGCGTCGAACATACACTGCGGATAAATCTATCAACCAAGGACTGAGAGTATCGACATGTGAAAATTTATGGCTGAGGAAACGGTGGTGCAAGTGATGGAGAGAATTCTCATAATGCGGTGCTTGATTCAATGGCAAGAGCAGCTATGCCATAAAGCTGATCCTCCTCCTGCTACCCCTTATACACAGACAAGCTGCACATCTATACCCAGGAAACCAAGGTGCCCATCAATTAGGCTCAAGCAACCTCGAGCGGCACATCAAGCGGTGTTTGGCCTCGAAGATGTTCCTCCATTGCCAAGTGTTTCGACATCCATCCAGCCAACTAGTCATCCTCCCACGCAGATCAATTCAATTCTCGAATGATTGATATGGCTGGATGTGTTTCCCAGACCCATTCTAACCCTCGTAAACTCTATCACAATTGCAACTAAATCAAATAATAGTAATTTTAAGAATCTTGTAGCTTGTGAACTAGTAGGTGCAGAAGGGACGGAAAAATAAAAAGTGATTCTGTTTGTACCGTCTCGCGCATGAGCAAAGAGCGTTCTTAGTCTACAATTGGGTGTCTGCGCGGCAGTGACGGCGACGGAAAAAGGCTTTTCATTCTACAGCTCTCGTCTGTGTTTCCACAACACCAAATGACGTACCTCGCGGATTGCTTGTTACTGAAGCAGTAGTTTGGGAGTGATTTGGGCTCTGAATAGAATGCGATCTGAACAGATGACTGGCCCGTTGATAGGCAGACCAATGGCTCAACAGTAAGTAGTAATGTCTCTAATTAAGAGTTAGGTGAGAATGTCAATTAGCGCACCAGGACAAGTTCGCTTGTTAGCTGGCAACCTAGCTGTTAACTAGCTCGTAGGTTGGAGAATTTTGCCGTGACGGAGGTTAGGACGCGTTTGTCGTCCATAGGATCTCACGAAGCGATGCTTAAATTTGGCACAGGTGGGTACCGCCTATCCGTGGTTTCGTTGGAGTTGTCGAGAGGCTAACAACAATGAGTGTGCACAGGTAAAGGTAAAGGTTGCCTACTAACAATCGTTACACACGCCAAGCAAAAGCTGCGATATGGTTCCTCTGAAGGCTAGGTAGGTGACACTTATCTGCTAGAAAGTACTTGCTAGTAGAAGTCTGCAGTTCATTGCACTAATCATTATAAGGATATCTAAACTACCCAAAAGCACGCAAAGGAGGGGAAGAACTCCCAGTGGGTAGACGCTCCTATCGCGGGTAGGTGCTCGAAGAAATGAACCGTTTGCAAAATACCCTTTAGGCTTAAGCTATGACAAATAAATAAAGTGCATTTGATAATGCTATCCCATGTGCATCGTCACTTATATAATGTGTGGAAAATTGCGAGTCCATGCAGTCCCGCCACACTTTGTTGACCATTTCCGGTTTAATTGGGAGGAAATGCCTTAAGTTCAAGCAGCTAAATTGGCCTATAGTATGAACTTCATTTACGGTTTTGTTGTGAAGATTGAAAGCATGAGAAAGTACCAATGTCTGAATAACATAGCAAACCTACTAAGGGGTAATATCCACCTATACTAACTTCAAGCATCACTTCGTTGAGTAATGCATTACCTCTTGCTGCAGGATGAAATACGAGGCCAAATATCTATGTGTTACAGTGCACAAGCATGAGTGCCTTGAATGCAAATACTGTTGAATGCTCAAATTGGAACTAAGCACATGGGTTTATATTTTCAAGAATTGATTGGTAAGGACTGGTTTCTTAGGACATCACAAAATTGCATGAGTAGAAGAAGGCAGGACAGAGGGAGCTGGATTTCTTAAAGAGGGGAGCGGCTGGATGCCAGAATCGCTACTCTCGCTGAGCTGCAGTATTTGAAGCTACTTCTAAGCATCTGCCTATCTTCCCTCTTTTACTAAAGACGGGAAACTACGTGTGTCACCCAAAGCACACCACACTCACTCTGGCTGGCTCAGTCGCGAGTCGCACACGCACCTGTCTTTCCATGCAAGTAAACAAGCGAGGTGACAGAATGACTTTATGGCTGACTCATCGATCGTTGAGACGAAGATGCCATGACTCTGCCGCTAAGAAATTGTCAATTTTCGACAACTCAAATTAGCCTACGAAGGGGTGGTGCACATCTACACCGACTTCAAACATTACTTAATGGGCTAATACGTCCAATCCTGCCTCAAGATGAACTAAAAGCCCAAATATTCGTCAGCCTCCTTCACCTGACTTGCGAGGAGTACCTGGCTGTCCATAGAGGAGTGCAATCGCAGTCAACTCGCACAGCCGTAGTCTTTTCCGTCTCAATGCTAATTACTGTGCTCAGACCTGCCTACTGATCACTTCCCAAACTTATTCAATCATGTCCGACTATCTTTTTCCGAATTGTAAGACCAGTGCTGCCTATGTTCTGACTTACTGTCACCGCACACACTCGATTGGCAAGTAATTAACCAGAATTGTAAATAACCATTCTCCTTTCTACAAATAACTGATGTCTAATTGACCTCCATACATTTCAACAGCTCTTCCGCACAACATCAGCTTCGCAGCATGATAGGCGCTGACAATACACATGCAAAACAAAATCGCAGTCACAATTTACAAGATTTCAGTTTGTGTTACTGATGTGCATGCTTTTAATGTTCTTGGTAAACCGGCCCACTGGTTCACGAGGTCCAGATCAACCTCAAGCAACACACATTTAGTGGCAGCCAGTACCGTGATCATTGCAACTTCTTCCACTACAAAGTGTCCTTTAGACATCGCGGATGTTAGTCTCAAGGAATGGCAGCTGAATGTTCACTTCATTGTCATGAGGTGTGATTAGTGGGTTATCTTCAAGCCCCTGCGCAAGTTGACCGTAATTGCATTGGTAGAGTAGGAATCGCCACTCCTCCATGGACAGATGTGCACGCCACTTAAGACGGGTGAGAGAGAATGGCGGATATTCAGCCTTCTAGTTTATTTTGGGTCAAGTTTTGACGTACTATCCTATGGTGTAGTGTTTAAAGTTGACGTAGACGAGCACCACCTCTGCATATGTTTTGTCTGGGTTGTCGGATATAAAAAAGACGTCTTACTAGCCTGCTCATCAATTAGCCAGTTCGCTCATTTGCTTGCATGCGAAGAGAGGTGCCTGAAGTAGCCAGAATGTGAAAAGCAGGACGCAACAAGACTAAGAATTCCCTTGCTGGGTTTGGTGCGTCTCCTTTATGGAAAGAGGAAGAGTAGAGAGAGTAGCGAATCCAGTGCTCGGCCATTTCTATCTTTACGAAGCCTAGCTTCCACTCCCATTCTCCACCTACCCACTCACTCCCCTATCTTTGATGCACTAACAAGTCTCTATCACTTTATTCCTCCACGTAGTTGCTCAGTTATTTTAAATTGAAATCTATGCTCCCAGCTACCATCTGAGCACTCAATACCTCTCTTGAGTACTCGTTAGCATTCATGCTCCGATCCGTTCAGCTGCTCAACTACCTCGTTAACCGACTATTTTAAAAAAAGAGGAGGATAGGAGCAGCAACGCACAGCAGTGGACTCTCCTATGAGGCTAACACAAGCAGCCAATTCATATTGACTGGAATCATTGTGTGATTATGTCTTCTTTGTACTTCTCGTCAAGCATGTTGCGCTGACTGACGCATCAGGATTCAAAAAGGCCATGTTGGTTGCAGCCTTTACATTGTCATCAAATGCTCCTAGCGCTCGTTTTGCCTACATGCGAAGAATAATAAACACACTTTAGTGGTAAGCAGGCGCCTTCTCACGCGGTGGTATGTGCACGACTTTCCCGTGTACTCCAGTAGGCAGACGTTAGAAGCCCGCACATGCACTACTGAAATAACGCAAGCCGCACCAGACTATACAGATCTTAGATGCCTTCTATGGTTGACAGTTGCGGCAGTAAAACGCTACTATTTTAGAACAATTAGACCTGTGATGGGGTTTTATGGATAAAGGGGAAGGGGAGGAATGCAACTCATAAGATCCTCCTTAATATCCATTTCAAGCAGTGGCAAAGGCACCAGTTTCCACGGTAACGCTGGAAGCAATAAGGTAACATAATGTAAGCTCACATGAGACATTGCTGTGACTCTTAAGATAAATAGAAGGATATCGTCTCACATTTAAGTGCAAGGGTAACAGGTGTTTAGCATGAAAAGGCATATCATAAACAAATGCCGCTGGCACAAGTATTCCAGCAAGAATGAACCAAACGAGCTCTTTGAGATACTTAACAACCAATAAGTAGCAAAAGTATCATAAGCTATTTATTTTCTGATTCAAGATTGATTGCTTTTGACTCAAAAACTAGGATGAGGACCGACGCAAAAAATCATCCATCGCAGATGCTATAAATAAAGCTCAAAACATATAAACAAATAAATTTTACCTTATTTAACTACGCAATTGTGTACGGGAGTCTTTTTAGTCACCTAGGAGTTGGTCTTCATTTTAGGAGCATGAGATATCGCTAATACCGACTCAGCTATCGCTTGCAAATCAGCAAGTAACATCGGCTACTTAACTTACTCGTTAAAAGCATGTGCTATTCATAATTCGAACAGCAGGCTCCCAGATGCAAGTTTAAATAATATTTATAAAATTTAACATCCTATCAGAAAACCGACCACATAAAGCTGCTGCCAACAAACGCTAAGCACAACCTCCTCACAGAACCAAAGTCCACGGGCAGCACGCAGAGCAGAAAGGTCTAACTACCATCCACATTGTGCGCGTCCGTCCACAGGAGAGGTTAGGTCTAACTAATTAGCCACATTCAACTAATGTAGGAGCCAGAACCCACCCAGAGAGAATTTGACCATCTGCATGCTTTGGATGTGGGGAAAGGTGACCAAGCGACAGGAACGAAGCGTCGTCATCCATTCACTGAGCGGATTAAAAACCTGAGAAATGAAATCTCGCACTGCACCTGCGCCGAATAAGTCGCAGTGTAGACCTGTTCAATTCAAAACCTAGTATGTAACATTTGCCTGCAGTCGGTTCCTTCCAGCACTGACCTTAACTCGTTTGCTGCAGTGGAGCTAAATACTCACGCCAGTGCAGATATATAGGTACAACGCTTCCTCATTCAAAGACGCCTTCAACTTCTCTGCTTTCATCTTGCCATTCCTATGAACAGTAGCCTAGTTCTTGTTTGTTACTGCCTCTAGCGAATTCGGCAGGCAGCGAATTGCCTCCTTTTGTTCCTTGTATTAAGAATGGTGGGCATGGGTTGTTGAATCCAAAGTGAGACGAGGGGTACAAACGGGCAGGATGGTTGAAAGAACCACCGACTTCTCATCCACCTACCTATCTATGTTGGGTGCACTATCCACCCGCGCATGGAGATCATTGCACTGCGCAGATCCCAATGACGAATCGACTGAGGCTTCTGGTGACGGACGTGTCCTGGTGGGTGTCTCAGGGAGAGAATTTGCGAGGATTTTCACCTTCCGCACACGCGATCTCTTGGCATGCTTGATAATGTAGGAATTCCAATGATGAGCTCGACAAACGCCATCTCCATCTCCTCTACCACCAATGCTTGTGCCATTACCTTCAACCTGGTAATGTCCACATGAACGGTGGAAAGAAGACATTGACGTGACAGATACTCTGTTCGAACCATGCAAGGATGCAACAGGGTATGGCGAAGGGAGAGGAGAGAGGGGTGGGTGGACCGGGAGGAGATCGACTCCTGACCACGGAAACAGCCTTGTGATTTTATATGCACCAACCTTGCAATATTGCCCACTTTTCTTTATTTAATATGCTTAATATCGGTTCAGATAGTTGAACATCTTCTGTGGCCGCCGTGCTGTGAGGCTTCATAGGAGATCTAGGCGAAGTGAGATTTGTAAGCATAATTTAATGATCCTTGTGGATCATACCTAAGGTTAATGCAATAAAGAGAGTGAGGGAACAAAGCGGCTAAATAGCTACGACAATCTTATGAAAGGTGTTGGTTTAGGAGCAGAATTAGGAAGAGGAGGAGAGAGATTAGAGCCTAGAGTAGGGTACTCGTCCAGTTGGAGGAGTAGAATTGTGTTTCGTGGTTTTAATTTAATCTGTAGCTCAGTAACCCCATCTCTTAGTCTTGTAGCCTCCTACTACCTCCTGATAAAGACCAAGTAAATAGATCGAATTTTAGCATTTGAATCAGGGATGCTACCAGGTCGTGTTAGGTTAGCCTAGCAGGGCAATGTCCACAACTTCAAAAAGGAAAGTTTTCATGTTTCTCAGAGGATTTGAGGAGCTCGAGTGGATCGTCGAGCTATGCAACACATCTGCCACGTCTAAGTGGCAATGATGAATGATGGTTGGCCTTGTCCGCAAGTGCTCTCTAGCCACAGGTACCACGCAGTCACAGGATAATGTTTCTCCTCAGGGACCCAATGCAATTTTGATAGTCCTTGCTTATTTGAACGAAGTAGCTAATGGTCTAACACTTACCATAAAAGTTGGCTTAAAAATAAAAAGATGTGACTGCAAATACTTGGTTTTCTTAAGGGTGGAACATGGGTTGCATCGCCAACCTGCCAAAGTGTCCTTGTAAATTTAATGAAATGACTTCTGGCCTCCAAAAACATACAGTTGCTAAATGTGATAGCGTAGTCATTGGAATCATCTCGCAGTGATTTCTTTCTGAATGAACGCCGATCCATCTAGTGAGAGAAGTAATGACAAGTCGCCCGCGCGGATTCAAGGCTGACTGTTTGTCAGCTAGTCAGTATTTAGCAAGCTGGCATCGTAGTCAACTCAAGCACCACCTATTTTGCCCTCTAGCCACTCAGAACAATGCATTTAATATGCTTGGACAATGCATTTGTGTAATGCGCGAACCACCCGGTAGGACATTGATAAATCAGGCTCACGGACGAAGTACAGGATTGTTGGCAGACGTGAACTAAGAATAGTGACGCATTCTCTTCGCATTTTGTCCGGCTCATTGATAATAACGTCGTGCTAATTAAGTCACAGTATACTTTAAACGCTCTTCGATGACGTAAGAGGAGGTAGAAACGGCTTACTAGCGTCTCCATTGTTGTGAGGTGGGACACGGATGCCATCTGCGTTTGTATTAGAGAGACACCTACTAGAAGGAGGATGGCGATGGCATTGAGAGAATCTAGAGAGTCAAGACGTTGGGAATGTCTGCGATTCCAACGAATCTCAAGTCTACTGACAACCACTCAAAGGTCAAGAGCAATTGGTTACTGGTCGGCTTGACCACCAAACCAATCATCAATGGCCACAGATCTGCATCTTTATTTTAGCGGTTTTTCAAGTAAGCAGGTTGTGCAAGCATCGCTTTTTTTTGTCTGGAACATCATCTTGCGGATGCCACAGTGGCAAAGGAATAGCTTTTAGGCAGAGCAAGCTGTTACTGTGCGCGAAATTCCTGGCTGCAAAGTCAGCAGCGCTGTGCCAATACATCCGCATGAGTGCGATGGAGTGTGTGCATGTAGGCGACTTTCTCTATCACTGGTGAAGTGGTGAAGGTTAAGTGCGATTAGAGAGGGACTAGATTTTATCGCTGTATCACGTTGTCCCTGTAATAGGTGCTTTTCCAATTAGCCGAAGATGCAGACACACACGCCGGCCTGTCAAGTTGTACAGCCAGATTGATCACCGCATAATCCACCAACGTTGATGGTCCAGTAGCCGCGTCTTTGCATTGATTCTTATACAGCATGCATTTTTTGGAATAAATAGTCATCTCGGTTGAGCGAAACACGTTTGGTGGGCATGGGGTCCCATGGAGAGACGCTTGAAGTTGGTATAGGTGGGTACCACCTCTCCGTTGGTTTGTTAGAGCTGTCGGTAATAGACGGTTTTTCTGCAACTAAGTCATATCATCTTCAGCTCCCACAATTAATGGGTTAGACATTTGGCACTTTTGGCATTTCGGTGGCATAACAATGTTGCAGAGAGAACTTTTCGGCGCGATGCCATCCTCTGTCTACCTTTCATTCACCCAGTTTATCAGAAACGAACTTGTTTGTTCGTCTGCATGGACAGGCAGCTGTGCGCTATTCGTGACTGAATCAGCTGGATTGTGGTCCATCATTTAATTTCGTTCTCCAATCAATTTACTTTAATATACCGCCAATTCCTCGCTACTCCCTTCCTTCTTGACTTTCGTTACCTTGAAACGAGTAGAATGCGAGCAGGTGGTGAGCACTCCTCAATGCTGGTGATGCAATGAGCGGGGCCGAGTGATGAGTGATGAGGGTTATGCAGCTTTAGAGAGTCCAGTTCCCCCTTGCAGGAGGATGACGACGCTTCCGTAGTGAAATGCGTGTTCATTGAACGCTTTTCTTATAGCCCTGATGAATACTCAGCCAAGCATATGTATAGCGAATATGCCGGCATAACAGAGCGCTTGGAACTCCGTCCCCATTAGTGAATGATGCAATAGTTGATCCTCACCTGCATTTGGTCGACTTGTTCCGAGGAAATGATGGTCAAGTTGGAAAAGATGAACGCCAAACCTGCCACACACCACAACAGATATGTTGATACACCGCTGCTGACTTTGCAGCTAGAATGTGAACAGGAAGGAGTAACCTCACTCTGTCGTTCACATTCTAGCTGCAAAGTCATCATCAGTGTAGCGACATATCTGTCGTAGTGTGTGGTAGGTTTGGCGTTCATCTTTCCCCACTTGATTATCATTTCCTCAAAACGAGTCGACCAAATACAGGTCTGTGTGTATCTCCTTCAATGTGGACAGGAAGGAGTAGCCTCACTCTGTCGTTCACACTTGGCTCAGTCACTAAACAGGCCATGTCTGCACAACTTTTCTACTTCAGCAGACAGGTATGCTGTGCCTGTTCAAAGTGTGCAGTAGATTGGCATTCATCTACTCCTTCTCAACTTCACTTCCTTGAGACGAGTAAAGGGAGTGCAGGCAGGTGTTCGCTATCCACCAATGGAGTCTCTCATTTTGATTCCCATTCGATCCCGACATCCAACGTTTGCCGTTTCTCTCCTGGCCATGAATTCCTTGGTGGCGCTTTTCATCATTGGCGACGGAACTGAGCGTACTGACATGTGAGAAGAGGACGTTTAGGTGTGATGGCAGAGCTAGATGGAGATGTTCCAGTATACTGTGTCTACCAGAATGACAAAGCCGATATATGAGAAGGTAGCCTTTCGGAGGTGTTTGGACCGTTCTTCCAAGTGCAGTTGGCATGGAATGACATTTAGTAAGACGTCAATTGAATTGTCATTATGGCTTCTCACTCCAATCCAATCCAATCAGTTCTGTTATGCCTATTGTACAAATTATCATACCACAACGTCAAATAAATGCTATTAAGAGAAAAAGCCGGTGAATTCTCTCAATGCCATTGTACGGACGAGGTGGCAAAGTGGGCGAACAGAGAGTAGAAGGAGATGGAGAAGGCGAATGACGGAAAGGCAGTGGCATGCGATGCTTCATTCGAGGATCCTTAATGGCTTGACAGGGTGTCAGTCTTGTTGGTGCTTTGGCATTAGGCAAGGAACTTCATTACTGCAAGGCTTTTGAGTTGGATGGAAGAAATATGAACCGTGCCTACCGTATTTAGCCAGCTTACACCGACAAAACCTTATCATCCCAAAAAAAAACTGGGCTAATAATCGCATTCAAATCGTTTGACGCATTGTCCCATGGAAGAGTACTTGCCAAGTTACCAGTTGCTCGTCCTTTTGCCCTCGCATGGTACCCACGCACAGCGTCCAGTCTTCCACATCAGAGAGCACTTTTGTGGCACAGCTCTCCTCCCTACTTCCATCCTTTCAACCTTGGCGCAATCATCAGCGCAAATTCACTAACCTTTCGCGGCAGAACAATAAGTAGCAGGTCAGTAAGTAGGAAAAGGGGAGAATGGGCTAAACGTGTCACCAACTAGTTCCCCAAAGAGGAATATTGAGATTTTACTATTTGTCTAGTTAGTGTCTATTCCGCTCGATTGCCAATGCGCATCCTGCAACTACAATCACCACTAGCTTGCGTACCACTTTCGCCTACAATTCACCCTTTGTTCGTGCCCAAACACGTCTAGGCGTAAGCTGGCCCAAGATGAACCTCAGCTGTTCGACAGGTAGCAAGGAAGTTGGTGCAATTATCCTTCATACGACAATGAAGTCCCATTGTACAGCCAAATGTAAGACCAGAAACTTTCCATCAGTCACTTGGTGCCTTAACTTGGCTTGCGGTGAGGAAAACATCGACCTCTCATAAGACATTTGTTTTTATATGCTCGTCTTGACGTCTTGCGATGCCTCAAAGCTGTCAACTTGGAAAAGACGATGCGTCATTGTAGAAGCTGTACCCAATTATTAGGGTCAACTGACACTAAGTAGGGGGAGGTGAACGCTGAACCTAGTGCAGTCATTTGCGGACTTCTTGGTACACCGCTACTGACATTGCAGCCAGAAATCGTACACAGAGGAAGAGATCGCTAGGCCTAAAGGCTGCCTATCTAATAATGTTGATCAAGTCCATAAGCATGTGACGTGTGTATGATGATATATTTACCAAAAAAGCAATGATTACTTGGAACTATGCCAAGTTAAAAAAGGGTCTAGAGTGTCATCAACACAAATCAGTGACACTAAGGGCGTAGGTGCAAAAGAACCCTTTGAAGGTGTTTGCAATTAACTTGGACTGTCGTTTGGGTAGAGGTAGGTGGGACTACCAACTACTCCTCATCAATCATTTAAATGGTAGCTCGCCTTCGGATTACTTAAATGTTTGACCAATGGCTTTGATGAAATCGATCAATCTCGTTCATTTCTTTGAGGACGTAAATTTTTGCAAGTGATTCATTGCTGCAACAGCACTCTCTCGCCGCCTCAACGGACGACTACCATCAGTGCGCATCAGCCTTAGTAGAGCAGGGCGGATCCCATCAGACTGATAAATTCGAATCTTTACCATTAACACGTTCTTATAAGGAACTGGTCAAGTAATGAATGGGTTGTGAACATGGCGTAACAGAGAAAAACGACGAGTTAAAACCCAACTTAAAACACTGCGACAATTCAAGCATCCTCTGCTCCGTTACCGGGAAATCATCCAGTACAATGAAAGCTATGAATTATGTTATCACACTTAGCTGAAGTCACTTTTGAAGAGACCCCTTCTCAATTGATGAACGGGTAGCCTTTAGACAGAGCGAAAAGCTCCATCCTGTGCGATTTCTAAACACAATGAATGCATTACGCTGATGCTTTCGGAAAGGTGTGCGATGAGTTCAGCACTTGTCTCTCCCTTCTAGGCCTTCATTCCTTTGGAACGAAAAGAGGGATACCAGGTAGAGGACAATTTCCGATGTTAATATAGCAAATAGGGTAGAGTGATGAGGTTTGTGCTTATTTGACAGAGAACACTTCTCTCTTTAAGGTAAATATTGATGCTTTTGCATGAGAAAATCGCGTCTACTGAATGCCTTTGGCCAAAGAGGACGATTCTGCCCACCATTTCAACTTCAATTATGCCAGCAAACTGAAGCAGGCAGAGATCTATCACCATTGGCAAGTGTCAATGCGACGAAAGCGGAGTCAACAACGACGCTACTCTTAGTCTCTCTGACTGCGATTCAGAAAGCCATATGATCCCCTACCAATACTTGACGTCCGAGAGTCCACAATCCTCCTCCTTCCCACCATCATCATCAGCAGCAGCATCTGGCATGTAACAATGACCATCGCAGACAGAGGTGTCAAAGACGCCTGATACACGTCTACAACTGTGCTCCCCTCCACGTCTCTGTGGTCAGTGCTACCCTGACCTCAAGGAAGGAGAATATGTCCTCATTGTGACAGTGCGAACTAAAGCGCGGACATCATGTGCCTCTAATTATGTGCTAGTGCACTGCATGAATAAATTGAGGGGATTGCTCTTAACAACATTTGGGCTAACTGCTGGTCACCCCATGCGGACCCTTCAATGCGGCCGAAGTGTGGAATTCAGTTACTGCCACGCTGCTCGTAGCTCGCTCGCTGACAAGCTGACTAGCAATTTGATTAGTTAATTATGGGAGATTGGCCAAACTAATCCCTCTTTTTGAGATGATAGTCGAATGACCAAGGTAAGCTCTCGAGAGTTTTCACCCACCATCGCCATGGTTGTTGGTGATGGTTGGGCTTAACTCTATCATTTTTTAAAATAATATCTTTAAAGCAACTAAAATGAGTCGTTGATGTAAATGCCTCCACTCGCATTGGTTGGGACACATTCAAACTACGATTGACGGAACCGTTTCTCCTGTTGATCTGGGTAGGATGCTTCGCGTTAAAAATATGACACGGATGATGAGTCACAATCACACAATCTTCTTCCACCTTCAACCCTTTAGACCTGTAATCTTCTTCTCTTTACGGGATGCGCATGCTTAAACAAAACGTATACGTAGCAGGTGTGCCAGGAGGTAAGCGACGACATTGGTTGGTTGGATGTTTGCTACTAGTTAATTCATGGGACTACAAGTGATAGAACTTTGTGAAGACTTTGAATTCAGAAGTTAGAGTCTCCCTCATCTCGGTACTTCTCGCTTCTTGACGCCTATCTCACCAGATTCACATTCAGGCTTCTAGATTGGAGGGTCAATGAGATCTGTGAGGCATGATAAGCTTTACAGCCAATTAAACTTGAGTCTACCCAACCACTAGAGACTCTGTTTTCTGCCTTGTCTTTGTTCTGATTAGTGATTGTGGATGGGCAGGTGGATGGAAGGCCAGTCATTCACTCACCCTTCCACACAATTGTATTTTCTTCTTTCCTTCCTCCTCCTCAACTCACACTGCAGGTGTTGCATAGCAGCTCTTGCTTCAGCTCATGCTGCAGTTGATCAACAATCCCTTGCCTGCTGGTGGTGAAAGTGAAATGCTCGCGCTCCAACAATCTTTGCCGCACATTTTATTCTCACCTGCACACCCTTGTCCTCCTCCTCCTCCTCCTCCTCCTCCTCCTTCTCGGCAAATTTATTGCCGTCATTTTCTGATGGTCCTTCTGCCCTGTACCTGATTCTTGTGGAGTTAAGGCGCTGATCCAGAATCGAAGAGAGCCATGAAGGACCTAAGCAGACCTTCTGCTCTTTTCGTGGTTAGTAGCCGATTCCTTAAATAGCTCTTTCTTTATACACTCCCCTTCTCATCATCCTGGAGGTTAATTTACATGAAGTTCAGTGTTACACCAAAGGCTTTGTTGACCCCCCATTTAAGCCAAATCATGCAAAGGGTAATGTAAAATCGTCAGTGAGTAAGGAGGGACCTACGTCGGCAGTACCTGGTTAACGTATAGCTACCGTCATATCCAATATCGGGTACTCGGTCCGCTAGTCGAAAAGAACCGCCGTATCAACTGACTGCAAGTACAAGAGACAACAACAAAGTGATGCTTATGCACCAAAATGGGCAACATTGACCATATTTGGACATCATTTTACGCTCATTAAGGGTAAAACGAGAGAGTTAAAATTGATGTGATGCCCTTGGAGTCATTTTGGATAATAAAACATTAGCTCGACACGTCAAATGAGTCATGCTTGCTGCTAGAATTATGACGCAGGCTAGATCTCTAGATGCTCGTTGATCCACCAAGAAAGAGAGATATGGTGACAAGAGGATAATGTGATTAACTGTTGCGTTCAAGGCATTCATGGAAGCGGATATCAGCATAAATAACAATGCCGCTCCTCAGAATTCCCTAAACTGCTAACCTACTTAACGGCTCTATAACTGACTAACAAACGAAACAGACCAACAAGTTACCAAGCGTACAAAAGACAAATTTTGTGGTTCAGGAGACATTGCCATTCAACACGGAGCTACTAACTCACGGACCCACAAACAAACTGCACCAACCAGTTACCGATCTATATCGAAGGCAAATTTAGTGGGCTGACACATCCGCACACAACGCATAGCTACTAACTAACTAATGAGTAGTTTGTCGCAGTGCCAGCGTATCATTTAATAAGCCAGCCGGCTGCCTATCTCGTATTCTATTTGAGTTTAGCATTAACCAAACCACATTCTAGCATCTATCAATCAGAGAGCTATGTCAACTGTCCTTCGGAGAAGACTATTAGAATGTCTGTGTTTGCCCAGTTAGCGTCCACTCCTCCTCGACTCCTTCCAGTCAGCAGATTAAGCACAGAATGCCAATGCGCATTGATGCTTTGCAGCAACAGCATTCTGCAACTGCAACCACAACTTGCGTGCTCCTTTCCGCCACCACATCTAATCGTAAGCTATTCTAAAAAGAACCCCAGCTGTTCGACAGCTAGGAAACAGGTTGATGCACGATAGTGAAATCCTCATCGCACAGCGATTGGTGCCTTAATTTGGCTTGTGGCGAGTAAGAAATCAAAAACTCTTTAGACATTTGTGCCGCATAGGAGCAGAAACCCATCATTGGAGTTAAACGACGCTAAGTAGGAGAGGTGAACGCTGAACCTTGTGCAGGCCTTTACGGACTTGTTGGCACACCGCTACTGACATTGCAGCCACAAATTGTGCGCAGAGGAACAGATCGCTCTACCTGGGGATTACTTATCCATCAATGTTGATCAAGACCACAAGCATGTGACCTCCGCATGATGATCGCCCTGTCACTAGAAGAGCAATGCTTGCACAGCCGGCTTACTTGAAAATGTGCCAAAGGTAAGGAAGGGACTGAGAGTGTCATCAACACAAATCAGTAAGGCTAAGGGCGCATTCGCAAAAGAGCCCTTTAAAGGTGTTTGCAGTTAGCTTGAACTGCCAGTTGGGTAAAGGAAGGTGGGACTGCCGACTGCTTCTCATTAATCGTTGGGGTGGTAGCTCATCTTTGGATGACTTGAGTGTTTAACAAGCAGCTTTGAGGAAATTAACCGACCTTGGTCCATTCCTCAAAGACCTAAATTTTCGGGAGCGATCCATCGCTGCAACAGCACTCTCTCGCCATCTTCTGGACACCTCAACGGACGGCTACCATCATTGCGCATCGATCTTAGTTGAACAGGGCGAATCCCATCAGACCGATAAATCTGGATCTCTCATTGTCAATAACACGATCTTACAAGGATTCTGTGAAGTAATGAATGGGCGATGAACATTACACAGCAGAGAGGAACAAAGAGACAAACCCAACTTGAAACACTGATAAATGAATGGCTTCCATCCTGTGCAGTTGCCGGATAAAATAACAGAATTATGCCGACGCGTTCGAAAGGGTGTGCAATGAGTTCAGCGCTAGTCTTTTCCTCCTTGGCTTTCGTCTTCCTTAAATTAAAAAGAGGAAGAACAAGTGGGGGACAAATTTCATCGGCGACATGGCAAATAAGGTATATTGGTAAAGTCTAAACTCGTTTGACTGAAAACACGCCTTGCTCGAAGGTGAATAATGATACTTGTGCATGAGAATGGGCATCCATCGAATGCTTTTGGCCCAAGAGGACGGTTCAGCCTACCACGTCTACTTCACTTATGTCGATATACCGAAACAGGAAGCGATCTATCAACATTAGCAAGTGCCGATGCGATGACAGCAAAACCAGCAACGACACTACTTCTTGTCTTTCGGGTGGCAATATGGAGACGCATTTGATTTCCTACCGATACTCTACGTCCGAGAATCCCCTATCACCAACGCAGTCAACATCAACACTAGCATCTGGCTCGTAACCATGACCAATGCAGCCAGAGGCGCCAAAGACGCCCGATTAAGCCTCCACAACTGTTCTTTCCTCCTCGTCTCTGCAATAAGTGCTATCCTGATCTCAAGGAAGGAGGTTATGTCCTCATTATGACAGTGAGAACTGGGATACGAACAACATGTACCTCTAAGAGTGTGTTAATGCATTGTTTGAATGAATTGAGGGGATTGTTCTTAACAGCATTTGGGTTACCTGCTGGTCACTTCATGTGAACCCTTCAACGTGGCCGAAATGTGATCTTTACTGACTGCCACACTGCTTGCTGTTCCCTCGTTGGCGAGCGAACTATCAGTGAGATTATTAGTGCGAAGAAATTGTCCTCTCCCTGTTTGAGAGGATAGTCGCATGATTGGGATGAGCTGTCGGAATAATTCCGCCCACCATCGACATAAAGTTGGCGCCACCAGAACTGATTTTATCCACGTCGGGCAAAACACATTGAAATTACAATTGACGAAACCGTTTTCGATGCTGATCTGAGTAGGATGCCTTGCGTTGAATGTGATACAGACAACAAGTTACAATAGCCCATTCTCTATTCCTCTCTCCTTCCTTAGGTTAACGTCCTTCTCTTCTTTACGGAGGACTCACGCTCAAATGAAACAACCCATTGCAAGGTGTGAAGACAAACCATTTGGACAATCGAAGATACACGTTGACACGAAGGATTTGGGGACAGGCTAGCATTGTGAGGTTGTGAAGTAACTTCCACACGATTACCCAATTACTTTGAATGTTCTTGAAGAGGATGAAGGATTCCAAGTTGTCTAATAGTCCGAATGTTGCACTACCCTTGCCAAGGTGAGGTGGCAGCAGCATTACTTACAATCCATTGACTAATCAGATGTACAAGAGCAGTTCGTCTAATCCCAACGTCCATGCATAGGAGATCGTCGCATGTCTACAGTGAGAAGTCGGTTTTAGCATCTATGCAATCCCAATCACGTCATTAGGTCACTTTGCGAGGTTCTTTGACCGGGAATTCAAAAAGCCCTGTCAGCGTTACTGTCCGAAGACCACGACGGCGACAGAATAGTTAAGCCTTGCTGTAGGCACCAGTCTGAAGCTAACTGGAGCACCACTGCAATCACTGAAATGCCATATGTCCTTCACCATTCTTTGGTAACCAGGACTAGGAGAAGGCTAAAACAATGAGAGTTGTGGCCGTTGAGCCATGGATCATACTAAATCCACGATCTGAATCCCTCCACCTATGCGACTGTAATGCACTTAGCACCTTTAAATCCCAAGCAATCTTTAGACACCACACGTGCACAAGCAAATCACAAAATCAAACAACTTAACAAATGGGACTTAGCAGCCTTACACCTTTAACCTTACAAACACGTAACTATACCTCTTACTCCTCCTTCTCCCCCCTTCCCCACCTCGACCTCATTCTCATCATCCCAGTCATTCTTACAAGACAACTCTTCACAAATTCAATCTCTTTATTTGAGTTGTTGGCCGCATCGTCGCGATTTTACTCTTCAGCGATCTGATTGTGATGCTGTCGGACAGAGAAATGGTCTACGCAGCATTTCTGCCTACATACGCAAGCTTTGCATTGCTCAATTGGAGCAGTGCAATGAGCTTCAGTCCCTCTCTACTTGGCCAATAATTACGCCGCCTTGTACATCTGATAACGAAGGAAGGTGATTCGAGGGAGCGTCACCAGTACTCAATTGGAGCAGAGGCAAGACCGTGCAGACGCCATCAACAGAAGCTGCCATCGGCCCCAGTGGACCAGGATGCAACTAGCTTTGCAACGCCATCTCTTTCTCATTAACTCACATTACCGGTGCTGCATGCATAACAACTGCATCCAGTTAACCTAAACTTGTTGAGGTCGATCCATCTGCAGCAGCTATCCACACTAACTAATAGCATAATTGGGACGTGTAAAAATAAACTTACCAAATCAAATACTTCAAATGGAAGCACTACAGCAATTAATACGAACACGAACTTGGTAGCCCTTTTGCCCTTCCATAACAACGATTCAATGCGAGCAATCGCAATCACCACACGAGGAGACGTTGAGCCAGCAGAAATGTCAGTCAAACCACCGCGTCGTCACCTTAGAGCGAAGCGTCAATTGTGGTCATGGAAACGACAATTAAAAACAAGAGGTGATTTGTGTGATAAGAGTAATGCCTCTAAAAACACAATTAATTCAATTTTACGCTTGTATTAAATTTGGCGTGATCGCAACAGTGGGTTAGCGATTCCACGCATAATGGCAAATGCAACAATACATATTTTAGCGCAAATATTTTAAGCACCGAATTTCACATTTAACTGAAATTGTGATGTGCATGCTTAGGGCTGCTTTAGCTATTGAATTGTGGTGCTGCTAAAAGTGAGTTATTTCGTAATAATTCTTTAAATGCGCTTTGTAGGCCAGAGGAGGAAAGTCAATTTGAGCCACGCGACGGAGCAGCGCGGAGACTCGCTGGAGCGCGACACACTCTTGGCCTGAACTCCATATCTCGCCTAGCTGTATTTATCACCCCTTATACATTAAAGATGTCTAAACGTACGCAGACTTCTACTATCAAGGGTAACCAGGAGGGAGAGGAGGAACCCTCTACATATTTGATCTCACAATTATTATCTCACATCTAGCATTGGCTCACTGAAGCAAACTCATGTCCTGGCTACTTACGGCAGGGTGGAAAGGATGGTGTGGAAACAACTTTATGAATGAGTCTACTCATCCATTACTAGACCTGTTCGCATTCGTTATCAAACCGTAGTAGTTGTTGCGGTGTGGGAGGGATTACGCTTGCAAACCGTTGCTTGCGAGAGATAGTGCGTCGTGGTCATTGCTACGCATCGGTACGCTATGGTTTAGCCACTCCTTTGTGTTTATGCTCATTCGATGGCTGGCAAATCACTCTAGTTCAGTTCGTCGTTGCACAATTTTGGCGATCTTATACAGAGTGTGAAGCATTAGAATAACATGGTGGCCGATGTTGAAAGGAGAGGCAAGGGGAGATGCGAGGTGAAAAGAGCACTTCAGAAAGGTATATGCCCATTAAAATGCCATATTACAGAATGTCTGTCACATAGTCGGTAAGCTGGATCGCTGACAACCCTGTCCACCCATTTCTTACTGGAATTGACATTGTCGACCAATATTTTGATGTGGCAGCGCCTCTCACACTCACCCACTCAGTCCACCAATGCTCGTATCATTACCATCCACCTCATCCTGCTCATATAGAAGGCGAAAAGAAAGCACTGCTGTGACATAACTCGGTTAGCACGATACAATCATGCTATGGGGTGTGGGGAAGAGGGATAGGGAGAGGGGGAAAAGGGACGGGGCAAATGATTTCTAGCAACTTAAACAGCAGAGGATGCGCCATCTTCCTGCACATCGATCGTTGGATCGAAGACGACAATTTGAATTGCACGTGACAGCATGCAATGAGTGTAGCAGAGTGGTCGCGAGTGACTAATGATGGCGCTTCCCCACCTCACACTCCTCCCTCGTCACACCTGCAAGGCAGCGGATTTATTAGCGAAATGGCCACACTTACAGTCGACAAGGGTTCCAGCGATACCAACAATTGCCCACAGGTACGACCATGTGAGTAGATTCAGTGCACTACTGCTCAAATTGAGCAGTGCAAAGCTCACATACGCGAGCAGAAATACAGCGTAGAGCACTCCTTCTTCCGACAACATCGTGAGTAAGTCACGGAAATATGGAACTGGTGACGATGCGCCTGACATGTCGATCGTTGGATTGAAGACGACAATTTGAAATGCACAGGACAGCATGCAATGAGTGAAGCAGACTGGTCCTGAATGGCTGAGAAATGTGAGGATTTGTAAACGATTTGGGCAAAGAGAGGCTTGACGACCAAATAGCTGCAGTTAATACGAAAGCTAAAAGCAGAATTGAGGGGTCCTCATGGATCATGTTTAATGGTAATTTAATAAAAGGAGGGAAGGAAGAAAAAATCGGCGATAAAGTATGAGATGATGCAGTCATTAGTAAAAGGTGTTCCAGCAACTCATTTTCCTCTGTCTGTTAAATACATGCATTCTACCTGATATTTTGCCTTTGTATACCTTCAAGGGAGCCTTTGAACCCCACAATAAGGAGTTGACTCGGAAGTGGGGTTATGAGTAGGAGGAGGAGAAGAAGAGGAGAAGGAGGAAGAAGAGGGGGGACTGCATTGACGAACTTACAAGTGTGGGAGTTTAAGGGCGCGATTCTTAGCCCTAACATTATCTATGGCTCAGTAAACATGCCTTATACTCTCTTAGCCTTCTCATATCTCTTGATGGTAGGAATCAAAAAGTCCAGATCATTCCACACAAAAAGTAATCCTGTTAAATTGTTGAGCGCTCCCAGCCCTATCATGATCAACTATCCCAGTAGAATCGAACCTGTTTTCACAATTGCATTGGGGTTACTGGCAGATCAGGTAAGTTCAGACAATTACAAGTCATGTCATGACAGCTACCACACGAGGTAGAAGGTCAGGTAGCACTCCACTGAGTGGAACAACTGCCAATGTGATTGATGCTCAAATCAGGCAGTAATTACGAAGTTGGCTTCTGTGCCACTGCGTCTACGTGTAGTGGGATGTGCAAACATCAGAACTAATAGTTGTCATCTGAAAACGTAGCCTATAACCTATTAACCAACAAGGTGCTAGGCGGGATTTTGTACAAATGCGCATCAGTCCATTACTCCAATTGAGCATCGCGTCTATTCGATTTAAATATGAACTTTACTACAAAACGCGTGCTTTAAGTAAATTAAAGTGTACAAATGATTACCAAAATGACATTGATCACTATTATTTGAACTACTTTTACGATTTGCTGACAAACTTTAAAATATCACCATTACGCATTTATTTTACTGACATAAATTGTAAATTGTTATTGCTACGTTTGCTACCTAAATTATACGCAAAAGTCGAAACTGTTAGCATTTGTCGCAATTATGGTCTTATCAAAGATACATACAAATCTAAAGCTTGATTGTTTTACCTGAAAAACTTTGAACTGAATGGCAAGTATCAATAGATTTGACTGGTCAAGGGTGCGTCTACCAGCCTCGATAGATTTTAGGCCTTGCCCAACTTCGTCCTTACAATCATCCGGTCGACTTTACTATCGCATTCGTTGCGCTTACTCCTTGCAAGTGGGATGTCTACAGAGGTGTCCTTCTGACCAAGCGATTTTTTTCAATTTCCGTGGTGCTAGGACCCACTAGGGGGATAAGGAACTAAAAAGAACAAATAAGAGGAATTTTTTACACTTCCTCGCTCGTCAGATTCTATTGCTGTGAGTAGCTGCCTTTGCCTTCCTCTGAGTTACCACTGTTTGAGATGGTTGGTTAACGAGATAATTGGGCTAGCCTAACGGATCAGAAGATAAATGATCAGCGGACAACTAGAAGAGATGAAGCTGAGTAGCACGAGAGCCTTGAATGTAAGTGCTGTTGTTTGCTCAAATGAGAGCTAAGAACATGAATTCTGAATTTAAAGAACTGAATAGCAAGGACTTGTTAGAGCATCACAGGATTGGATGAATGAGTAGAAGAAGGGAGGGCAGAGGGAGCCGGACTTCTTGAAGAGGGGAACAAGTGGACGCCGCAACCGCTACTCTCGATGAGCTGCAGTACTTAAAGCAACTTCTAAGCATCTGCCTATTTACCCTCTTTTACTAAAGAGAGAAAACTACGTGAGCCACACAAAGCGCACCACACTCAGTAAGAAACTTTCTGGTCATGTTGACTGACTGGCAGATAGGCACGGAAAGACGTCTCGCAGATGCATTCGTTGTCTGACTTCATCATCAAGTCACCGAAGTGTTGGAAGGGCTATATGGCTGGCTCATCGGTCGTCGGGGCGAAGATGACATGACTTGTCGCAGAGAAATTGTCGATTTTCGACAACTCCAACAAGCCTACGGAGAGGTGTCACACATCTACGTCAACTTTACATATTGCACCATGGGCTTATACGTCTGATCCTGCCCAAAATAAACTATAGGCCTGCATATTCGCCTTCAACCCTATCCTCACTTGAGAGGCGTACTTGGCTCTCTATAGAGGAGTGCGATTACAGTCAACCCATGGGACGTTGAAGGGCACTCGTTAATCACACCTTGCTGCTATGGAAAGAGCACCCAGCTCCCATCCTCTGAGACTCTGGCACCCTCTTCGGACTAAGGGAGGAGGTGTACCTCTTCTAAATAACCCCACCCCCCTGAGGTCACCTTTAAACAGCCCGTTTTACTGAGGACTAAAGTGAGAAGTAGAATCTAATGTCAAATAATCGGAATATCCATCTTGGAATTTCGACAAGTGAGAGAGAGTGAAGGTTAATAGTACATCCAAACAATGAATGGACCAACGTCCACTTAGACATGGGGGCACAATCTTCTCTCTTTATTAACCAATGTCATAATGTGACGATGTGGACCGGTGCGACGTCAAAGACTCCCACGATATGCCTTTTTGTCAGCTCACTTTACGCAGTCATGTATTCATTCCGCGGCCTCCCTTAAAAAGTTCAGATACAGCCTTTAAGAAGTCACTACTGCCACCTTTCGTGTGTGCATCACTAATATCAATTGGACATTTCCAATTTTGCTTGTAATCGCTTATTACTGCACCCATTCGACATCCTCCGTTGACTTGCAGATCTGTGGTTCAATTGGCTGGTTGAGTCGATGACAAACTGACTGTAGGGCGTGGCTGTGGCTCCAGGTTAACCAGCGGCTACTCAGCACCTTGAGTTAATGACGGCTCACCACCTGCTTCTTTTGCCCACTCAGCTAACTTGCCATGCTCAAAACATGCTTCCAACCAACCAGCTAGCCACGGTGGCAACCAAGTGAGAAAGGAAGCGAATTTTCAAATTAGCTACTGCACAAATCGTTGACACGTTGACTGACTAATCCATCAACTAACCAAATGATCCTCCAACTGACGAATAGTCCCAAGAAGACTTATCTCTTGGCATGGGTTGGTGATTATGATGATTGAATAGCAATTGACAAATTAGATGGACAACGCTTTCTACCAGAGTTCGTTGGGGTTTCACACAACCTGCCATTCTGTCCCACAAATTGTTAAATGCGTGACTGACCAAAGCGACAAACTAACTGAAAATCCGCCTGACCAACAGCTAGCGATTGTGTTGCTTTGTCAGTGTTCTCTAGAGTGCGTCAATACCATCAGTGAAATTTGAGAACTGGCAATTTGTTTACCTCTAACCCAATGGTGGCGAAGTTGCATATCGTGAATTTTCTCATTTCCACTTATACATCCAACACAACTGTGTCTTATTGTAGCCCATGGAATGAATTGGCATAGAGAAGAACCCAATGTAAGCTATTGTCTCCTCTTCTTGTCTCAAGGCGTCTGTCTTAATTACTTGATACGCCCTGTTAGGCAAGTATTCCCAATGAAGACCAAATGCTTATATGATAGAGTCTTCAGTGCTGCATTTTCTGACCAGCTCCCAGTAATACGGAAATGTATTCACCTTGTCGACATCCGAGGGTTTAGTGCTGAATTGACTGTGGGTAGCCGGATTGCTGAGAAGTCGACTGCTCCAAATAATACGATTAGGCACTACCTCAACAACTACTAAAATGTAGAGGTAAAATCCTTCCGAAGTTGTTGAAATAGATTATGTTACCGCTGGAAAAATTCATTCAACCTGAGGTAACCACCCCCTCTGTGTCTATGCATATGCCTATGCTGGCTGGGCAAATACCTTTGTCTGGTTTGTCACTGACGTCATTCCGACAAATCCATGCGAGGTCTGAAGTCATCAAGTGCGAGGGCATTTGGCTAGTGGGAAAAATAGACGACGGTTCGATGCTAAGAAGTGAAGTGAAATTGGGAGGAGACAACTGTTGTGCATATTGGTGATTCTAGTGAAATATCCGCATTAATTACTGCTTCCTTTTCCTACTTATTTGATTAATCCTGACCACCTCCTACAGGTTACTATGGCGTCCCTCACACATACTCACCTACCCACCTCCAAAGCACCGTTGCTTATCCCATTCCCCTTTACTCGATGCTTCTTAAAATGAGTAATGAAAATTAGCACTTGGAAAGGGCGAAACTTGATTGAATCATACCACTACGTCAAAGTGAAGGAGGATAAAAGGTAAGAAGCACGAGCAGCTAAACATCAAAATAAGACAAGAAAACAAGTATCAAATTTAATTTAAATTAACAGCAACACCTCTAACGTCATTATGTCATCAGGTAGCAGCAGTTTACGAATGCGCAGCCTCGGTATGTGCAGAAGAAGGCTACGCAGACTATTTCAGCCTTTGATAGCAGCTTCGCAAAGTCACCGAAGCAGGAAAATTGCAGCGATGTGACTGCCTTAACTGTCGTCGACATGAAGACGAGGATTTGAAAATGAACTGCGTGCGCAGCAGCTCCCAATAACCCGAGCGCGCCAGACTCGAGCAATTGGATTCTATGAGGTTTTGTGTACCAACCACGCACACTCTGCTTGTTCCAAGAGTGTAGAGATCAAGAAGGAGGGACGAATCTAGCAGCCTTTGCACGCATTGCGATCAGCTCTTTAAGTTATACTTTCATTTTATTACTTCGAGAATCCGCTTTCAAGTGATGTGATTGATGCCTCTTGGGGCGTTGTTAAAAGAGGCACCACATGGCAATCTTGAAGACGAAACCACGAGAGCTATTTACTGACAAGCAGTGAGACGGAAAAGTTTTTTGCTTGTTGTTTCTTGCCTCTTCTGTGCCCAGTGGATCCCTAAGGCCGCGTAGACTACGAGAACTCGCTTGGGTCGAAAGGACACCTCCCATGACATCACTCATGCAAGAAGTGTCCGCACCGACATGAGACGGTGATTGTCACTGGATGCTTGCAAGGACAAAGTTCATCGAGTCTCAAAACATATCGAGACAGCATTCGCAAGGGTGTGTAAAGGTGCAGAGTTCGTCTTTCCTCACTTGGTTCACTTTCGCTCAAAACGAGTAGATTGGATGCAGGTGGGTATCAGTAACCAGAACCGGTGCTGTTGCTTACCGCCACTGTTAGTGCGATTGGGGCTGCTGCAACACTGCTGAATTCTACGGCCAGACTGATCGCAGCATCATTAGTGGAGACGGATGTGTGGCCTCTTCGTCAGGTCAACACGATTGCATTATATGCGCTTGACCAATTAGTCCTCAAAGTGAGGCGAGATGCGTTCGACGAACACGTCTCTGGCTACCGAACAGTCTTCATCTGCCTTCAGCAAAGTGGAATATTCACTGAACTAGCATCATATCACCGATAAAGAATGATCCATGTCTGCCCTCATTCTAGTCTTTTTAAGGATTAAAAACCTATGCAGGAATACGAGAGAAAGGGGATGCGTGAATCCAATTACAGAAATTAACAAATCCAATAAAATGCGTCGCAGACTCAATACTAAAGCTTCTCTGGTGCAATGATGAGCGAGGAGCAAGTGTCCTCATTTGCCTCTTCTTTACCACCCTCCAGCTTTTTGCCCTTTTGTATGATCGCATGACTCAAGAAAGCGGTTCCGCTACATCTTGCGCTTCAACCGCTTCTTCTGCACCTGTGTAGCAATAAGTAGGCGAAGGGACCAAAATCGCTGAAGATATGAGAGACAGACAATGAGTGAATGAGGCTTCTTAGCCTAAGCTTTTTATTGCATCAAAACGAAAGCCAAGGTGGGGCGGCAATCGCTTAATCTATTGTACACTTTCGTGAATGCGTTAGTAAACTGCGGCCATTGCACCCAGTAAAAGCACACAACGGAAGAGCTTAGCTCTGTCTGGAGGCCATCCATATAATCTATCTACTCGCGTCCGACACGCTCCAGTGATTGGATGCTTTACGCACGCAACTCATTTCCAGATCCTCGTCTTCGCGTCGACGACAGACAAGGCAGCTGCACCGTCGCAAGTTTCATCGTTCGGTAGTTTGGTGATGACACTGTCGGAGGATGGAGATGGAGGTTCTGCCGAAATTGGTCGACTTAACCTAAGTTTTAAGGATTTCAGTGGCACAGTAACACAGGCGTCTAACGGTTAATGTGGTTAAATGAGTGTCAAGCAACAGATGACACACCTCTCAGACTGCTTGATGCTGAGAGCGGGAATTAAGTGTGTTCGTTTTGGATAAGTTGCAAGTCAGTCGGTACAGGTGCAGTTTCGTCATGAGCAAAAGAAAATACACACACACACACACTCGTCTCTGAACACTCGGTTGCCCGCTTTACCAAAGTCCACCATGGCACGAAACAGTGCTGAGGCAGCAGAAATGCCAATCGGACAAACAATCGGCCCTCTTGGAAAGGAGCGTCAGTTTCGGTCATACAGGCACCGAAGGAAAGTTAAAAATCACTGATAGATTTTTACAATGACTTTAGTAGCACAAACAGAGACTGTAATCATTCTAAGCTTGGAATTTATTCTGTTAAATTTTACATGGACACTTTAGCAGGCTAGATATGCAACTCTTGCCCTAATTTGAATAAAACTAAGCATTATGGGCATATTTTTCCATTTTTAAATTATATCAATGGCTGTTTTATGTGGAAACAAACAGGGAGGAATAGAACTGTGTTAGGTCTTTGAAAAGAAACGCTATCGCCATTATCCGTAATACCCGTGGCTAGAGAGCTGTCACTGAAATGAACCAAGTGTGGAGCGTTTGGGATCCAGGTCAACCATCAATCATCGCTGTTATTGAGACGTGGCAAATGTGTTACAGTGCACGAGGGTCCACTTGTGCTCCTCATTGCCTCCCAAGAACAAAAATATTGCTCTGCACCTCAAACCCAAATGCTAAAATTCGATCTATCTATTTGGTCTTTTATTTCTTTTATCAGAAGGAGGAGAAGGAGGCTACAAAGCTGAAAGGGGGGGGTAATGAGTTACAGATTATATTAAAACTAGGAATTACAGACCTACGATTCCCACTTTATGAGTATGCGGCTGTAGACTCTGACCTCTCTCCCCTTTCTCATAATTCTGCCTCTAGACCAACACCTTGTACATTCGAATGAATCACCTCATCGTAGCTCTTTGACTTTGACATTCCTTTTCTGCCCTAATCGCATTAATCTTGGACATGCTGATTTACACGGGCAGTAAGGCTTGTGCTACTTGCAAATGAAACAGCTAGATTGTTGTCCTTTGTTAACTCCTGTCCTCTAACAAATGCATTGAAATGTGTCACATTTTCGACTTTCTTCCCCTCAAAACGAGTAAATGAGAGCAGGAAGAAAGGGTCCGCTTCTTAATCGAAGGCAGGTGAAGCCAGTTCCATATTAAGATGTGTGTTCGTCAAACGCTTCTCGGCTAGCATTGAGAACTACTTAGTCCAGCACATATATAAATAGCAAATGTGCCGACGTGAAAAAGCGGCTGTGAAGGTGGTTAATCCAACCCTTCTGATCAGCAGAGCTGCGCGTGTGCATGCATCTCGGCCTCCACGCAGTAGCAACCATCACAGAGGCAGCAATGAAGCAGTGACATCGCCGGGCCTTCTCTTAACGTCCTTCATCCTCATCAAGCTACTTCGCTGCCCATGTTACTAGTAATGGCGAATGTCGCCTACCTGTGCTCAAGCTACTAGCTCTAAGAAAACTACGGCTAAGCAGGAATGAATGGATGCCAAATTTTTTGCAGCATGTCTGAAAACCAACCACTGAAAGCTTTTACCAAACAAACAATCTCCAGGCGTAATCAAAGCATTAATTTTGTTTTTCCATACGAAACACAGCCTCCTGACCAGGTTGAACTTAACCGACAGCACGAAGATTGGAATGGCCTAACGGAAATCTACATTACGTACGCCTATCCACCACAGAATGTAAGTCTAACTGAATGGACGCACTCAAATTTTCGCTGCAGCTCCTTCTTGGCCAAGGCGAATTTGAGCATCTGTGCGCAGACGATGTCGGGAAAAGTGACCAAGCAGAAAAACAATGCGCCACCGTCATTTCGCCGGACGGATCATTGACCAAAGAAATAGAATCTCGTACTCTCTCCTGCGTTGCTTGAATCGAGAGGCAGGCCTATTCTAGTAAATTACTACTGCATAACCTTTGTTGTCAGTCAGTACATCGTGCTCAAATTCGCTTTGGGCGAGAAATGGCTGCCACAAAACTTGGGCGTGGCTATTCAGCTAGCCCGCAATTCTGAGGTGGATGGACGTGTGCAACGTAAATTGAGGTTGACCTTTCTGCCCTTGTGCTGCCTGCAGACCTCAACCTGATGATGATACTATGCCTAGTAAGAATACACGAAGTTAATGTTTTTTATCACGCCTTGAGTTTATCGGGTTGGTAGCGGCTTTAGGTGGTCGATTTTTATAAATCTCATTTGACGACAGGTCAAGAGCCAGAGACGTGTTCGACGAACGATTCTCCTCTAACTAGGAATACTGATTGGTCACGCACATATGACGCAGGTGCGACGACCTGACGAAGTGGCTAGATATCCGTCACCATCAATGATGCTGTGATCACTCTGGTCGTGGCATTCGGCGCAGTGTTGCAGAAGCGTTAATTACAGAGACAGCGGAGGTAGAGCAACAGCACCGGTCCTTATCCAAACGCGCTTAAACATCACCACGTCACCTCGTTACTCATAGCACCAGTGATGGATGCTGATACCCACCTGCATAACCTACTCGTTTCGTTCTGCTGCACACCTTCTCTAAATGTAGAAATGCAGCTTTCGTTTCTCCTCTTTGACCTCCACACCCATGGAAAGAGCAGAGTGGGAGCAGATAGCCTACATAGTCTCACGTATTCCACGTGTTTGCGTTCAACACACTCGGGTGATTGCTTCGGTGACTTGGCGATGACTCTGTTGGTGGATGAATAAGTCTGCGCAGCCTTCTTCTGCACGTACCCGGTCTATGCACTAGTGAATTGCTGCCGCAATGCAGTCTACATGGTGACATGGTGACAGTATGCGTGTTACTGTCAAGCTAAAATAACTTAGATACTGTTTTTTGTTCCTCTTTCTGCTACTTGGCTGCTCGTGCTCCTTACCACCTGTCATCCTTTACTCTCGCATAGTTGTATGATTTAAATAAATTTTGGGACACATCAAATGCTAATTTTTATCAGCCAACTTTAGAAGCATCATGTAGTAGGGATCAAAATTAGCAATGGTGCTTTGGAAGTGAGTAGGTGTGAAGGACGCGATAGTCACCCGTAGGAGGTGGTGGTCGAGATCAATCGAATAAGTAGGAGGAAGAAACAGTAAGTAGTACGTGTAGCCAACTAGAATTACCAATATGCGCAACAGTTGTCTCCTCTCAAGTTCACTTAACTTCTTAGCATCGAACTGTCGTCGAGGCATGTGGTGACACCTGGCAACGCTGACCACCATGGGACCTGTCGTACCTTAAATTTCAATGCTACAATGAGCCGGACTCCACTTTGACTTGTGTGGTTTATCGTAAAGAGGGATCGTTCAACAATCTATTTGGCCACTTTAACCTTCAAAGTGCTCCGACATTCGATTGCTTTGGTCCTTGTATAAGGTCACAGAAATGATATCAATGGCAAGCTAAGCTACGGCGATTGGCCAGGCATCAAATCTGCTCCATGTCATTGTTTGGATGTGCTAGTAACATTCACTCCCCTCTCACTTGCCCAGATTTCAAGATGGATTTTTTGGATGCATGACATTGGATTCCACTTCCCACTTTAGTCTTCAGTAGAACTGGCTGAGAATACAAGGACGCGACTGTTCGAGGGTAACTTTAGGGGTGTACGATTCAAACAAAGTTTTGGACACATCGAGTGCTCATTTTTATAACCATTTTGAGAAGCATCGAGCAAAAGGGATTGAAATTAGCAATGGTGCTTTGAAAGTGAGTAGGTGAGTAGGTGTGAGGGACGCGATAGTCACCTGTAGGAGGTGGTGGTCGAGATCAATCGAATAAGTAGGAGGAAGAAACACTAAGTGGTGCGTGTAGTCAACTGTAATTACCAATATGCGCAGCATATCTAATGGCTTTAACAAGCTAATGTAACATATGAAGGGAAAAGAAATAAGCGGGTCTGACTAATTTAAAGAGGGCTAATTAATTTACAGAACGGTATTTTTTTTTACTGTATGCGTGCTGTCTTTGTAAGCCCTAATCTGTGTTCATTAAGACTAGTTCCACTAACTCTTCCTCTTCTACTTTGCCACGCTGATGTTGAGGCATCTTGGCAGAATGGAGCATGTTGTAAAGATGGTGCAGTCAGGTAGTGAATGAGCACATCCAAGTATCTCAGTGAGTTCGCTGGAGCGATTGATGCAACAGCGAACAGAATTCTCATTAATTGCAAACGACATTTGCTCTACCAGTAAACGGAAAAGTGCAAAAATTGTTAGAAGAGGTTAGGTCGAAATGGATGCACACAAAATTTTGGTGCCGCATATGAACAATATTTATCCGTTTGCATCCGTCAATGCGTATCCACTCTACAACAGGAAATTTGTGACAGCAGACTAAACAGCCGCATTCCACTGAGCTTCAATGCGTTTGCGCTCAATTAACTTCATATGAAGCCGTCGATGCCATCCCGAACGCGACGTCTTCCTCCACCACCAATGCCGCTGTCAATCCCTATAGTATGGCATCATTCATTAGAGTAATGCATGCAGGCTATACTTCACAATCGAACACAATGCAAAGGGATACAATTGTGTGGGATAGGAATGGACTGTATGAAATAGCGCAAACGAGTGAGCAAGAGTGGTAGAGGCGATTTAAAGGATTGCAGAAGATCGAAATGTTGCAAAGTGTACCAGCGGCTCCGAGCGTTCCACTTCTGTCACCTACGCATGTACTAACCCGGATTGGCGTAGCATAACTTCAGTGGTGTTCAAATCCACGGGCATCCACGCGAAGCAACCGCTGGCACCTACCGGATGTTCACTGCTAACATTTCTTACCCTCGACTTTCCTTACCAGCTGTGCTACTCTTAGTAACTCATTGCGATTTCTTCCTGTTTGCTCCTGTCAGATTTTTGATGAAACGCATTTTGAGCACAAGAGGAAAAGAACCGCTTTTTACGACTACAAATATGTACTCCTAGACGTTAACATTACCCAAATTAGTGACAGGATCTTGCTTCCCATTGGCAAGTGAACCTGTGCGTTCAAGCAAAGTACATAAAACGAAGGGTGTTGCGTCCACACCTTTGTGTTTTCCTTCTTCTCAAGTAGCATTGCTGCTCATTGTGGGTCAACTTATTTTTAAATGTCTGTTTTCTGTTTTAACAATCCACTTCTCGAGTTGGCGCATGTCGCAATCTTGTATGAAAGGGCTCATTCCATAGCCTCTTCCTTCTCTTTGTAGCTGCTATCCATGTGGCTCACTAACAGTCAGGGAACTAGCGATGCTGCCAGAGTGATCGCATGGCATGGAGAAGGAATATGCGCTCCAGAACTCAGCCTTCACCTCTGACTCAAAGGGATTCAACACAAGAGTAACTGTGCGCAAAATGTAGTCAAATGCGTTCATTGTAGCTATTAATGTACCGGAGCACAGAGTCAACATTAAATGAGCAGCAAAGAGCAAATTGTTGCAATCCTTTGCGACGAGGCATTCGTAGAATGTACAACAGTTACTGCTCTATCGTCACAAATGCGTCTTGACGGATTTTCACTGTGCCATGAATCCTATCCTGTAGAAGATCCTCAGTATCTTGTAACTGCCTTCTCTATGATATCGGTACGTGAACTTAGCTGCATTTCCATCAATCAGTCAGCCATTCATTAAAACGATTAAAGCTTTACAGGATTGAGTGAAGTAGAAACTGTGAATTAATTCATGATCAAAGTGAATGTATTTTAAGTGAAATTGATGAAGTCGCCTTTACGCACGCAGGATCGACTATAGCTATGCCTGATAAATAATCTTAGGAGCTACAATCCTTGAATAATTAATGTAGTTGCATCTGTGTGTCGTCAGATGATACCATCGACATCACCCTAATCACCTCACATTCCAATGCAGTGATACATGCAGCCTATGCTGCGCAACCGAAGGCAATGCAATGCGATGCAATTGGAACGATGTGGTAAAATATTATTAAACTGCACAAACTGACAAAAACGAGTGGAGAGAAGTTCAGAATGACGGAGAGGCTCAGGGTGAGGTAAATTATGGTGAGTGAATTGCCGTAAAGTAAAGCGGCAACTCTAGTGTCTTACCACTGTCACCAATGCGCCTCCTGTGGCGTATCTCAGATGAGCAATCACGCTCCTTATTCTCTACACGACGTGATTACAAAAACTATAAAAACTCACCCACAGCAAAAGCTAGTTGTAAACCGTAATTTGATCGAATGCGCACTCAGAAATCAGTACCGATATTTGTAGTCTTGGCAAATATGGATATCGTGTGTACAAAGTTGACTCAATCATTGAGTGATGGGTTGGGTGCTTCTCTAGATTGTAGTGCCGATAGCACAAGCAATAAGGATTAGAAGGACACGTCCAAGTAAAGGCCGACTTATAGGAGCTTTCATATGGGGGTGTGAAGATTATTGCAGAAAAGTGTTTGGTCACAGACAGAACGCGAGTCGCTTTAGCAAATGCACATCAGAGGTGGAATTCGTCTCAAATACCAAAATGTTTGCGCTATTTGCTCTCACCCACGCACCTGCCTATCCGCGTTGGTTGGCAATGTTGGCGCAAGTGCCAGTTGACATGCCAGGTGGGTCGCGCTTGCTGTTGGCAGTATGAAACAGACTGCGAAATAGAATAGGTCACCGGCTAAGAAGCAATCTGCACTATTCAATCACTGGGCCAACACACAGTGCATGCTGCAGTGGCAAGAACGGTTACTCCAAAACAGCAGATTTTAAAGGTGACTTCTAGGCAATGCCCTAAGTGACCTAATGCAGCAACGTAGTTTAAGAAATTCACTTAAAACTAAAGTGGCGCAGAAAACGGATAAACTGGTTTCTTTAACATCCTTTTGCTCTTCATTGATGAGCATCCTAGCTCTTGTCTGCTAAGAGTCCCAAACTGCTCTGCACAGGTAAATTCCGATGCCGTTCACTCAGAATATCACTTATGGTATTGCCAATGTGTAAGCAAGACTGATGCTTCAAAAAGCCGCTAAGGCACCTCGAATGCAGCGACGGAACACCATTCACCTTAACCATCCCCACACACCACCTGTTCACCCACCTCATCGCCTTCTCATCCTCACGATGCCCACCGGCTCAGAAAGATTTCACCTGTGCACACTCGTAGATGTTAGCTACTCGGAGGAGAGCAAGAGCTGAGTCAACTTCACTCATCAACTTAGTCATTTGCCTTACTTTTCCCTTTTCATGCAACCTAAGTCAAACCACAATTTGGAAAAAAAGGCAAATCTTAATTTCTATCGTGTCTATTTATTTTACTTCACCATGCCCCCATCCAGATCGCAGTTAAATGCTGGTGCTGAAGATTCCACTGGCAACTCATGATCATTGTTGCCATGATTGATGCAAATGAGAGGAAGTATAAACGCATCCATCTACGCTGGCTGAATCGCAGCATGCAATTGTTAGAAAAAAAATAGTTTACTTGAATAAAGGAAGTGTTTGATAAGCACGAGTCTCGTTTCGGAACCCTTGTCATCATCTATCATGGAGAGAGGAGCATGTATTATGAGGAGAAATAACCCTCCCCAGTTTGTTCCATTTACTGCATTGTCACCGATGGAGATTGACACCCATCTGCGTTCCCCCTACTCGTCCCATGGAAGTGAGAATCAAGGAAGAGTCGATAAACGTCAATCTCTTGCACGCTCCAAAGCAGGCGGCGCACACCTGCCTACTCAAAGCAGGTAGACTGTGTAGACATTGCCTGTTCCGTGACTGAGCCATAACAAGCACAAAACAGAGGCACACCATGGTTGCATACTCTACGGAGGCCACATGCATACAGCACCATGCACACCATCTGAGGCACAGCTGCTACGTAGAGGCTGCTGCCAGCAGTAGTGTACCAGCATATCCGCGGAGGTGTGCCAGTAGGCTCGATGTTCATTTTTCCCCATTTGATTTCCGATTCCTTGAAAGCAGTGGATTAAATGCAGGTTGGTATCATCTCCTTCGTGGGTGACAGGATGAATGGGGCAGGGTGATGAGGATTAACCACCACCCCAACTACTAATGAGGTCGCATATCCAGCCGCTTCAGCACGTCGGCCCAATTGCTATGTATACACTTGACTAAGTAGCCCTCACTGTTTGGCTAGAAGCTTTCGGCGAACACGCATCCGTCATTCGTCTGCGAGGGAGGGGTGGACACTCTGGACTAGCATAACATGCATCACTCTGTCTCGTTTATTACATCACCATTGCAGAGTGCCACCTGTCCACTCTCTCGCTACTTGATGCGAGGAAGTGAAAGCCTGAGGTAAAATTTAGTGAATAACCTATGAAATATTGCAGTGAAATGATTGGTGGTCAAGATTAAATAGCCACAATCTAGTTACTTAAGAAAGTACAGCTGCCCGATAAGCTGATTTTTTGACAAGTAGGCACAGATTGACGTCTCGCTGACGCATTCGTTGTCTGACATTATTGTCGTCACCGAAATGTGAGAAGTGCGATGTAGCTGGCTCATCAATTGTCGCAGTAATGATGACATGACGTTATTGCAGAGAAATTGCCTGTGTGCAACAATTCCAGCAAACTTATAGATAGATAGTTCCCATCTATGTAGACTTCATGGACTGCTACGCCCAATCGTGCCCCAAGATTATCTACAAGTCTGAATATTTGCCATTCTCCATCGTCTGCATTGAGCGGCATGCCTGGCTGCCCATGAAGGAGTGAGAATGCTTGCTCGAATAAAGCATGCGCAATCCACTTACTGACCACACCTCGATACGATGGTATGAATGTTTCGCGTTGTCAAAATGACACTACAGTTAAAGAAAATGCAGTAGTCACTACACTGGCAGACGCTGATAAGGTGCTGCTTGAGGGGGATTAAAACCCCATTAGCCGGCCTCGTTGTGCTGCAATGTCATTGCTTGCATTGTGCACTACGATGGGTTTGCTGAGTAATTGTAAGCCTGTCACTCAGTCACGCAAATTATTGAATGCCTGTCCGGTCGAACCGGCACACCAACTGATCATCAACCTGACCAACTGCTAGCAACTGTGCTCCTGTGTCAGTTTTCTCTGGAGTGTGTCGACACCACCACTGTTAAATGAGTTCTTGAGATGTGGTTAACCCACCGCTCAATAGTGACGAAGTTCTAGATCCTGAAGTTCCTCATTTCAATTTCTATGTCCAACACAGCTGTGGCGTATTTTAGGCCATTGAATGCTTGGCAGAGAGATGAACCCATTGTGTGCCACCGTCTCCTCTTCTTGTCTAATGGCACCCGTCTTAGTCACTTGATCTCCTCTGTTAGGTAAGTCTTTCCCGGTGAAAACCAAATGCTTTTAAGATAGAATTATCGGTGCTGCATTCTCGGCTCAGCTTCCAGTGATTGATAAATGTCGGTTTCCTTGACAACATCCAATAAGTCTAGAGCTGGAATGACTGTGAGTAGTCGGGTTGCAGAGAGGTCGACTGCTTTAAATAACACGATTTGAGAAGTTTTGCGCAGACTCGATAAAATCATGCAGAATTCTTTTGAGTGGGTTAAGAAACTGCTGGGAAATAATTTTAACCTGAAATAATCACCTTTCAGTGCCTATGCTTGTGCCACCTATGGTCACATGGTCACTTGTCGCATATGTCATCCCGACGACTCTATGCAAGGTCTAAATTCATTGAAAGCGAGAGCATTTGGCTAGTTGGCGAGGAAGACGACAGTCGAATGTTGGGAAGTAAAGTGAACTGGAGGAGATAACTGTTGTGGATATTTCTAATTCTAGTGGATTATGCGCATCACTTGCTGTTTCCTTCTATTTATTCCATTAATCTCGACCTTCGCGTCCCTCACACCTACTCACCTACCCACCTCCAAAGCACCATTGCTCACCCCATCGCCTTTTAGTCAATGCTTTCCTTAAAATAGTTAATGAAACTAACACTTGATGCGGCCAAAATTTTACTTGAATCATACCACAATGTCAGAGTGAAAGAGGACAGAAAGTAAGGAGCACCAGCAACCAGGCAGCAAAAAATGTAAAAAGTAATTTAAATTGACAGGAACGCCTCTGCTGCATTGCGACAGCAGTTCACCAGTGCAAAGGCTAGGCACGTACAGAAGAAAGCTGCGCAGACTAATTCATCCTCCGACAGCGTCATCACCAAACTACCGAAAGATAAAACTTGCGATGGTGTAGCCGCCATGTCTGCCGTCGACGAGAAGACGATGATTTGGAAATGAAGTGCGTGGGCGAGTGATTGGATTATATGGACGGCCTCCAGACAGAGCTAAGCTCTTCCGTTGTGTGCTTTTACTGGGTGCAATAGCCACAGTTTACTAAGCTATTCGCGAAAGTGTACAATAGATTAAGCGATTGCCGCCCCCACCCTGGCATTCGTTTTGATGCAATGAAAGGATTAGGCTAAGAAGCCTCATTTACTCATTGTCTGTCCTTCACATCTTCAGTGATTTTAGTCCCTTCGCCTACTCATTTCTACGCAGGTGCAGAAGAAGCGGTTGAAGCGCAAGATGTAGCGAAATCACTTTTTGAATCATGCGATCATACAAAAGGGTAAGGAACTGGGGTGGTAAAGAAGAGACAAATAAGGACACTTGATCCTCGCTCATCATTGCACCAAAGAAGCTTTAGTACTGAGTCTGCGACACATTTCAATGGATTTGTTAATTTCTGTGACTGCATTCGCGCATCCTCTTGCCCTCATCTTCTGCATAGGCTTCATTCCCTCAAAAAGACTAGGGTGAGAGCAGACAGGGACCATTCTTTATCGGTGATATGATGCTAGTTCAGCGAATATTCCACTTTGCTGAAGGCAGATGAGGACCGTTCGGCAGCCAGAGACGTGTTCGTTGAACGCATCTCGTCTAACTTTGAGGATTAATTAGCTAAAGCGTATATAATGCAAATGTGTCGACCTGACGAAATGGCTACACATCCGTCTCCACTAATGGTGCTGCGGTCGGTCTGGCCGTAGAATTCAGCAGTGTTGCAACAGCACCAATCACACTAACAGTGGCGGTGGAGCAACAGCACCGGTTCTGGATACTGATACCCACCTGCATCCAATCTACTCGTTTCGAGCGAAAGAGAACCAAGTGAGGAAAGACGAACTCCGCACCTTTACACACCCTTGCGAATGCTGCCTCGATAAGTTTTGGGACTCAATGAACTTTGTCCTTACAAGCATCCAGTGAAAATCACCGTCTCATGTCGATGCGCACACTTCTTGCATGCGTGATGTCATGGGAGGTGTTCTTTCGACCCAAGCAAGTTCTTGTAGTCTTCGTGGCCTTAGGGATCCACTGGGCACAGAAGGGGCAAGAGAAAACAAGCATAAAAATCTTTTCCGTCTCGCTGCTTGTCAGTAAATAGCTCTCGTGGTTTTGTCTGCAAGAATGCCGTGTAATGCCTGTTTTAACAACGCTCCACGCGGCATCAATCGCATCACTTGAAAGCGAATTCTCGAAGTTATAAAATGAAAGTATTGCCTAAAGAGCTGTTAGCAATGCGTGCAAGGTCTCAGGTTCGTCTCTCCTTCTTGATCTTTACCCTCTTGGAACAAGCAGAGTGTGAGCAGTTAGTACACAAGGTCTCATGGAATCCAATTGCTTGAGTCTGGCGCGCCCGGGTTATTGGGAGCCGCTGCGCACGCAGTTCATTTTCAAATCCTCGTCTTCTCGTCGACGACAGACAAGGCAGTCATATCGCTGCAATGTTCATGCTTCAGTGACTTTGCAAAGCTGCTATCAAAGGATGAGATAGTCTGCGTAGCCTTCTTCTGCACATACCGAGGCTGCGCATCAGTTAACTGTTGTTGCCTGGTAATGTAATGACATTACAGGTGTTAATGCCAATTCATATTAACTTCGATACTGGTTTTCTTGCTTTATTTTGATGTTAGGCTGCTCGTGCTTCTTACCTTTAACCCGCTTTAACTTTGGCACAGTGGTATGATTTATATCAAGTTTCGTCCAATTCAAGTGCTAATTTTCATTACCCATTTTGGGAAGCATTGAATAAAGGGGAATGGGATAAGCAACGGTGCTTTGGGGTGGGTAGGTGAGTATGTGTGAGGGACGCCATAGTCACCTGCAGGAGGTGGTCGGGATTAATCAAATAATTAGGGAAAGGAAGCAGTAATTGATGCGGATAATTCACTAGAATCACCAATATGCACAACCGTTGTCTCCTCCCAATTTCACTTAACCCCTTACCATCGAGCCGTCGTCTACCTCTCCCGTTAGCCAAATGCCCTCGCACTCGATGACTTCAGACCTCGCATGGATTCGTCGGAATGACGTCTGTGACAAACCAGAAAAAGGCGATGTCCAGCCAGCATGGGCATAGACACAGACGGGTGATTACCTCAGGTTAAATGAATTCTTCAGCGGCATTGTAATTCATTTCAACAACTCTTGAAGGCTTTCACATCTGCACATAAGTAGTTGTTGAGGTATTGCCTGGTCGTATTATTTGGAGCAGACGACCTCTCATCAATCTGGCTACCCACAGTCAATTCAGCACTAAACTCTCGGATGTCGACAAGGTGAATGATATTTTCATATCACTGGAAGCAGTGCAGAAAATGGAGCACTGATAACTCTATCCCAAAAGCATTTGGTCTTCACTGGGAACGACTTGCCTAACAGGGGTATCAAGTGATTAAGACAGACGCCTTGAGACAAGAAGAGGAGACAATAGCTTACATTGGGTTCTTCTCTATGACAAGCCATTCCATGGGCTACAATAAGCTACAGTTGTGTTGGACGTGTTAGTGGAAATAAGGAAATTCACGGTGTGCAACTTCGTCACCGTTGGGTGGTAAGATGAGCAAATCCCCAGTTCTCAAATTTCACTGATGGTATCGACGCACTCCAGAGAACATTGTCAAAGTAACACAGTCGCAAGCTGTTGGTTAGGCGGATTTTCAGTTGGCCTGCTGCTTTGGCCATTCGCGCACTCAACAATTTGTGCAACAGAATGGCAGGTTGTGTGAAACCCCAACGAACTCTGGTAGAGAGCGTTGTCCATCTAAGTTGTCAATTGCTATTTAATCATCATAATCATTAACCCGTGCGAAGAGATAAGTCTCTTTGGGACTATTCGTCAGTTGGAGGGTCATTTGGTTAGTTGATGGATTAGTTAGCGAGTCAACATCGAGAGTAGCGATTGCGGCGTCTACTTGTCCCTCTCTTCAAGAAGTCCAGCTCCCTCTGCCCTCCCTTCTTCTACTCACTCATGCAATTTTGTGATGCCCAACAAACCAGTCCCTACCAATTAATTCTCTAAAATCAAGATCCTTGTTCTTATCTTCCATTTGAGCATTCAATAGCCTTTACATTCAAGGCACTCACGCCATTCATCTTCATCTCCCCTAATTACCCGCTGCTCATGCCCGCACCCGAAGATCTCTGACCACAAAGGACCATTCTTTCCTCATTTTACTTTATAGCTTTTTTTACCCAAAACGAGTAAATTTAGAGCAGACAGCTTCTCGTCCAACATTAAGGACAACTTCGTCAAGCACATGTGGTGCAAATGTGTGAAGGTGCCGAACTGGCTTTCGATTTGTCAACGTTAGCGAATGGTTCGGTGGCAAAATGCTAACTCAGAGTTAAAAGGAATGGTGGAGGACTTTGATGGTGGTGGCACGATATCTTGATTTAAATATAGCTTTTGCCACATCAAGTCCTAACTTTTGCCACCCACTCGAGCAGAATCGGGTAAAACGTAACGACACCAACATAGATGGTTCGCATTATCACTAGTGAGTAAGAAGTAACGCATCATGGCAGTATAAATTCACAAGCTGAGGTCATTGATGGCGGAGGAGACGATGATGCAAAGAGTGCCGGTTAAAGGGTCTTTCGACACAAGCAACCTCTTGACAACAAAGATAAATTGTACCAATTTTAAGGATGCTTGCAGTTTAGGCGATTTGCTCCAGCTGTTCTCGCTCCAAGGGAGTGAAGGACAAGGAGCATGAGATCAACTTTGGCTTTCATCTCCCCTCACTTGACCATCCTTCCCTTTAAGCGCGTGGAATGTGTGCATTTAAATGACATTCTCCGTCTTTGTTGGCGTGATGAACGAGGTAGCGTGAAGGGTACTAGGCACGTTGCTGTTGCTGCTGCTGCAAGGCAGGGAGAGGGGCACACGCCACTCAGTTGGCCTCACAGGCCAGATTCACGGATGCATCATTTTCTAACGTCACGTCACTATCAGCTAATAGGCGAAAATAAGCAGGGACTACCAAGACTGTATTAGGTCCTTAAAGAGAAACCTCATCCTCATTTTCCATGGTGCCTGTGGCTAGAGAGTTGTCACTGAAATGCATTAAGTGTGCAGCATTTGAGAATAAGGCCGACCATCATTTATCACTGCCATGTAGACATAGCAGATGTGTTGCAGAGCATGAGGTCTACCGTACTTTTCGTTTTATTCGAAAGAACAAAGAAACCCGAGTTTTGTAATGCTGTGGGCATTGCCCTGCTAGGCTGACTCAACAGGTATGCATCATCTCGACATAGCTATTTGACTTTTTGGTCCTTCTCTGACCTGATTACATTATTCTTGGCCACGCTGGCTTTCATGGGCAGTAAGGCTTACGCTCCTCGTAAACAGAGTAGCTAGATTGTTATTTATGTTTACTCTCCTCTAACAGGTACATTGAAATGTGTGACAGACCCAACATTCTTTCCCAAAACGGTAGAGTGACAGCAGGCGAAGTGATTACCTTCATGTCTCAAAGAGAAATGACAACGGCCCCATGTGGAGAAGCGTGTTCGTTGAAGTGGTTGTGGTGGTGGCTGATCTGATCCGTTCTGATCAGCAGAGCTGCTCGTGTGCATGCATCTCGGCCTCCTAGCAGCAGCACCTCTCACCTGCCTAATCACAACGATTAATCAGAACAAAGGCAAGGCAGCTGAACTGACAACTGAGTCTCTAGTGGTCAGACAGATTTAATTTTAAGTTGGTATGGAGCTTGCCACGCTTTACAGGTCCCATTGACGCCCCAACCAAGATGCCTTGAGGTAAATTTGGCCAGATGGCGCCAATAAGAGAGAAGTACCAGAAGAAAGGAGACTTTAACTTCTAGATTTAAGGCCTTCATAAGGCTGCATCACTTACAGCCTCATGGAATAATTAGTAGTAAATAGCTAACAAACCAGTGCAGTCNAACATGGATCACCTCTACCTCAGCCATCTCGAATCAGACGCAAAAATGCACTTTCTGTCAACCAAATGTGTGCCAGTGACAGTGGACAAAACAGGAGGCTGAACCAATCCTTAAAACGTGTGGAAGATGGTACAAATTAATTGAATAAGCACAGAAAGGAGGCAGTAAGTGGTTTAGAGCCAATGCCACCGACTGCTTCTTTTCCCCTCATTCCCCTTCTTCTTGCCTCACAGCATGTAGCTCATTCATATAGATCCCGGTGAAGCACCAAACATCTCTATTCACCCTTCATTTAAGCAAAATTAGGCAGAAAGTAATGCGAAATCGTCAGTGAGTAAGGAGAGACGTGTGTAGCCACAGTCACACCCAATAGTTATTTCGTCGGAGCCATGACCATCTTATCGAGTGGCTGGTATTCCTGTTGTCAAGAGACGTGTTATCACCTGCTTAGAAGTACAAATGACTAATTTTGATATCCTCACATCTAGATTGGCAATGCTGACCATTTTAAAACCGCATTTTACCCACACAGCAATGTGACAAGGAGAGAGTCAGATCGCGAATGACGGATGACTCAAATGCCTGCAGACTTGTTGCAAGAGAGTTGGACGCGTTCGTCTTTAGGTAGTTCAAAGCCACCTGATACACTGATTGTAATGTGTCTAGGGCTTGGCTTCATCTTGAAAATTCACACACTCGCATCCTCAATCTTGCTGACTCACCACCACCTAGCGAGGCATCAGTTTTGGTCATGTGGATGACATTTAAAAATGAAAAATCATTGAGAGATGAGTTTAATCAACATGAAAACACATTAAGAAATGGATTCGCTTTAAGCCAAAAGTTCTTTTCTGAATTTTACATGGATGCAATAGTAAAACGGCAATGCAGCTTACTTTACGTAAAACTAAAAAGTTGTGGGCATGCCTTTCCGCATCTCAAATCAATTCGCATGATGAGTGCCACATTAAAAGTTATTTAAAAATAATTAAACAAAGACTCTCAAAAGCGCATTAGGTTTCCAAAGGAAAATGTTTACCTGATTCCGCATGGTACCCGGAGTTTAACAGTTGCCATTACCATTGAGAAGTGGCGGATGCGTTACGGAGCATGAGGGTCTGCTCGTGCTCCTCATTTGCTCTGAAGTACAAAGAAACCTGTCTTTCTAAGGTCGTGCACATTCCCCTAGTAGACTAACCTCGCACGACCCGTTAGCATCTCGAATTCCAGTGCTACGATGGGGTCTGTTCCGCTTTGATTGGCATAGAGTGTTGTGAAGTAAAACATCAGCAGAAATGAGAAGGCCTAAAAACTGAAGAATGTGGTCACTCAGCCCTAGTTTATGCTAAAAGCACGAATCGCACTTGCACACTTCCCCTCTTGTGAGTAGTAGAGTAGAGGCCCTTGATGGGTGCGAAACAATGCATAGCACTTATGAGCGGAGTGTCTTGAGCAGCTGAATTGTACAGGGCTTCTCGTGAAACATTTAGGCTGTCCAAAATGAGTCGGCAGGAAGGCATACGTCAGGTTGCATTGACGTTTGACTAAAACGTGTCAAGCCTTCTTGCATTAACTGGCTCACTTGCTCACTTGCTGACTTCTTAGCGGCTCGTCGGCTGGCTAACCAGCACACTAGACCGAGCATTCAAGCAGCCAGCACGAATGCGAATTGTAGATGGATAGAAAGCACTTCCACAGAACAGCCAATTGGAGGCATGAGAGACTATAGCATGTCGTATTCTTCATGGCATTGTTATAATTCGTCGATTCTAAGAATGCCGATATTGCCCGTCGGTAGTCCAAAATGCTTTTCTCGTGTAATCACTCTCGCCAATCCATCTGACACTGCATGCCGAGTTTTTATTTCCACGAACTAGCTCTGCCGCCAAGCTTTAACTGCAAATACGTGGCGAGGCCAGAGATGTCCGCACAGTGCCTTAATTTCATCCTGGTTATTGCTGCCACAGTGATGACAATACCTCTTTGCGTAGTGTTGAGAAAATCATGACGCCAGTGTAGCGCAGAGCACAAAGGTGAGCAGAGAACAAAAAGGGCCAACAGTTGGCACTCCCGGTTCGCATTATTGATTCTCTAGCCACTTTTTGCCTCAGCAAGTTCTCAAGTAAGTAAGGTGTGCGATCATTGCTTCTCGCGTGACTGGGCTACCATCATGCTTGCGGTCTCTATCCACATTAACTAAGGCACAGCTTGCAGACAGTGGGATGCTGCTCCTACTCGCGTGCAATTTCCAGATTCAATGTCACCAGTGGTGTTCAAGCAAGCATTTCCGCAAAGGTGAGCAATAGGCATATGGTTCACTTGCCCTTGCACAGCCATTATTTCCCCGAAATGAATAGCTTGAACACAGGTAGTCGACATTCTCCATCACCATCGACATGACTAACGAGGTGATGTGATGAGGCTTAAGCATGTTAAGAGAAAGCTTGTTGCTGGTACTGTATGCCGCTGTCTCCGTGATTGGTGCTGCTGCCGTCCTACTGATATGGATGGCCAGATCGATTGCTGCATCATCCACTGATGAGGATGGCTGGTCAATCTATTCGACACATCAACACACTTGCAATATGCACGCTTGACCACTTAGTCCTCATTATTGGGAGAGAAGAGCATAGCAAACACAATCCTCTATGTGGAATCGCAGTGATCTTCCTTTGAGAGCGAAACAATCTCTCTGCATCAGCTTTGCACTCATCACGCTACTCCACTCATTGTCACAAGTGAAGTATGCTCGCTGCTCGCTATCACTCTGCCCGTTTTGAAGGAATGAAAGCTGAGTCTGCCACACATTTTAATCGGTTTGTTGGTTTCTGTAAGAGCCTTTGTTTCCTCGAAATGAGTAGAGTGAGGGCAGACAGGAAGCACCTTCCATCGATTTATGATGCTGGTTTGGTGAGGTCTTTACTTCAATGAAGGCAGAAGACGACAGTTTAGTAGGTAGAGGCGTGTTCGACAAAAGCTTCTCGCCTAACATGGAGGACTGCTTAATCAAGTACATGAATAATTGATGTGCCGATGTGACAAGGCTACTTCAGAATTGTCAACGTTAATGAGTGATACAACAGTCAATCTGGTCGTCCAAATTGGTGGAGGGACGCATGTGCCTGCGTCATCACTTTGCGTGCAGCTGTGACCGTCGATTGGCTGATCATTTGCATTTGTAAGACTCGCCATGATGCAGTGATGTTTACGCATTCATTAGTACTACTGGTTATCAGCAGACGTTGACGTATTCGGTGTTTGCTCTCTGAGGCATAATTAAGTTTATAGGGTCCGCCTACGCGCATAAACAGTGATTTCAGAAAGATAAGCAAATACTTAACTGAATATATTAATGCGAGATAAGGGCCGCGCACCTTACGTTTACACACGATTTGCGACAATGCCACTGCACCCGTAACTGACCAATCTAATGGGCACACATTCCGTCGGAGGTAGTTTCATTCCATCACTGCTCATTGTGCGGTGCTCAAGACCTAAGTAGATGTCATAATTTGACTTTATTCTAGTAGTTCTACTGTTGTAAAAGGTCACAGGTTTGAGTTTCAGTAATACTTATTTTTGATAACCATTTTGTTCATTCAACTCAGTCTGCATCTCGGCTATCCTGCAACAATGGTTATTTAGGTGAGCCTAGGGCCACTGTCAATGCATTTGTAACGGGAAAGGAAATGAAGGAACTGTTTGTAAATAGTCAGACCATTTACCATCCTTCTTAGCAATTAATTTTACAGTAAACTTTGTAGCAGTCCGCATCACTACATCGTCCCAATTAGAGATAGGAAAAGCCATTCATACATGCATGTATTTGGAAATCTCAACATCTCATCAGCGTACACTACTATATTTCTCTTATTTTTAATGCAGAAGTTTCCTAGCAAAGCGATCTTACAGCAGCACGGAGTAAGGCTACTTGCATAAACCTAGACGCCCCTGCGGCGTGGTCTTCAAAGGCCTCGAAGGATAATGTGAGCGATGACATCATTATGCTTTCTGATGAGCCTCCGGACACCATCGCCGATCCTTCGAAAAGCACCCCTCAGCCTTTCTCGAAAACGACGCCATCCAGCTGGCATGAGCACATCCCTCCGCTCATCAGTTTTATAGGGTTGGTCCACTATCAAATCTTCCTCCGACTCAAAGAATTCCTCATAATTCGGGAGATCCAGTGTCTCAAACAGGTCTGCTTCCAATTTTCGTGCAGTCTCACCATCTGGCACCACAGCAGGAGACACTCGATGTGAGACAAATGCAAGGAGGAGAAGAAGATAGACCAGGCTCGTGTGTGATAGCATTCTGTGCTTTGGTGGTATTCACGGTGACCGGGTGCGTAAATGGTGTGCACCACCTACGCCACATATTTATATGCTTCACGAAGCACTTGATTAACTTTCCGACAGCCTTGTTTACACGAGTGGGTGGTTTTGATGCTGCATTACAATTGTCTTGGATAGCAGAATCCGAAGGAAATAATATCGGTCTAGTCATTTGGGCACTTTTGTATGGATGAGAGTTCCAGTGCGTCCGCTGGGTTGTGAGCCCTATATCTGAGTGAAATAAGGATTCAACTTTCAAATAAACAAACGTTTCCTTATTAATTCGAATAAATTATTCGTAACTGCTGCTTGTATTAGGAATAACTGCTGCTAGGCACAATAAACCATCTCTCACTCATCCAGAGATGTCAGCATGCAGGTTAGTACAAAACCATTAACATGGATAATGAATGGAATATGTGATTCGGTAAATATCTTACTTTGCAAAGCATATTTGTGCGAAGCGGAAAAACAGTGTAGAGTCCAAATCAAACGACTTATGAGTGAAGAATGTCCTAAATTGAAAATAAACGAAACCGACCACAGTCATTAGTATGGTAACTAAAGCAGCTAAAATTATAATATTCACCCGATTTAAAATATTTCCCATCTTTTTCTTCTATCTAGACACTATCTGCAAGGTTATAACGATAATCCTCATCGCCAGAAAGTGGCGGCAAATTCCACTTGTGCACGTCATCATGAATAGTACTGCAGAACACCTTCTGCCAGAAGTTGCCGCAGCAAAATCGCTGTTCGGCAGGAAGAGCATTCCGATGTCTCATTAAATTTCGCACCTTCCTCAGTTTTGCGTTTGTTATAAGAACAATAGCATGCGCTATAGTTCAGAAGAAGTGCTGTCTAGGCTTTAGAACCTTGTTTTGCACGATTTTTGCCTCAAAATGCATTTCGCCTTGCCAAAGGCACAACATCCGATGTCCACATTGATATGTTTGCACGTGCCACCTTTTATGAAATGAATATTTTCCCACTTTATTTTATCTACATTGATGTTCACGACTGATATTGTGCGAATAGGCATGCACCACTTGTAGCGCTCCAAGACTTCCTTGAAGGCAAAAGAGGGCATAATGCCGAGGCAAAATGTATATGTTTACAATAATCAGAGCGAATGGGGCCGCTGACATGAGTTTGAGGCCAGTCCACGCAACTAGGATAATATGGCTACCCGAGTGACCGAAATCCAATCTGACAATCATAAAAAAAACAATGCATTACACCACGATTTTAGCAGAGACTCCTTGTATCAAGTCCTAAAATTCTAGGACGTCAGAACTCGACAAATATTTTTGATGACAGGAGGCCTTATAATTATGTGCGCAGCATTTAACTCCATTTGGAGTACTTGCAGATGATGGATAATATTGCTGACTTTCCGCTCTGGACTTAGAAACATGATGTTTTGATAAACTCTCTGACGAACGCATTCGCACAGTGTCGCGCATCCGATGTATTTCACACATTTTTATCGCCCACTCGTATAAACAACGATTTCAGCTAGTTGAGCAAGCGCATTACCAGGCTTGCAGGCACGTAATGTAGGCGGTGCACACCACGTTTTAGACGCCGTTGCCTTAGGCATCACTGAACTACAACATCCGATCACAATTGGGCCTGGTTTCCTTTCTTCTCCTCCTTGCGCTAGCTTCATATCGCGCCTCTTCAGTAGTAGCGCCAGATAGCAAGAGTGCTCGGAAATTGGAGCTGGATCTGCTTGGGGTACCTGACAGTCTAGATAGTGAGAGAGAGGTCGACGCAAAGGGAGACGTTAAAAGGATGAGGAACGAGAGATGCTAATTGACGAATCCGATGAAGCTGGTGGGTGGGGGGTGGCTTTGTGCCAGCTGGATGACGTAGCTTTCGACGGACTAGTCGTGCTTACCAAAGGGTGGGTAACGATATCCAAAGGGCCCCTAGAGCGTCTTAGAAAATTGGTTTTGTTAAATGTCCACACCGTCGTAAAAGTCTAGTTTCGTTGACTGTTTAGTTGTTTTCAAATGGCCGGAGTCTTTGACATTGTAGATGGATTCGCCTAAAATGCTCCCTAGCTGAAACTGAAGAACCCTTAATGGTGTTCGGCAATTAAATATCAAGATGATGAAGCGCAACTAAGCGTGAGTGGGTTGGTTTTCCGATTCCAAAAAACTTGATTTTTGTTGAATACACTCAGGCCTTAATCTGCGCCAATACCTATACTGTTCCGTCGAGACCTGGATATTTCTGCTCCTCCGAGTTCCCTCTGTTAGGAGATCCTGAAGATGACCTGACATCAAACAAACGAAAAAGTCTATTAACCTAAGGAGCAGTTACTGCGTTGCTTTGCAGAAAAGTAGGAGAAATCGGAAAAGTGCTAGCGTGCACAGCAGAGCGGTGTGCATTAGACCACGTGGATTGAGGTCGCACAAATACTTTTAAGAGGGTAACTCAATGAATCAACGATGTTAGATGTCTGACCGTTCCTGTATGGGTCTGAACACTGAATCTACTAAAGTACATTCGTGAATTCTAACGTCTTCTCGATAATATGCAACACAGCATCTTCTCGAATCATCGGCAACACTACAAGTGCAATAGCCGCAACCATCACTGACACTACTTCCCAGTTAACTTGGCGCAAACTATCCCCTAAAACCCTTCTAGTCCATAATGAGGTGTCTCTCTTCAAATCACTTCTCACAAAACGGCATGCCCTTCCAAAATGCGTTGTTTTGCAATATGTGAATGTTCGACATGACCGAATCTAAGCGATTGAAGGGATAGTTTCCATTTCCAACCACAGCCAATATCAACACAATTGATATTGAAGTGAAGCAGTTGACATTTGGCATTGCGCATCAATTGTAACAATGAAGCGACGTGGCAGGTGAATTGCAGCGTACGAATTCTTTGGCCGCCTAGCTTTGGGAAAAGTGGGGCCTCACACTGTTTTGCTCAACGTCATCCGACAGAAGAGGCCCGAGTACGAACAAGCATGAAATGACCAATAGTGGGCCGCAGCCTGACTGGTTAAAGGAGCTAAGGGTAAGGAATAAAACTTTTGGAAGGGTAAGTGGTTCCAATACAGGACATGGCCGAAGAAATACTGATCTAGTGAAAATTCTATGCTCCTCAACGTATCCTTACCAACCCCTGAAAGATTTCGCGAATCGGCAAGAAGGGATACGTATTGAGTTTACTTGAATAGTAGACAACAGAGTCACACACACACACACAGGGACGCATCTGTACGGAGCCCTAGACTAATGCATAATCATAGAATACATGGGTTAGAATCTTCTACGATCTCCTCTGCTATTTCGTGACTGCCACGTTCATCTATTGTATTGGCAGTATCGCCTACTGAGAATGACAAAAGAAAATGACTAGAATAGAAATAGAAACTCTCATAAAAGCTGACCGGATGAGATAGATGGACAAATCAGCAAGAAAGTGAGTAATGGCATTCTCACGTGACCACCAGCTCCTGTATTCAGGCATCCATCGGACTGAATTGACGATGGCCACGATTTGTGATTGTTGCTGTAACTAAGCTTAAGCGTAGCGGCAAAGATGGTTTGGTGATAGATAAACCTGTGACATGGCTTCCTACTCTCATTAAAGAAGTGGTAGAAAGTTGAGTGACATGCCAAATACTCTGCTGTACGGCATCATCTGGTTTTCACTACTGCTAGACGCTGTAACATGATATGTGACGTTATGCAAAAAGAACCTCTGATGCGATACAAGTTGATGAACACTGAGAGGGATGCTTTGCGTTGGACGTATTCCACGAATAACACTTCACATAGATAAAGTGGTCCTTCATATTGGGCGAGAAGCGCTCAGTAAAGACGCTTTTCACTATGGAACCGCCGTCATCTGCTTTCTGATTCTGCATAACCATCATCAATCTGTCGTCTTCATCACAGCGCCAACATGGAGTGCTCGCTGCATTGGTGAAAGGACCATGTAAAGGAAGGGAAGGGAGGAGGTCAAAGCACCTGCTTATGTGCTGTAAATTTCACCCTGCCATGTAAACATCACAGCACTGTTTGAGTTGACATGAAACAGCCAACCAACAGTGAGCGCCATGTTCTAAGCGACTCCGATGGCTATCAATAGAGTGAATCCCATGCTTTGGCTTTTGTCACGTAGAACAGACGATGGCCGAAAGGTGAGTGATAAGGTGAATGGCCCCATTTCACCACTTGTTCTGCTCGAAGGGGCTCGCAACCGTAAGCATAAACTTGTAGGGCCTCTCAACAGCACTCGGCATTAGGCTAGAGAAATCTTAAATCAATTTGAGTACGGGAAGGAGATAAGGTGGGGCGAATGAGAAGTGAGTGAAGGTGGAGAGGGTGAATGATTAGATAGGAGGCTGCGGCATCACCGTTCGCCATATTTGTCTATTCTCAACGCTCAGATATACTATGTGTGGCAACTAAAGACTTTTTGCCTGAGTCCTTGTGGTGGGCTACTTTGAATCCTAGTTTAGCAGTGCCCCAGTAGACGCAAGTGACCTCACAATGCCACCGCTATCTGTCAAGACGATTGCAACCACCACTGGGGTTGTACGCCTCGGCACCGACACAGATTAGTTCCAATGTCGCTATTTGCCCCTCCTCTTCTAAGTTCGCCCCGTAGGTGCTGCATAGGAGCCGTTACACCTAGTAATTGCACACGGAGGTGCAACTTCGCCCTGTCCTGATGTCGTCCTCCCACCACAGCGACTTCAGCAGAGTGTATTGTTGTTGTGCACAACTTTTGTCACACCAGATGATAGTCCGGTTACAAAGTGGGGATGATTATGCCACCGCTGTGTTTTAGGTTGGATTCAACTCGTCCCCTCTCTGCCATATGACCTTCACCAAACCTACATCACTCGGATTGATCCCTGTGAGATCATTTAACTGGCAGTGAAGGATAAACAAAACCTTTTGAGTCCATTAGCTTACCAAGAAACGCCCTTTTTTATTAAGGTCAATGCAAATTAATATTGACCAATAATAACAGCTGTCATCAGAGATTTCCTAAAGATGACGAAACAGTGCCATTTTAACAATAGATCGGCAGACTTCTTTAAACTACTCGTCAGGAACTCGAGCTCCTCACAGGCAGGCTAATACTTGAAAACTGGTGATATGCTTATCTGTGTGTAGGGCTAGGGGAGGAGGAGTAGTAAAGGGCTAATTTAGAACTCTCACTGACCTCTTCTCTACTGACAGGCCTAAAATGTCAATGATGTTTGATTAGGCATGGACAACTGCTGTTTACTCCCCACGTCAAAACTCTCAAACACTACGTGAAGAGGTTTGGTTCTTATTATGACAGCGATAAACAGAATGCAAACACAACATTGGATAGACACTGCAGACATAGTTGAATACATCGACGGTTGAGAAGCAGAGCCAAATAGAAAGACCTCAGTAAACTGCGTCTGCTAGAATGACAAAATCGCTGCACGAGAAGGTGGTCTTTTGGAGCTGTTTGGATCGTTCCTTGAATTGGATTTGACGTGGAATGCTAGTTGGAAAGAGGTCGGTGGGACTGTCATTGTAGCTCCTCGCTATTCCGTCCCGCCAAATAAACCTTTATATTAGCACAAAAGGAATAAATGCTACCAAGACTTCACATCAATTCTAATGCGGTTTTGACTCATGTTACGTGGAACAGACATCACTCCGTCTAAGGCAGCCTTTTTCCCAATTAAAAGCCAGTGCCCTCCTTTGTCCCTCATGTATCATCCTCTTTCTCCTTATCCCATGTTAAAATTGCATGATTCAAAAAGAGATTTCGCCACATCGTGCGCTTTTTCTCACTTCTTTTGCACTTGTGGAGTAACAACTATGTGTCGACACGGCTGCTGACATTGCAACAGCCTCACTCTTCGTGGAAGCCACCTTTCAGTCAATGTGGATCGAGACCGTTCACAAGTGACGTCTGCAATCATGGTGTGTCTCCTTCCTTCTTTGCATCCCTTGGTGACCTCTTAACTTCACTAGTGATGTCTGCACAACTTGCCTACATGGACAGGTAGGTGTGTGTTACCCGACACTCGATTTCGATCCTCCGAGTTGCCTCCACTGCTAGCTTTCCCTTTTTATTGTGGGATAGATTTGGCATTCATCTATTGTCTACTTGGTTGCGGAACAAATTGCTACCTTGAGAAGCTTTGGAACTCGATGAACTTTGTCCCTACAAGCATCTAGTGATATTTTACCTTCTCATATCGATGCGTACACTTCTTGCATGATTGATGTCACCAGAAGTGTCCTTTCGACCCAAGCAAGTTCTTGTAATCTCCGCAGTCTTAGGGATGCTTACGTATAGACCTGATGGAGTAGCTGCATATCCGTCTCCACTAATGATGCTGCAGGTCAGTCTGGCCGTAGAATTCGGCAGTGTTGCAGCAGTACCAATTGCATCAACAGTGGTGGCGGCACAGCAGTACTGGTTCTGGGCACTGATACCTACCTGCATCCATTCTACTCGTTTTGAGTGAATAAGGATTTAGTAAGAAAAGACGAAAACTGCACCTTTATGCACCTTTACGAGTGTGTCGACACACAGCTGCTGACATTGCAAAAGCCTTACGCTTTGTGGAAGCCATAGCATAGTTGCAGCTTCGACATGTTTTGAGCCGCGATAAACCTTGTCCTTACTATCATCTAGTGAATTTTTGCTGTCTCACTCTTCTTGCATGAGTGATATCATCGGAGGTACCCTTTCGAATCAAGCGAGTCCTCATAATCTTCGCAGTCATAGGGATCAACCAGGTACAGAAGAGACAGTGAAGAACAAGTATAATAGAATCTTTTCCATCGAAATGCTCCTCGGTAAAGAGCTCTTTAGTTTTCGTTTTCAATAATCTTGTGTGGTGTCTACCCTAACACCGCCCAAGTGGCATCCACTGCATCACTTGAAAGGGAATTCTCTACGCAGTAAAATGAAGGCATTGAATACTAGGGCAAAGTGTGTAAGGAATGCGGATATCGCTTCTTCTTCCTGACCTCCACATCCCTAGAACGTGTAGAGTGCGAGCAGATCGTTCACACAATCCATCCGCTCGCGTCCGGCACACTTGAGTGATAGATGCTGTTACGCACGCAATTCATTTTCAAATCTCCGTCTTCTCGTCAACGACAGACAAGGCAGCTACATAGCTGCATGTTTCATGTTTCGGTAGCTTGATGATGACTCTGTCGGAGGTTGAAGTAGTCTGCGCAGCCTCCCTCTGTACGTACCTAGTCTTTGTCGCCATGCAGTCAACCTGCTGACATGGTGACAGTAGAGACGTTACAGTCAATTCAAGTTTGTTTCTTTCCGTTTTCACTGCTTAATTGCTAGTGCTCCTTAGTTTCTCTCCTCCTTCACTCTGGCGTAGCGGTATGATTCAAATAAAGTTTCGGCCACATTAAGTGCTAATTTTTATTACCCATTTTTGGAAGTGTCGGCTAAAAGGGAATGGGATGCGCAACGGTGCTTTGGAGGTGGGTAGGTGAGAATGTGTAAGGGAGGCGGTCACCTGTAGGAGATAGTCGAGAATAATGAAATAAATAAAAGGAAACAGTAAGTGAATAGTATAATCCATTATCAAACCGTCGTCTTCCTCTCCCACTAGCCAAATACTCTTGCATTCATGCATAGAGTCGTCAGGATGACATATGCGACAAGTGGCCATGTGACCATAGGTGGCACAAGCATAGGCACTGAGAGGTAATTATTTCAGGTTAAAATTATTTTGCAGCAGTTTCTCAATTCACTCGAAAGAACTCTGCATGATTTTATCGTGTCTGCGCAAAACATCTTTAATCGTGTCGTTTAAAGCAGTCGACCTCTCAGCAATCCGACTATCCACACTCGTTCTAGCACTAGACTTATCGGATGTTGGCAGGAAAACTGACGTTCTCCCATCACTGGAAGCTGATCCGAGAATGCAGCACTACTAAATCCATATCAAAAGCATTCGGTCTTCACTGGGAAAGACTCGTCTAAATGGGAAATCAAGTGAGTCAAGCGGACTCCTTGAGATAGTAACTCACAATGAGTTCATCTCTCTGCCAAGCATTCCATGGCCTAAAATACGCCACAGTTGTGTTCGACATAGAAGTCAAAATGAGGAACCTCACGGGCTGCAACTTCATCACCGTGGGGCGGTGGAGTAACCACATTTCAAGATGTCAGTTGACAGTGGTAGTGTAGACACGCTACAGAGGAAAATGACACAGTAGCACAACTTCTAGCAGTTGGTCAGGTGGATGACCAGTTGGTTTGCCGGTTCAGCCGGACAGACATTCAATAACTTGCGCGACTGAGTGACTGAGTGCAAAACAATGTACGCGATGACATTGCGACACGACTAGGCCGGCTAACAAGGTTTTGATCAAGACAACGAGAATATTCATATCATCGTATCGAGATGTGGTTAGTGAGTGGATTGCACTTGCTTTGGTCGGGCGGGCGTTGGCACTCCTCCATTGGCAGCCAGGCAAGCCCCTCATTGCAGGCGATGGCGAATGGCAAATATTCAGACTTGTAGTTAATCTTTGGGCACAATTGGGCGTAGCAGCCCATGAAGTCGACATAAGTAGGAACTACCTTTCCATTAGTTTGCTAGAGTTGTTGCACATAGGCAATTTCTCTGCAATAAAGTCATGCCATCATTGCTGCGACAATCGACGAGCCAGTTACATGGCACCCCCAACATTTTGATGACAACAATAATGCCGGACAACGAATGCGTCAGCGAGACGTCTTTCTGTGCCTACCCGTCATAAAATCAGCTTATCGGACAGATGCACTTGCTTAATTAACTAGATTGTGGCTATTTAATCTCGACCTTTAAGCAATTCATTGCAACATATCACAGGTTGTTCACTAATTTTTAACCTCAAACTTTCACTTCCTCGCATCGAGTAGCGAGAGAGTGGGCAGGTGGCAGACGAATGACGGATGCGTGTTCGCCGAGAGCTTCTCGCTTAACAGTGGGGACTACTTAGTCAAGCCTTTATATAACAAGTGCGTCGACGTACTGAAGCGGTGTAAATGCGACCTCATTAGTAGATGAGGCGGTGGTTAATCCTCATCACTCTGCCCCGTTCATCCTGTCACCCACGAAGGAGATTGTTACCCACCTACATTTAATCCACTGCTTCCAAGGAATTAAAAATCAAATGGAAAGAAATGAGCATCGAGCCTACTAGCACACTCTGCTGACATTGTAGCTACAAATTGCACACACGGCAGCAACCTCACTCTACGTGGCAGCTGTGCCTCAGGCAGTGGGCATCGATGCTGTGTGCATGTTACCTCCGCAGGGTATGCAACCATGGTTTGCCTCTGTTTTGTACTTATAATGGCTCAGTTAGTGAGCAGGCAATGTCTGCACAGTCTACCTGCTTTAGGTAGGCAGGTGTGCACCACCTGCTTTGATGTGTGAGAGATTGGCATTTATCGATTCCTCCTTGATTCTCACTTCCATCGTTGGCGATGCAATAAACGGAACAAACTGGTGAGGGTTATTTTTCCTCACAGTGCATGCTTCTCCCTCCATGATAGATGATGACGAGCGTTTGGAACCGAGGTTTATGCTTACTAATCCCTCTTCCTTTATTTAAGAGAACTATTTTTTCCAACAATTGCTTGCTGCGATTCAACCAGCGTAAGGGATGCGTCTTCACCTCCTCTCATTTGCATCAATCATGCCAGCAATGACCATGAGTTGTGAGTGGAATCTTCGGCACCAGTGTTTGACTGCGATCTGGATGGAAGCATGGTGAATTAAAATAAATAGACACGATAGAAATTGTTTAAAATTTGTCTTTTTCCAAATCGTTATGTGACTTAGGTTGTGTGGATAAGACGAAGCGGGGCAGATGACTGAGTCGGTGAGTGGACTTGACTCGGCTCTTGCTCCCCTCCGAGTAGCTAACAAGTACGAATGTACACAGGTGAAATCTTTCCGCGTCGTGTAGCACCAGGTTAAGAAGAATTGAGCATCGCGAGGATGAGAAGGCGATGAGGTGGGTGAATAGGTGGTGTGTGGGGATGGTAAAGGTAAATGATGTTTCGCCGCTGCACTCGGGGTGCTTTAGGGGCTTTTTGAAGCATCAGTCTTGTCGATACACTGGTAATACTAAAAGTGATATTCTGAGTGAACAGCGTCGGAACATATCTGTGCAGAGCAGTTTGGAGAAATGTGCATCCTTCGTGAAAGTGGTCGACACATGGTCAGCGTTAGCATCATGCGTGTCGGTTTCGATTGGGACGCAGTGAGTTCCGCCCTTCAAAGCGAAGAGCTCTGATTGCTTTTATTCCCTTAGAACGAGTCGAGTGAGAACAGCTAGCGAACGCTCTTCATTGGTGGTGAGGGTTATGCTAACTCAGAGTACACTTCTCCTTTGAAGGCGGATGACGAGGAACGTGTTCGCCGAACGCTCCGTGCGAATAAACACGGAATCAACTCTCCAGCTCAGCTTCTCTGAGCGTAAGCCAGCCACATCGCAATTTTTGCATTTCAGTTACACAGTGGCATTGTTGGTCAGGAAATCGCCTTGCTGCAATGCAGTCAACTTGGGTTTGACAGGTTCAACTCCATTTTTAGCACCAGCGTACACTGATAAGCACCGTAGTTGAGTAAGTAATGAATTACGTTTGCTTGTTTATACACAAAGCAGCCTTTTAAAGGTGTTTGCAGTTGACTCGGACCGCCTGTTAGTGAGAGGTTGTTGTGAGTACCACTTCAGCCACTTAATCCTTCCTCCCCTCCTATTCCTGAAACACAGACAATATTCTTATCAGTACTGACTGCTTTGCGAGCAGCGTTAATAATATAAGTCGACCACCTTCATTGGATCTAAGCCTTTCAATGTAAGAAAGTGAATCATTATTACAACAGCACTGTTATCTATCACCTGGTTACCTTTCCCGTCATCTACCAGCATTGGTCACCATTAGTGCGCATTGCCCTTAGTTACCCATCAGACTAATGCACTCGAACGGTTCTGCCCACTTTCCACTGCCAGCGAAATTGATGAACAGACGAGGGTGTAGTGGGGCAACTGCAGTAGAGCACGAGCTTTACACGCACGCCTGTGCGCGTGCCTGTCTAAAAACAGCGTCGAATTGCCTGATGGAATACTTGGACCACTGTGTTCTCAACGACCCCATCATTAGCGGGGACGGACATCTAGCCGTTTTGTCAGATCGATACGTTGGCATTATATATGCTTGACTAATTAAAAGAAAGCGTTCGACGAACACGTCCCTGCCTACCAAACCGGCGTCACCCACCTTCTTCACCGATGAAGAATGCTCTTTGTCTGCTCTCACCCTTGACCAGGTGTCGATCGCCTTCACGAAAGGTACATATTTGCACACAATACTCCTGAGCATTTTGAGTTGGTGTTTCTCGGTGGCAGTGCCTGCATTTTCCAATGAAAGTAGACGCAGTGGCACTGTTGTCTGCTTTGTAATTACTTCCTGATTTGGACATCAATCACATCGACATTTGCTCCATTCAGTGGAACGTCGCCTGGCATTTTACCTCCTCGTGGTAGCTGGCATGATTTGAAGGCCAAAACAATGAGTCCTGCAGCTGTTACGCAATGAATTGCATTTGGTTCACAATTTTGATGTTAAGAAAAAATAAGCCTTAGTGCATCCGCAGCTCTACACTTTCATGCCTATAAGCACGAGACGATGCGCTCCCCTCTGTCTCCTTGTTCTCTCTCTTCCTCAATCTCCTCGGTCTCCTTCCCCAGTTTCTACTATTGCATCCAAACCGATACGACGTCTTCTCGTCTGCTTCCTCATTTTCCCATTCGCCTTGGTAATACGCCCTCTGCTCAGCTTTTCTCATCTTGTCTTTGTTCACTGTAACCACCTGGTCCTCGCTGTCGTGAGCAGTCGAACATTCCACCTGACAAACAGCCTTGATGGGGCTCATCCCATGGCACTGTAGGAGGTCAGCAGCTATTCCACACTACCTACGTTATCAGGGGCGCATGGACAGACCATCACATCCAATGGTTGATAGTGTCCATAACAATCCAATATTTGGGCGTGACTGCGGCCTCCAATTGATAATCGCATTACCTACTTTACTTGGCTATCCAATGAGCACATTAGGCTCTCAACAACCCACTAGCCAGTCAGCGGAAGTGAGTTCGCTCTCCTCATCCCAATGGATCTCGCTCCCTCTTGAATGTCTTTTCAAGGCCACTACGAGGACAAAATCTGTGTACATGGTTTTGTAGGTCTTTGACGTTAGCGTAGCCCAAAACACAGAAACATCGTCGGCATCTATATCTAAAAAGCCGGATTGCTTTAAGTCCTCTTCTTCCACATTTTCACATGAGCCTTTCGGGTGCTAGCACCTATGCTAGATTGTGTGACACTATTCACTCGAGTGGTAGAGCCCCACCACAACTCGCGAAACTGTGTTTGGTGTCAAACCATAACGACTTGAGACAATTATGGTAGGAGTAGTGTAGATTGCCCATGTCCTACCACCTACGATAACTTACAGATCCTGAGATGCTGATGTGGTCCTCGCTAGAAAGTACTTTAGAGGCTGTATCCACACCCACTCACTGTTTCCTCCTCACACTTATTCGACTAATTTTCATCATCTCTTACAGATGTTGAAAGCTGACGGTCTCAACCAACTTTGGTGCAGGGATAGCCTCCAGACAGAACGAGACTGCATCTATGTATGCAATTACTGTATGCTACAGCAATAGTTTATTAGCGCATTCACGAGAGTGTACAATGGAGTTGGTGCTTGTCTCTCTCTCCCTGGCCTTCATTCTCATGCAGTGAAAAGAGTGAGACCAAGAAGCCTTATTCATCCCCTGATAGCCCATTGAGACACCAGCGATTGTAGTCTCTTTGCTTACTCATCACTCTTCAGCTCCAGAAGAAGTAGAAAGAAGCGCACGATGTGGTAACCTTGTTCTAAAATCAAGGGATCATACCATAGGGTAGGAAAAAAAATTAATTGTAAAGGAGGGACAAAGAAAGGCACTGACCTCAATTGAAAATAAATGTGACTCTGATAGACCGAGGTCCTAGGTGTTTGGTTCTTCGTTCTATCGCTTCCTTCAGACAGTCTATTAACATGCAGGTTTGTGCTGCATTGCAGGTAAGCGCAGGCAAGCATTGCTCAGACCAATTCGCTGTCCGACAACACCATTATCAGGCGAATTGGGCTGCTGATCCGCAAGCCATAATACGAAACGCACAAGGTGATGTAATAACTTCACCCCAAGGTAGACAGCACCAACACTAGCAGCTAATGTTGACGCCTTCAGTGTGAATTTGGATAGTGCCACTTTTGGTGTTGTACTGATTCGTCAAGTGCGAGAATTAGTAACTAGTCGATGACGTGGATTTAAAACGCTACTGGACTAGCATTGGCACACGTTGCTGGCTGGCTGCTTAGCTGGACAACCTGCATGTATTATTGCATTGGAATATGAGGTGGTTAGGGTGATGTCGATGGTATCATCCGAAGACGCACAGATGCAACCACATTAATTATTTAAGGATTGCAGCTCCTAAGATTATTTATCAGGCATAGTTATAGTCGATCCTGCGTGCGTAAAAGCAACTTCATCAATTTTACTTAAAATGCATTCATTTTGATCATAAATCAATTCACAATTTCCACTTCACCCATTTCTGTAAGGCTTTAATCGTTTCAGTAAATGGCTGACTGATTGGTTGAAATGCAGCTAAGTTCACGTATCGATATCATACAGAAGGCAGTTACAGATACTGAGGATCTTCTACAGGACATTATTCATGACACAGTGATTATCCATCAAGACGCATTTGTGACGCTAGAGCAGTAGCGCTTGTACATTCTGCAGATGCAGCGTCGCAAAAGATTGCAACAATTCGCTCTTTGCTACTTATTTTGTGTTGACTCTGTGCTCCAGTACATTAATATCTACAAAGAACGCATTTGGCTACTTGTTTGCGCACAGTTACTCTTGTGTTGGTCCCGTTTGAGTCAGAGGTGTAGGCTGAGTTCTGGAGCACGTATTCCTTCTGCATGCCATCCGATCACTCTGGCAGCATCGCTAGTTCCCTGACTGTTAGTGAGCCACATGAATAGCAGCGACAAAGAGAAGGAAAAGACTATGGAATGAGCCCTTTTATACAAGATTGCGACATGCGCCAACTCGAGAAGTGGACTGTTAAAACAGAAAACTGACGGTTGAATAGAAGTTGACCGACAATGAGCAGCAATGCTACATGAGAAGAAAGAAAACACAAAAATGTAGGCGCAGCACCCCTCATTTTATGTACTTTGCTTAAATGCACACTTTCACTTACCAAAATGTAGAGATCAATGGGAAGCAAAATTCTGTCACTAATTTGGGTAATGTTAACATCTGGGAGTACATATTTGTGGTCGTGAAAAGTGGTACTTTTCCTTCTGTGCTCAAGATGCGTTTGATCTAAAAACTGACAAGAGCAAACAGGAAGAAATCGCAATGAGTTGCTAAGAGTAGCACAGCTGGTAAGGAAAGTCGAGGGTAAGAAATGTAAGCAGTGAACACTTAGCAGACGCCAGCGGTTGCGTCCCGTAGATGCTCGTGGATTTCGACACCACTGAGGTTATGCTACGCCGATCCGGGTAAGTACATGTGTAGGTGACGAATGTGGAACGCTCGGAGCCGCTGGCACACTTTGTAACATTTCGATCATCTGCAATTCTTTAATCGCCTCTACTACTCTTGCTCACCCGTTTGCGCTATTTCGTACAGTCGATTCCTATCCCACATACTTGTATCCCTTTGCATTGTGTTCGATTGTGAAGCATAGCCTGTATGCATTGCTCTGATGAATGATGCAATACTGTAGGGATTGACAGTGGCATTGGCGGTAGAGGAAGATGTCGCGGTCAAAGTGATATCGACGGCTTCATATGAAGTTAATTGAGAGCAAACGCGTTGAAGTTCAGTGCGATGCGGCTGTTTAGTTTGCTGTCACAAATTTCCTGTCAACTGCACGAAGTGTTACAAAGTGAGTTGCAGAGTGGATGCACATTGACGGATGCAAACGGATAAATATTGCTCATATGCGGCAACAAAATTTTGTGTACATCCATCTCAACCTAATCTCTTCTAACGATTTTTGCACTTTTCCGTTTACTTGGTAGACTAAATGTCGTTTGCAATTAATGAGAATTCTGTTTGCCGTTGCATCAATCGCTCCAGTGAACTCACTGAGATACTTGGATGTGCTCATTCACTACCTGGTTGCACCATCTTTACATCACAGGCGTAATTAGGACTCGTGAGCACTACAACATGCTCCATTCTGCCGAGATGCCTCAACATTAGCGCGGCAAAGTAGAAGAGTAAGAGTTAGTGGAATTAGTCTCAATGAACACAGATTGGGGCATGTGCCATTTCGAGTAGCGGCTTGCAAAGACAGCACACAAACAGTAAAAAACATTTGCTGTTCTGCACATGCATCAACCCTCTTTAAATTAATCAGACCCACTTATTTTTTTTCCTTTCATATGTTACTTTAGCTTGTTAAAGCCATTGGGTTGGACAGATTGGATAAAGGAAACAGGATGCTGGAAAATGATATTCGCTCTTGCCCATGTTTAGCCACATATTAATCTCTGACGCATTACAAAATGTCCTGCAAGTTCTTATTGCCCACCACCATCCATGCTCTACAAGTGTGTGCTAATGTACAATCATCCCTCTCAACTGTAAGTACATTTCATCCGCCTTTCAAGTGGATGAAATGCTGTCTGGCAGAAGGTTGATGTGCCAAGTGTTTTGCTGTAGTGGTGAGCTACGCTGTGGTTTTTACGCATTCGTTTCCTGTTGAGTGCATCAAATGACTGCTGACGGGTTTGGCATAGAGGTAAATGGGTAGTGAATCCGATGAGTTGCACTGTAATCAAGATGCTAAGCTAAAGACATTACCGGATTGATAGTAAAACAAAAACAAGGGGAAGTCCAGACAAGTCGTATTTCCTCGGTCACGTATAATCTCTGCGACGGTGTTCGCTGTAACAATTAGTGTCGTAGAATAGTTAGAGCGCATGGATTTTAGTAGTTTTCTTTCTCCATAAGACAAAGTTGACTATTAACTTTCTCTTCTCTTACTGCCGCCTTATCAAACAGGCTAAAAACAGCACTTGCAGGTATAGAACACAGACTAAAATCTGGGTGACACAAAAAATGCAAATAGGATAATGCATAGTTAAAACTGACACTAAAATCATTGCTGCCCATCCCTTCTTAGGATACACGACGCAATTTGGTATGAGAGGTGTTCTTAATATTAGAATCCTTACCACTTCAAAACCACAGCAGCACGTCGTTGGACACAATTTCCACTGCGGTGTCGATAGTCTGATTCGAAGTTGAAACGAGACTCTTGAAATCTAGGATTCCATCGTCTGAGATTTGAAACATTATTTGCAACATGAGGCAAACTTAGGTTCCAGCGAAGTCCTTTTGAGGTCACTCTAACTGGCCTTCCTATTGGTATGAGCCCACAGCGGAGATTTGTGGGGCAGGTGGAAAGGCATATTTCATTCAATCCCTACTAAGATTAACAATAGGCGGCGGCTTACTTTATCGAGCAGAAATGAAACAGAAGACTCCGTCACGAGAAGGAGAGGGATGCTCGTTAGCCCTTTAGCAATAAAAAGTGAATGTATTATGCCAAGTTCATGGTCTGCTCGGCCTCCACTGCCATAGAGGATGACTATGTAATCAATGTCCGATTCTTGAAATGAACGCTCTGAGGAACAGTCTTTGCGGTGTTCATTAACATGCCCGGACAGAATCGCACAAAATGCGATTAGTATAATGCATAGTTAAAACTGACACTACAATGATTTCTGCCCATCCCTTCTCAGGATGCACGAAGCAATTTTGTATGAGAGGTATTCTTAATATCAGATTCCTTACCACTTCAAAACTCGATGGTTCTAGATGGATGCCAACGCCCGAAGTTACTGTGCAGCGTTTTATGGAGTGTCCTCACTTGTGTGAATGAAGGGTCTTGCGCATACCGTTAAAAATGTATCATACATAGTTTGTCACCACGATGGAGACCCCATAAATACGCAGCACTTCTTCCTCACCAGTTTAATTACAATCACCTTCCCCCAAATTCGAGCATAGCAGGCATTTTTGTTGTGCTTCAAATAAAGAAACAGATGTAGATGCAGAATGTAAAGGTAATAGAGAAACAAAAGTCCTTTTCTGCTTACATTTTCTTGCGTATGAGTGAAGAGCATTGGAATTCTGCAGTGGATGTAAACTACACGTCGGAGTCCTCGTTGTATGATGTGGAGACCCTGCCACTGCTGCAGTGCTAGTGATGGAGGTGAAGGCGTCTTGCCTGTTAGCTCTCGTCTGTCAAGAGTTCTGTGCTGTGTCTGTTTGATAAAATGATATCGCAGCAGGCGTCGTACGCATGACGCTTAAATACGTCCCTCCTTACTCAACTGACGATTTTACATTTGCCTTTAGTGTAGCATCGAACTTCATTTAAATCAACGCCTAGGATGAGGAGGAGTGTGGAGAGAAAGAGCTGTTTGAGGAATCGGATCTTAACCACGAAGACAGCAGAAGATCCGCTAAGGCCCTTCGTGGCTCTCTTTGATTCTAGGCAAGCGCCTCGGCTCAACAAGAATCAGGTGCAGGGCAGAGGGACCATCAGAAAATGACGGCAGTGGATTGGTGGAGGAGGAGAAGGTGGAGGAGAAGGATGTGCAGGTGGGGAATAAAATGTGAGGCAAAGAGTGCTGGAGCGCGAGCATTTTACTCTCACCACCGGCAGGCAAGGGATCGTTGATCAACTGCAGCATGAGCTGAAGCAAGAGCTGCTATGTAACACCTGCAGTGTGAGTTGAGGAGGAGGAAGGAAAGAAGAAAATACAATTGTGTGGAAGGGTGAGTGAACGACTGGCCTTCCATCCACCTGCCCATCAACAATGACTAATCAGAACAAGGACAAGGCAGGAGAACAGAGTCTCTAGTGGTCGGATAGACTCAGGTTTAATTGGATGTAAACTTATCACGCCTCACAGGTCCCATTGGCCCTCCAATCCAGAAGCCCGAATGCGAATTTGGCCAGATAGACGTCAGTAAGCGAAAAGTACCGAAAAGAAGAAGACTCTAACTTCTCAATTCAAAGTCTTCACAAAGCTCTATCACCTGTAGTCCCATGAAATAATTAGTAGTAAACAACCAACCAACCAATGCCGTCGCTTACCTCCTGGCACACCTGCTACGTATACGTTTTGTTTAAGCATGTGCATCTCGTAAAGAGGAGAAGATTGTAGGTCAAAGGAAAGGGAAGAGGAAGAAGATTTCGCGATCGTGACTCATCACCCGTGTCAGATTCAACGCAAAGCATCCTACTCAGATCGACATCCGATACGGTTCCGTCGATCGTAGTTTGAATGCGCCTCAACCAATGCGCGTGGAGGCATTTACATCTGCGGTTCATTTTGGTTGCTTCAAAGATATTATTTGAGAACTTGGTAGAGTTAAGCCCAACCATCACCGACGACCATGGCGATAGTGGGTGAAAACGCCTGACAGCTCATCTTGGTCATGCGACTACCGTCTCAAATAGGGATGTTAGTTTGGACAATCTCTCATGATGAACTAATCAAACTGCTAGTCAGCTTGTCAACGAGGGAGCCACGAGCAGTGCCACAGCAACTAAATTCCACATTTCGGTCACAGTGAAGGGTCCGCATGGGGTGACCAGCAGTTAGCCCAAATGTTGTTAAGAGCAATCCCCTCAGTTTATTCATACAATGCACTAACACATAATTAGAGGCACATGTTGTTCGCGCTTTAGTTCGCACTGTCACAATGAGGACATATTCTTCTTCCTTGAGGTCAGAGTAGCACTGACCACAGAGACGTGGAGGGGAGCACAGTTGTAGACGTCTATCGGGTGTCTTTGGCACCTCTGGCTGCGACGGTCATAGTCACAAGCCAGATGCTGATGGGTATTGTAAACTCTCGGACGTCGAGTGTTGGTGAGAGATCGCATGCGTGTCTTGATCACAGTCAGGGGCACTAAGAGTAGCGTCGTTGTTGACTCCGCTGTCGTCGCATTGACACTTGCTAATGCCGATGGATCTCTGCCTGCTTTGGTATGTCGGTCTAGCTAAAGTAGATGTGGTAGGCTGACTCGTCCTCTTTGGCCAAAGACATTCAGCAGATGCGGTTTTCTCGTGCAAAAGCATCATTATTCACCTTCGAGAGAGGAGTGTTCTCTGTCAAATGAGCACGAACCTCATCTCTACCTGGTATCTCTCTCTTTGTTCCAAGGGGACGATGGCCTAGAAGGGAGAGACAAGCGCTGAACTCATTGCACACCTTTTCGAACGCGTCGGCATGACGCTGCCATTGTGCCTAGAAATTGCACAAAACGGAGCACTCTGGTCTGTCTGAAAGCAGTTCACCCATCAATTTAGAATAAGACTGTTAGAAGGTGACTTCAGCTAAGTGTAACATTATAATTCACAGCTTCCATTGCACTGGATGATTTCCCAGTAACAGAGCAGAAGATGCTTGAATTGTCGCAGTGCTTCGAGTAGGGTTCAACTCGTTGCTCCTCTCTGCTATGCGATGTTCACAACCCATTCATTACTTGACCAGGTCCTCATAAAAGCGTGTTAATGGTAGTGAAAGACCCAAATTTGCCGGTCTGATGGGGTTCGCCCAGTTCTACTGAGGTCGATGCGCAATGATGGTGGTCGTCCATTGAGGTGGCGAGCGAGTGCTGTTGCAGCGATGGGTCACTTGCAAAAATTCAACTCCATCTGATTCGCTGGTCAATAGCCAATGGAAAGTGACGAGTTCCAGGAGGTTTTTATGTCCACAAACCAGCCTACATAGCTGCAAACAAATATCGGATTTATGTCGGGAAAAGTCTAATTACATGTTCCGTTTCTTTTAATTGGTCAGATTTCTTGTTGACTGTGAAAGACTTCTGGAATATCTGACTGGCTGAGTGGTAGCCAATGGAAAAATTGTAGGATAGACCTGTCATAAGAATAGTTATTTTTATTTTTTGCACAGCAGCTCGACTGATTAGAAAACGAGTGTTACATGGTCACATAAGAACAATAAAATTCTAGGCTATGGAGGACCATTGTCTGGAAGAACTCTCATGTATGCATGTTATAATGAACTTGTACTCAAGGTTCTACTCATTTCAGTTATGTAGTGACATTTCTCAGCTATCCTTTCAGAGACGGTCCCGGTGGTGGTGGTAAGCTGGCTCCATCTTTGCGGTTGATACTACCTCAGGGCGCTGATTTCACCTGCGTCAAATACGCTTGCTTAACCGATCTCCATTTCGATGCACTTCCGGAGGTTGCTGTGGGCACATTCGGTCAGCAATTGCTCTTCCATGATTGAACTGGCAACCTCCGTTCGTCGACCGAGAGTCCTTACACGTGACCACCTGCAGAGATACCAACTCACACCAAATGGTGGAGAATGAGTGGAGGAGAGTAGACGCACAAACAACTGTTTTATGCCTGATGCACCGCCTCAAAGGAGCAATGGATAATATTTTCATTGGTGCCATCAGACAAGAGCTCAACTACGTCAGCCCATGTCACCAGCAATGACGCAGGGTGCTAAATGCCCAGTCAACTTCTTCACAACTTCTTCAATGTGTACAATCGGGCAGGAATGAATTAATAAATCAGGAATGGGTAAATAAATGATCACTAAAAGTCGGCGCAGTGTTTAACAAAGCCTGCATATTCCGAAGGAAGAAAGGCGCCTTTACTGATTGAAACAGTAGCAATAGTTGAGCATTACCAACGGTAGCAGCAATAATGATAGCTAAAGTATTCACATTACCATAAGGAGCAGGAGCAGCAGCGGCGTTGGCGGCAGAAGGGAGAGGAAGACAGGAGGGCAGGGCAGGGCAGGGGAGGGAAGGGAAGGGGAACAAGTTCACGTGTGGTATTCTGCACACACGGAAGGGTTCTTACAACCACCTCTTCCGAACATCCTATGACCTCGACAACATCGGGCAGAGCATGGGCTGGCGGGTGAATTGATAGGTGGGTGGGTGTGAGTCAGTAAACAACGCCTCAAGACTGCCCATTGAAGCCATAGATCGTCGAGAGAGGATCCATTCCCGGCACTACCACCACCACCGCCCGTACGGGCCCACAATTGGTTCCAGCATTCACCTCAATGTGCCCACGAGGCCACACCGTAACACATTCATGCCGCCTGGCTCGCTGCAAGTGCAAAAGACGCCATATCCATCACTTCACACACATCACTACTTTCCCATCCTCTTCCACATCTGTACAACACCCAAAAGGGAGGCTCATTCCAACCAATCCTGCGTCCCCACCACTACCCTTTGTAAGTTCGCATAAACGAGCACAAAATATTATTTCATGACTAACATTTCCGTCTTCCTACCTTTACATTATTCCAACCACTTTTTCTACAAGAAATCCAATTTAGAAAATCGAGGCTACAGCATTACTTAAGCACTGGTTGTAATCAGAGCCACCTTCGTCACACACTCGGATGGAGCCAAGTCAGACACATTTTCACATTTCTGCTAGATAATTTGTTTCCTTCACTGCTATAGTCACAACTTCCTGGAATTGACCAAACCAGTCGCTGAAACAGTCTTCATCAACGACTACGAAATATGCGAATTTCAAATCATCGTCCAGATTCAATAGCTCTGAACAGCTCCTAATCGCCACACTTTCTCTTCCAACGACTTTTGAAGTGAAGGCAACAGTCTTTCACAAGTATCCTCCAACATTTTCCACATTTTCGGGATACAAAGAACCTGACAACTGTAAAAACAATACCAGTCGTGTTTTCTTGCAAAAAAACCCGTACTTTGAACAAACATTGATATAACCTGCTACAAACACATCGCCGTTGATTTGGTTTTGTTTACCCGCATAAGTCAAGATAGTGCTTGCATTTCAATGAGCAAGTTAACTGCACAGAGACTGCATAAATCCAAGAAAGGCACGAAACCTGATATGGATGATTCACTTGTACACCTACACAAAACACATTATCCGCAGTGAATCTGTAATAACTTGAAGCTCTTGTGTCGTCACGTGTCGCAGAAAGGCAAGACGCCATTGATAACAGCTAATGAATGTAAAGGACTTACGAAACTGTTGTTGCGATAGGAATCGTTGGATGAAGGAACGATTGTCTCCGTCGGTGATGTTCACGCATACGCAGTAACAGCAATGGCACCAACGGAGGAGGTCGAGTCGGTACAACCGCATCCACCAACCGTCGATGTGTCGTGGAGTACCCACCATCTCCCCATCCTCCAGGTATTCCGCAAGCATTGCGCCTTAAGCATTGAGAAAGCGCTGTAAGATGGCAATGCTTCCTCGCTCTCCTTCTAAAAGCAAAGCACAGATCAGCAAATGCACACCCAATCTTCATGCCGACACGAGGGACCACCACGAATCCACCCAAGCGCCATGCCACAGCGCACCAACCACCCATCACCCCAACCCCGATAGTAATTAGTCCGAGTGAAACCGGAAACCGCCTCAGCTTTCGGCCCTAAATGTTCCCCGCGGCGTCTTTTCCACCCCTCCTTTTCAAATCCTTTTCCATCTATTCTCACGCCTATGACTAAGTCGCAGTAATGGTGGGCGTAGCACGACACCCGCCCTCCGCCTCCCACCCAACAGTTCGCGCCTAACACACTCAACAGTGGACACCTACTCGACTACATACCTCCTCTGAGATGATGCACCACTACTCATCACCTATACAGTCAGCAACAAATTAACCTCCACCCGCCCACAGTAAATACATTTCCGTACCTCCGGAAGCAAAATATGCCGCAGTTGCCACCAGTGAACTCTGACCTATAGCGCCTCCATTCGGCACAGCTACCCCAGCCTTTTTCCTCCTTCTCCGCCACCCAGCCATCCATGCCCTCAAAAACAAAGAGACGGAGACATAATAACAGTAGTAGACCCTGTCGTCCATACCAACAGTCGCATCACACAACCCAGACAGGGACGCCCCCACCGCCACCGCCACCGCGTATTACTCCAACATCTTGCAGTGCCTACCATTCCACACACTCATCAGATGTTACTTCACCATCACAACCACCAAGGTAAGTTTGTAGCATCTCAAAAGGAAAAAAAACCAAACAATGGAAAGACCGATGTGTGAGGATCCTACCGCTGCTGCGTCTACCTCACTCAGAGACACCAACTTATGCAACCTACGATTAAGCCATCACCAAGGCCCTCTACACAACATGTTTCACAGCAGAAATCACATCAACACAACAAACGACCCAGGTAAAAAAAATGCACTTTCCCACCCAACATATGAACGCACATTGACTCCACCGCTGCACACAACAAAGGACAGCAACAACTCATTTAGCACAATCCAATCTTACCTGAGAAATATGCGAAGTGATAGCGAAGACGAGATTCACACCCATTACTGCTGCAGCCTCATCTTCATCTTCTTCTTCTGTGTCTATTCTACCACGAAAACGAGCTAAAAAACGCACAATAACATTTGTAAATATAGTGAATACTTATTAGCAAGAAGATGATAATGATTAGTTGCCACATCCTTAGCAACGTTAGAACTCCTCCCAACAAAATTTATCGCCATTAGAAAGCAAACAAATTACAAGTTGCCAAAAACAATATTAACTCACCACTCGAGGTGTCATATAGCGAAAAGTGTACGAGAGTCGGCATCGTAGTTGGAAAACAGAACGTCCAGCAGCCATATTATGAGACTCTTTCGTTTACTTTACCAAACTTACAAGTCCCTTCATCAAATTGGACCTCACTCATCAAAACTCATTCTTACTAAAATAACAAACTCCTTGAAAACAGCCAAAGCAATCGTACTCAAACCAAAGAAGTGTCTTGCAGTAAAAAATTCAACGCGATTAGGCAGTGCAAATAGAAAACAAAAAGCTGTGACAGCAACTGCACTTATTTATGAGACGGTTGGTCTAACAAATAAACTGGTCAAGAAGGCAAAAGCATATACCGACACACATTCACAAACTGGGTGCTTAATCGCAAGAAAGCACCAAACAAGTAGTTGCCAAGCCCTTCGTAGGGTTTTAACACCTCTCTGCAAAATCACGCCTCATTACTCAAATCCAAACGTCAGTAAAACACAAACAACCTTAAGCTGCTAAAACAGTCAAAATTTGTATCTACACAGCGAAACATGCACGTGAGGAGACCTTGCAGTTGACAAATAACCGTCAACAATCACACTGAGAGGCCTTTGCGTCTACTCTAACAAGTATGTGCATAAAGGAAGCAAATCGGAATTTAAAGCATTTCACAACAATTAAATAACTAAAAACAATAAAGAGATACTCGATACCTACCGGGTTGCCGACATTAGGCGGCGGATAAAGGCGCATTAATCCAGAATAATTATCCCCGTAAACGCGCACCACTTACGCAAGTCGCGCACAAATCCGGTTAATCAGTTCAAGGTTTGTCAGGTAAAACAAATGAGCTTTTAATTTTTATGTATCTTTGATAAGACCACAATTACGACAAATACTATCAGTTTCGAATTTTGTAAACGTACTGATAGCTATTTGCAATTTACGTCAGTAAAATGAATACGTAATAGCGATATTGTAATGTTTGTCAGCAAATCGTAAAAGTAATTCAAATCACAGCTAGCCATGCCATTTTATCAACTAGTTGTGCACTCTAATTTACTTTAAGCATGTGTTTTGTAGCAAAGTTCATATTCAAAGCGAATAGACGCGTTGCTCAATTGGAGCAATGGAATGACCTTACTCACATGGTCTTGCAGGTGTCGTTCACCTTTACACAAGATGCGCATTTGTACAAAATTCCGCTTAACATCTTGTTGGCTGGTCGGTTATAAGCTACGTTTTCAGATGGCGATTTTCGGTTGCGGTGCCTGCACATCCCACTACAGGTAGACGCTGTGGCACAGTAGCCAAATTTGCAATTACTTCCTGATTTGAGCATCAACCACATTGACAGTTTTATTGTTTAGTGAAGTGCTACGTGAGCTTCTGCTTCGTGTGGCAGCTGTCATGACATGACTGCTAATTGTCTGAACTTACCTGATCTGCCACTAACCCCAATGCAATTGTGAAAACGGGTTCGATTCTGCTGGGATTGTTGATCATGATAGGGGTGGGAGCGCTCGACAATTTAACAGAATTTCTTTTTGTGTGGAATGATGTAAACTTTTTGATTTCCTCTGTGTGGAGATATGAGAAGGCTAAGGGAGTATGATGCATGTTTACTGAGCCACAGATAATGTTAGGGCTAAGAATCGCACCCGTAATCTCCCACTCTTGTGACTTTGTCAATGCGGTCCCTCCTCCCTCTCCTCCTCTTTCTTCTCCTTCTCCTCATAATCCCACTTCCAAGCCAGCTCCTTATTGTGGGGTTCGAAGTGTCCCTTGAATTCAAACGAAGGCAAATATCAGAGTGGAATGCATATATTCAACAGACAGAGGGAAATGAGTTGCTGGAACACCTTTTACCGATGACTGCATCATCTCATACTTTATCGCTGACTTTTTGTTCCTTCACTCCTCTTATTGAATTACCACTGGACATGGTCCACGAAGACCCCTCAATTCTGCTTTTAGCTTTCTTATTATCCAGATCACCCTCGAAGCCTAACACCACCACAGACACAGAAAAGCATGACTCGGAGTGGTATTTAGTTTTCTAGACCGCATGTCACTTAGTTTGCTTCAGTCTGTCTACATTAACTGCAGCTATGTGGTCGTCGACTCTCTCCTTGTCCAGATCGTTTACAAAGCCTCACGTTTCTCAGTCACTCGCGACCACTCTGCTTCACTTATTGCACGCTGTCACGTGCATTTCAAATTGCCGTCTTCGATCCATCGATCGATATGTCAGGCGCATCGTCGCCAGTTTCATATTTCCGTGAATTACTCGCGATGCTCTCGAAAGAAGGAGTGCTGTATACCGTATTTCTGCTCGCGTATGTGAGCTTTGCACTGCTCAATTTGAGCAGTGCGCTGAACCTACTCACATGGTCGTACCTGTGGGCAATTGTTGGTATCGCTGGAACCCTTGTCGACTGTAAGTGTGTCCATTTCGCCAATAAATCTGCTGCCTTGTAGATGTGACAAGGAGGGAATGTGAGGCGGGGGAGCGCCACCAGCGCTTAGTTGGAGTTGAGGTGAGACCCTGTGTGCGCCACCACCGAAGGCTGCCACCGGCCTCAGTGGACCGGGAGGCAACCACTTATGCAATCTCTTCTCTTCGTGACGAGGAGGTTGCACCGGCCACTGAGGCCGTGTGTCTAGACACCGATCCAAGTGAGCCTCACTCCCTTCTCTCCCTCCTCCTCCTCCTCCTCCTCCTCCTCCTCCTCCTCCACCTCGTACTAGTCAAGCCAATTTGAAAGCGTTGCATAGCGGCTCTAGCTCAAGACTTACTTCATGCTTTTGTGCTCAATCACTTGGTCCATAATTACGTGCAGACTCAGTATACGTCATTCAGCTGACTTGCTTTCAGTGTTTGGGCAGCTAGCAATAGCACTAGCGTTATTTTTACTCTAAACCACTTAATTTACAGGCATTAGCCACATCGGCATGGTTTTGTTCCTTCTTCAGCTGAGCGCTGGAGGCGAGAGTGGAATGCTCAACACCCCCGTAAGCTCTCCACACTCAAACATTCTCCTCCTCCTCCTCATTTTGCATCCTCACCCTTCTCTTCTTCCATTGGTTATTTTAGGGCCAAAACACCAACCTGGAGTAAGAAGAGGACGCGCAGGAAGATGGCGCATCTTCTGTTGTTTAAATTGTTAGGGATCACTCACCTCGTTTTTTTCCCTTTCTCCTTATCCCTCTTCCCCACTCCCCATAGCATGATTGTATCGTGCTAACAGAGTTATGCCACAGCAATACCTTCTTTTTGCCTTCTTTGTGAGCAGAATGGGGTGGGTGGTAATGAGACGAGCATTAGTGGACTGAGTGAGTGGGTGGGTGTGAGAGGCGTTACCACTTTAAAATATTGATCTGCGGTGTCAGTTCTAGTAAGAAATGAGTGATCAGGGTTGTCAGCGATGCAGCTTACCGACTATGCGACAGACATCCCGTACTATAGCAATTTAATGGGCATACACATTCCCGATGTGCTCTTTCCACCTCACATCTCCCATTACCTCTCCTGTAGCGTCCCGAGGCTTCCTCGAAGGCAAAAGAAGGCAGAATGCTAGGGTAGTATATATATATATATTGATATATACTAAAAGGACAGAGGAAAATAGTTTGCTGGCATGGCTCGGAAGCCAGCCCACGCAGCTAGGGCAGTACGGCCACCTCTGTAACTATGGCCGAAACCGGTAATTCCAACAAACAATGTACTACATCTCCTTTCGACATCGGCTACCATGTTATTCTAATGCTTCACACTCTGCATAAGATTGTCAAAATTTTGCAACTACAAACTAAACTAGATTGATTGGCCAGCCATCGAATGAGCATAAAAACAAAGGAGTGTGTAAACAATAGCGTACCGTTGCGTAGCAATGACCACGACGCACTATCTCTCGCAAGTAACGATTCGCGAGAGTAATCCCTCCCACAGCGAAACATAACTGCTACGATCCGGCAACGAATGCGAACAGGCCTGGTAATGGGTGAGTAGACTCATTCACAAAATTGTTTCTACGCCATCCTTTCCACCCTGCCGTAAGTAGCCAGGATATGAGCTTGCTTCAGTGGGCCAATGCAAGATGTCATATATTAATTGTGAGATCAAATAATTCACTTTCAGCAGTACCACATTTCAATAGCCAAAGCAGCTCTAAGCACGCACATTACAACCTCAGTTAAATATAAATTTGGTGCTAAAAATATTTGCACTATGATATGTATTGTTGCATTTGCCATTATGCGTGGCATCGCTAACCCACTAATTCCACCTCGCAAAATTTAATACGCGCAAATAATTGTATTAATTGTGCTTGTTAATGCGTTGCTCTTATCACACAAATCACCCCTTGTTTTTAATTGTCGTTTCCGTGACCACAATTGACGCTTCGCTGTAAGGTGACGACGCGGTGGTTTGACTGACATTTCTGCTGGCTCAACGTCTCCTCGTGCAATGATGGCGATTTCTCGCATTGAATTATTGTTATGGACGAACAAAAGGACTACCAAGTCCGAGTTTGTATTAATTGCTGTAGTGCCACAATTTAAAGCATTTTGTTTGATAATTTTATTTTTAAACGTCCCAATTATGCTATTTGTTAGTGTGGATAGCTGCTGCAGATGGATTGACCTTAGCAAGTTTAGATTGACTGGATTCAGTTGTCATGCAAGCATCACCGGTAATGTGAGTTGAGGAGAAAGAGATGGCGTTGCAAATCTAGTTGCATCCTGGTCCACTGAGGCCAAGGCAGCTTCTGTTGATGGCGTCTGCACAGTCTCACCTCTACTCCAACTGAGCACTGGTGGCGCTCCCTCGAATCACGTTCCTTCGTTATCAGACGTAATTATTGGCCAAGTGGGAAGGGGGTGATGCTCGTTGCACTGCTCCAATTGAGCAGTGCGAGGCTCACGTACGCAAGCAGAAATGCTGTGTAGACCATTTCTCTGTTCGACAGCATCACAATCAGATCGCCGAAAAGTAAAATCGCAACGATGCGGCCAACAAATCAAATAAAGAGATTGAATTTGTGAAGAGTTGTCTTGTAAGAATGATTGGGATGATGAGAATGAGGTCGAGGTGGGGGAGGGAGGAGAAGGAGGAGTAAGAGGTGTAGTTATGTATTTATAAGTTTAAACGTGTAGGGCTGCTATGTCCCATTTGTTAAGTTGCCTAATTTTGTGATTTGCTTGTGCATGTGTGGTGTCTAAAGATTGCTTGGGATTTAAAGGTGCTAAGTGCATTGCAGTCGCGTAGGTGGAGGAATTCAGATCGTGGATTTAGCATGATCCGTGGCTCAATGGCCACGCTTCTCATTGTTTTAGCCTTCTCCTCATGCCAACTGCCACAGGATGGTGAAGGCTATATGGCATTCCAGTGGTTGCAGTGATGCTCCAGCCAGCTCTAGACTGGTGCCTACAGCAAGGCTTAACTATTCTGCCACCGTCGTGGTCTTCGGACAGTAACGCTGACAGCAGTCTGATGATTTCTCGATCAAAGAACCTCGAAAAGTGACCTAATGACGTGATTTGGATTGCATAGATGCTGAAACCGCCTCCTCACTGTAGACACGCGACGATCTTCTCTGCATGGAGGTTAGGTTTGGACGAACTGCTCTTGTACATCTGATTGGTCAATGGATTGCAAGCAATGCTGCTGTCACCTCACTTTGGCAAGGGTACTGCAGCATTCGGACTCTTAGACGACGTGGAATCCTTCACTCTCCTCATAAACATTCAAAATAATTGGACAATCATGTGGAAGTTACTTGGCAACCTCATAATGCTAGTCTGTCCCCAAATCCATGGTGTCAATGTGTAGCCTCGATCGTTCAAATGGTTTGTCTCTACACTACTGCAACGGGTTGTTTCATTTGAGCGTGAGTCCTCCGTAAAGAAGAGAAGGATGTTAACCTAAGGAAGGAGAGAAGAATGGAGGTTGTGCAATTGTAAATTGTTGTCTGTATCACATTCAAAGCAAGGCATCCTACGCAGATCAAAATCGAAAACGGTTTCGTCAATTGTAGTTTGAATGTGTTTTGCCCGACGTGGATAGAATCAGTTCTGGTGACGCCCTCTTTTTGGGCTTTTAGAGAGTTTATTAGGAATTGGTAGAGCTAGACCTAACCATGTCGATGGTGGGTGGAATTGTTCCGACAGCTCATCCCAATCATGCTACTATCCTCTCAACCAGGGAGAGGACAATTTCTTCGCACTAATCATCGCACTGATAGTTCGCTCGCCAACGAGGGAACAACAAGCAGTGTGGCAGTCAGTAAAGATCACATTTCGGCCACGTTGAAGGGTCCACATGAAGTGACCAGCAGGTAACCCAAATGCTGTTAAGAGCAATTCCCTCAATTTATTCAAACAATGCATCAACACACTCCCAAAGGCATGTGTTGTTCAGGCCCTGGTTCTCACTGTCATAATGAGGACATAACCTCCTTCCTTGAGATCAGAGTAGTACTGACCGCAGAGACGAGGAGGAAAGAACAGTTGTAGAGGCTTAATCGGGCGTCTTTGGCACCTCTGGCTGCATCGGTCATGGTTATGAGCCAGATGCTAGTGTTGATGTTGACTGCGTTGGTGATAGGGGATTCTCGGACGTAGAGTATCGGTAGGAAATCAAATGCGTCTCTAAATCGTCGTCCAAAAGACAAGGAGTAGTGTCGTTGCTGGTTTCGCTGTCAACATATCCGCACTTGCTAATGCTGATATATCGCTGCCTGTTTCGATATATCGGCATAACTGAAGTAGACGTGATAGACTGAACCATTCTCATGGGCCAAAAGCATTCGATGGATGCACATTCTCATGCACAAGCACCATTATTCACCTTTGAGCCAGGAGTGTTTTCAGTTAAACGAGTTCAAACTTTAGCACTATACCTTATTTGCCATGTCGCTGATGGAATTTGGCGCCCACTTGTTCTTCCTCTTTTCATCCCGAGGAAGACGAAAGCCAAGGAGGGAGAGACAAGCGCTGAACTCATTGCACACCCTTTCCGAACGCGTCGGCATAATTCTGCTATCATATCCGGCATTCGCATAGGATGGAGTTGGGTTCATCTCTTTGTTCCTCTCTGCTCTGTAATGTTCATCGCCCATTCATTACTTTACTGGATCCTTGTAAGATCGTGTTATTGACAGTGATAGATTCAGATTTATCGGTCTGATGGGATTCGTCCTGTTCCACTAAGGTCGATGCGCATTAATGGTAGCCGTCCGTTGAGGTGTCCATAAGATGGCGAGAGAGTGCTGTTGCAGCGATGGATCGCCTCTAAAAATTTAGGTCTTTCGGGAATAGAACGAGGTCGGTTAATTACCTCAAAGCTGCTTGTTAGACATTCAAGTCATCAAAAGGCGAGCTACGGCCCCAACGACTGATGAGAAGCAGTCGGCAGTCCCACCTTCCTCTACCCAACCGGCAGTCCAAGCTAACTGCAAGCACCCTCAAAGGGCTCTTTTGCGTATATGTCCTTAGCGCTACTGATTTGTGTTGATGACACTCCAGTCCGTTCCTCACCTTTGGCATATTTCCAAGTAAGCAGGCTGTGCAAGCATTGCTCCTGTGGTGACAGGACGATCATTATGCGGAGGTCACATGCTTGTGGTCTTGATCAACATTGATGGATAAGTAACCTCCAGGTAGAGCGATCTGTACCTCTGTGCACAATTTCTGGCTGCAATGTCAGTAGCGGTGTGCCAACATGTTCGTAAAGGACTGTACTAGGTTTAGCGTTCACCTCTCCTACTTAGCATCATTTAACTCTAATGATGAGATACTGCTCCTATCATGGCGCAAATGTCTTTAGATTTTTTGATTTCTTATTCACCACAAACCAAGTTGAGGCACCATTTGTCTGTACGAAGAGGATTTAATTGGCGTGTGAAGGATAAATGCATCAACCTCTTTCTCAACTGTCGAACAGGTGAGGTTCATTTTAGGATAGCTTACGATTAGACGTGGTGACGTGGAGAGCACGCAAGTGGTGACTGCAGCTGCAGAATGCTATTGCTGCAAAGCATCAATGCGTCTTGGCATTCTGTGCTTAATCTGCTGACTGGAAGCAGTTGAGGGGGAGTGAACGCTAACTGGGCAAACACAGACATTCCAGTAGTCCTCTCCGAAGGACAGCTGACGTTGCTCTCTGATTGATAGATGCTAGAAGGTGGTTTGGTTAATGTTTGACTGAACTGGGATGCGAGATAGGCAGCTGGCTGGCCCATTAGACGATACACTGGCACTGCGACAAGCTACTCACTAGTTAGTTAGTAGCCATGCATTGTGTGCGGATGTGTCTCAGCCTACTAAATTTGCCTTTTATATGGATTGGTAACTGGTTGGTGCAGTTTATTTGTGAGTCCGTGATGCAGCTGTTAAGTAGGTTGATGGTAGGCGAAATTTACTGTGGTAATGGTCAGCAGTGCAGGGAAGTCTGAAGGGCGTCATGTTTATTGCTGCCAACATCCACTTTCCTGAATGCCTTGAATGCCACAGCCAATCATATTATCCTCTTGTCACTACTTCTCTATCTCGGTAGGTCGACGATCATCCGGAGACCAAGCCTTTGCCATGCTTCTGGCAGCAAGCAAAACTCACTTGACGTGTCAATTAACGTTTGTGCCATCCAACGTCAATCCAAAGGCATTATAACCATCTTAACCAAATCTCTGTCAGCCCACCTAAGCCTGAAATGCAGTGCGTAGACACCACCACTGTTAATTGACATCTCGAGATGTAATTACTCCACCGGCCTTGTCATGTTGCAACGTCATTGCTTGCATTGTTTTGCACTACAATGGGTTCGGTGGGTGTCATAAGCCTGTGACTTAGCCGCGCAAGTTATTGAATGCATGTCCAGTGGAACCGGCAACCAGCTGATCATCCACCTCACCAACTGCTAGCAACTGTGCTACTGTGTCAGTTTTCTCTAAAGTGTGTGTCGACACCACCACTGTTAATTGAGATACCGAGATGTGGTTAATCCACCGCTCAATCGTGACGAAGTTGCAGATCATGAAATTCCTCACTTCGACTTTTATGTCCAACACAGCTGCGGCGTATTTTAGGCCGTGGAATGCTTGGCAGGGAGGTGAACACACTGTAAGTCACTGTCTCCACTTCTTGTCTCGAGGTATCCGTTTGACTCAATTGATCTCCACTGTGAGACAAGTCTTTCCCAGTAAAAATCAACTGTTTTTGGGTTGGAGATATCGGTGCTGCATTCTCTGCTCAGCTTCCATTAATGGATGATTGTCGGTTTCCTTGTCAACATCCGATAAGTCTAGAGCTAGAATTGAGTGTGGGTAGTCGGATTGCTGAGAGGTCGACTGCTTTAACTAACACGATTGGAGATGTTTTGCGCAGACACGATAAAATCATGCAGAGTTCTTTCGAGTTGGTTGAACAACTGCTGGGAAATAATCTTCACCTGAAATAATCACCTCTCAGTGGCTATGCTTGTGCCGCCTATGGTCATATGGCCACTTGTCGCATGTGTCATCCCGACGACTCTATGCAAGCTACAAAGTCATCGAATGCGAAAGCATTTGGCTAGTTTGGGGGAAGACGACCATTCGCATCACTTACTTTTTCCTTTTATTTATTCCATTAATCCCGACCACCTCCTATAGGTGACCTTTGCGTCCCTCACACCTACTCATCTACCCACCTCCAAAGCACCATTGCTTATCCCATTCCCTTTTAGCCGATACTTCCAAAAATTGTTAATGAACATTACCACTTGATGTGGCTAAAATTTTAGTTGAATCATACTACAATGCCAGAGTGAAAGAGGACAGAAAGTAAGGAGCACTAGCAACCAAGCAGCAAAATTGAAAAAAATTTAAATTGACAGGAACACCTCTGCTGTCGCCATGTCACCAGGTTGACTGCATTGCGACAGCAGTTCACCAGTGCAAAGACTAGGTTCGTGCAGAAGAAGGCTGCGCAGACTACTTCATCCTCCGATAGCGTCATCACCAACCTACCGAACGATGAAACTTGCGACGGTGTAGCTGCCATGTCTGTCTTTGACGAGAAGACGAGGATTTGGAAATGAATTGCTTGCAGAACAACATCCGATCACTTGAGAGTGACGGACGCGAGTAGATGGATTATATGGACGGCCTCCAGACAGAGCGAAGCTGTTCTCTTGTGTGCTTTTACTGGGTACAATGGCCGCAGTTTACTAACGTATTCGCGAAAGTGTACAATAGATTAAGCGATTGCCGCATCCACCTTGGCATTCGTTTTGATGCGATGAAAAGATTAGGCTAAGAAGCCTCATTCACTCATTTCCGTTACTCATATCTTCAGTGATTTTGGTGCCTTCGCCTACTCATTACTACGCAGGTGCAGTAGAAGCGGTTGAAGCGCGAGATGTAGCGAAATCACTTTTTGAATCATGCGATTATACAAAATGGTAAGGAGCTGCGGGTTGGTAAAGAAGGGGCAAATGAGGACACTTGATCCTCGCTCATCACTGCACAAAAGAAGCTTTAGTGCTGAGTCTGCTACACATTTTGATAGATTTGTTGATTTCTGTGACTGCATTCGCGCATACGTTTGTCATCATCTTCTGCATAATTTTTATTTCCTCAAAAAGACTAGGGTGAGAGCAGACAGGGAACATTCTTCACCAGTGATATGATGCTAGTTCAGTGAATATTCCACTTTGCTGAAGGCAGATGAAGACTGTTCGGCAGCCGGAGACGTGTTCGTCGAACGCATCTCGTCTAACTTTGAGGACTAATTAGCTAAAGCGTATATAATGCAAACGTGTCGACCTGACGAAGAGGCCACACATCCGTCTCCACTAATGATGCTGCGGTCAGTCTGGCCGTAGAATTCAGCAGTGTTGCAACAGCACCAATCGCATTAACAGTGGCGATGGAGCAACAGCACCGGTCCTGGATACTGATACCCACCTGCATCCAATCTACTCGTTTTGAGCGATAGAGGACCAAGTAAGGAAAGACGAACTCCGCACCTTCACACACCCTTGCGAATGCTGCCTCGATAGGTTTTAAGACTCGATGAACTTTGTCCTTACAAGCATACAGTGAAAATCACCGTCTCATGTCGATGCGTACACTTCTTGCATGATTGGTGTCATGGGAGGTGCCCTTTCGACCCAAGCGAGTTCTCGTAATCTTCGCAACTTTAGGGATCACTGGGCACACAAGAGGCAAGAGAAAACAAGCATAAAAACCCTTCCCGTCTCACTGCTTGTCAGTAAATAGCTCTCGTGGTTTCGTCTTTAAGAATGCCGTGTGATGCCACTTTTAACAACGCCCCAAGTGGCATCAATCACATCACTTGAAAGCGAATTCTCGAAGTAATGAAATGAAGGTATTGCTTAAAGGGCTGTTCGCAATGCGTGTAAAGGTCGCCAGGTTCGTCTCTCCTTTTTGATCTTTACACTCTTGGAACAAGCAGTGTGAGCGGTTGGTTCAAAAAGCCTCATAGAATCCGATTGCTCGAGTCTGGCGCGCTCGGGTTATTGGGAGCTGTTGCGCACGCAGTTCATTTCAAATCCTCGTCTTCTTGCCGACAACAGACGAGGCAGTCACATCGCCGCAATGTTCATGCTTCGGTGACTTTGCGAAGCTGCTGTCAAGGGAGGAAATGGTCTGCGTAGCCTTTTTCTGCACATACCGAGGCTGCGCATCAGTTAACTGCTGCTGTCTGGTAATGTAATGACATTTGAGGTGATGCTGTCAATTTAAGTTAACTTTGATGCTGGTTTTCTTGCCTTATATAGATGCTTGGTTGCTCGGGCTTCTTACAGTTTATCCTCTTTCACCCTAGCACAGTGGTATGATTCAATCAAGTTTCGCCCAATTCAAGTGCTAATTTTCATTACCCATTTTGGGAAGCATCGAATAAAGGGGGATGGGATAAGCAACGGTGCTTCGGAGGTGGGTATGTGAGTACGTGTGAGGGACGCCATATTGACCTGTAGGAGGTGGTCAGGATTAATCAGATAAGTAGGAAAAGGAAGCAGTAATTGATGGGGATAATTCACTAGAATCACCAGTGTGGACAACAGTTTTCTCCTCCCAATTTCACTTCACTCCTTAGCATCGAACCGTCGTCTATCTCTCCCACTAGCCAAATGCCCTCGCACTCGATGATCCAGACCTCACATAGAGTCGTCGGAATGAAGTCTGTGACAAACCAGACAAAGGTGTTTGCCCAGCCAGCATAGGCATTGACATAGACACAGAGGGGTGATCACCTCATGTTGAATGAATTCTCCAGCGGCTTCACAATCCATTTCAACAACTTCTGAAGGATTTCATCTCTACATTTTAGTAGTTGTTGAGGTGGTGCCTGGTCGTATTATTTAGAGTAGTCAACCTCTCAGCAACCCAGCTACCCACAGTCGTATCAGCACTAAACTCTCGGGTGTCGACAAGGTGAATGACATTTTCATATCACTGGGAGCTGGTCAGAAAATGCAACACTAAATACATCTATTTCAAAAGCATTTAGGTTTTACTGGGATTGACTTGCCTAACAGAGAGATCAAGGGATCAAGACGGACGCCTCGAGACGAGAAGAGGGGAAAATGGCTTACACTGGGTTCGCCTCTATGTCAAGCCATTCCATGGGCAACATTGAGCCACAGTTGCGTTGGAAGTGTGGTGGTTGATCTGGACGTTCGGACCTGCAGAGTGGCGCGTGTGTATGAATCTCTGCCTCCTCGCAGCAGCACCTACCACAAAAGCAACGACGAAGTGGTGACATCAATCCAGCCACATGCTACTCGTGCATTCATTTTCTTTTTTCGTTACCCATCGATTTGTGCGTCCAGCCATAGTAGCCATTCTGCTATCACATTCTCCCTCCTTAACTACTCCAACGTACCATTCCATCTATTGGTCCTTTTAACCATCCCGTCCGATTATATTCCTCGTTGTACTTTGGATAACAACCTATGCTCAACATATCTAGTGCAAAGAATAAATAGAGACAATTCTCTGCCTACCGATTCTACTGGAGTCGGCGACAAACACGAACGGGGTGACTGCTCATAAGAAAGGCAAGAAGGAAGCAGAGAGGACGGCACTGACGTGGGTATTTAGCTCCACTGTAACGAAGGATACAAGGTCAGTGCTAGGAGGGACCGACTTATTTTGTGCAGGTGCAATGCGAGATTTCATTTCTCAGGTTTCTGCTCCGCTCGGTGAATGGATGACGGCACTTTGTTCTTGCCGCTTAGTCACCTTTCTTCACATTTCCGCATTTAGATGCTTAAATTCCTTCCGGATCAGATCTGGCCTCCACATAAGTTGAATGTGGCTAATTAGTTAGCCCCCCACTTCTCCTGTGGATGGACGCGCATAATGTGGGTGGTGGTTAGACCTTTTTGCTCTGCCTGCTACCCGTGGACTTCAATTCGACGAAAAGGTTGTGTTTAGCGTTTGCTGGCAGCAGCTTTATGTAGTCGGCTTTCTGATAAGCTATTGAATTTCATAAATATTATTTGAACTTGTATCTGGGAAACTGTTGTTCGATTTGTGGATAGCACATGCCGCTAACGAGTCATTTAAGTGGCTAATACTACTTGCTGATTTGCAAAGATGTTCCTGTTTCTACTGGTCTTCGCATGAATTTGAGAACACTTAAAGGTCAGTGTCACACCCTCTTCCACCCTAATTTCCCACTTTTGTATGAAAGAATTTTGATTTGCTTCTAAAAACGCTAAAAGTGGTTGCATTATGCTACCAGAACTTGTGAGAAGAGGACTGCCAGTTGAGACGGAATTAGTTATATCCCATGCTCCTACAATGAAGACCAACTTCTAAGTGATTAAAAGACTTCCGTACTCAAGTACGTACTTAAATAAAAAAAATTTAATTGTTTATGTTCTACGGTTCGTTTATGGCTTCGGTCATCATACTGGTTTTTGAATTGGAATCAATTAATCTTGAATCAGAAAATAAGTAGCTAACTATATATTTTGCTACATATTGGTTGTCAGGTATCTCAAAGACCTTGTTTGGTTCATTCTTGCTAGGATTATTTGTGCTAGCGACATTTGTTTGTGATGTGCCTTTTCATTCCTCGTTCATCAAAGTGATGGCGCTTCTCTCTTCTCCCTTACTAAACACCTTTCGTTACCCTTGTGATCAAATGTGAGATGACATCCTCCTTCTATTTATCTCAAGAGTCACAGCAGCGAGTCATGAGCCACAGTTGGTTGTAGTCGTTACAACTTGATTTGCCTTAATCGCATCTGCTAGGTGAAAACAGTAACCAACAATGGTAGCAGTCAAGGATTAAGCTTTACACTCAACGCCTGTCAAAGTGTCCGTCTAACAACCATCTCGAGCACGGAGGCAGCGTCAAACTGGCTGATGGAACAATTGGATGATTGCGTTCTCAACGATTCCATCTGAGACCTCACGTTTTGTTACCTTACTGCTTTCAGAGTTGCCATTTACACGGGTGCCTTTGCCACTGCTTGAAATGAGCATTATGTAGGATCTTATCAGTTGCATTCTTCCCCCACCCCTTTATTTAGAAAACCCCATCACAGGTCTAATGATCCTAAAATAGTAGCGTTTTACTGCCGCGCCTCTTTGGCCATCATAAAGAACCTACGTGAGGAAACGATTGTCAACCACAAAAGGCATCTATGTGGTCTGGTTCTACTTGCGTTATTTCAGTAGTGCATTTGCGTGCCTATAACGTCTTTTGAATGGAGTGCACGGGAAAGTCGTGCACAAACCGCCACGTGAGAAGGCGCCTACTTACCATTAAAGTGCGTTTATGCTTATTCGTCTGTAGGCGAAACGAGTGCTGGAAGCATGTGATGACATTGTGAAGGCTGTAATCAAAATGACCTTTTTGAATCCTGCCGCATCAGACAGTGCAACATGCTTGACGAGAAGTACAAAGAAGACATAAGCAAATAATGAGTCTAGTTATTATGGATTGGTTGCCTGTGTTAGCCACCTAGCAGCGTCTTCCGCTCCCACGATTAATGAGCTAGCTGTTTGGCACTTCTGGCATTTCAGTGGCATAATGATGTTGCATAGCAAACAATTTCGGCTCGATGCCATTCTTTGTCCATTTTTCATTCACTCAGCTTATCAAAAATAAACTCGTTTGTTGGCCTGCATATACAGATAGCTGTGCGCTACTCGTGACTAAAGTAGCTGGATTGTGGTCCATCATTCAATTTCGTTCTCCAACCAATTTACTTTAATATACCGCAGATTCCTCGCTACTCTCTTCTTTCTTGACTTTCGTTTCCTTGGGACGAGTAGAGCGAGATCAAGTGGCGAGCACTCTTCATTGCTGGTGATGCAATGAGCGAGGCCGAGTGATGAGTGATGAGGGTTATGCTGCTTTGGAGAGTCCAGTTCTCCCTTGCAGGAGGATGACCACGCTTCTGTGGTGAAAGCGTGTCCGCCGAACGCTTCTCGTCTAACACTGATGAATACTCAGCCAAGCATATACATAGCGAATATGCCGACATAACAGGGCGCCTGGGCATCCGTCCCCATTAGTGAATGATAAAATAGTTGATCCTCATCACCCTGTTTCTTTTACTGGGTCACCAACGAAGGAGATGAAGATCGACCTGCATTTTGTCGACTCGTTTTGAGAAAATGATGGTCAAGTAAGAAAAGATGAACGCAAAACCTGCCACACACCACAACGGATATGTTGGTACACTGCCGCTGACCTTGCAGCTAGAATGTGCACAGGAAGGAGTAGCCTCACTCTATCGTTCACACTTGGCCCAGCCACTAAACAGGCCATGTCTGCACAACTAATCTATTTAAGCAGACAAGTGTGCAGTGCCTGTTCAAAGTGTGTGGTAGATTTGCATTCATCGATTCCTTCTCGACTTCACTTCCTTGAGATGAGTAAAGGGAGTGCAGGCAGGTGTTCGCTATCCACCAATGGAGTCGCTCAATTTGACTCCCATTCGATCCTCACATCTAGCGTTTGCTGTTTTTCTCCTGGTCATAAATTCCTTGGCGGTACTTCTCATCATCGGTGACGGAGTTGAGCGTACTGGCTAAGGTGTGAAGGCTCAGTAAACTGGGTCTGCTAGAATGACAAAGCCTCTGCACGAGAAAGTGGCCTTTTAAAGGTGTTTGGGTCGTTCCTCCAAATGCAGTTAACATAGAATGCTATTTAAAAAGAGGTTGGCTGGATTGTCATTATAACTCTTCACTCCTCCTTTACAATCCAATGCAGTTTCATCTCAACACGGAGAAGGAAATCAGTTCTGTTCTGCACATTGTGCAAATTATCATACCACAATGGTAAACAAATACTATTAAGACTTTAACTTATTCCTGATAGGATTATGACCTACTCTGGGTACTTAGCAACAATAGGTATGTCCCGGTAAATTCTCTCAACACCATTGCATTGGCGAGAAGGTAGCCAAGTGAGCGAATAAGGAGTGGAAGGGGGTGGAAAGGATGAAAAAATGAGCCTTAATGGCTCTACAGGGTATCCGTCTTGTTGATGTTTTGGCATTAAGCAAGAACCTTTATTACTGCAAAGCTTTTGAGTCAGATGGAAGAAATGGGAAACGTGCCTACCGTATTTAGTTAGCTTACACCGGCAGAGCTTTATCATCCCAAATAGAAATGGGATAATAATCGCCTTCAAATTGTTTGACGCATTATCCCATGGAAGAGTACTTGCCGAGTTACCAGTTCCTCGTCCTTTTGCCCTCGCATGGTAGCCACGCACCACACCCAGTCTTCCATGTATGTCCTCCAGGCACAAAACCGCGCTGCTCACTTGCATCCTGGGTGAATGCATAGTCCACATTTAAGAGCAGTTTTGCAACGTACCTCTTCTCCTCACTTCAATCTCTTCAGCCCTGGCTCAATCATCGCCGCAAATCTCCACTCTTTCTCAAAAGTCCAATAAGTAGCAGAAGAAGTGTGTTCGCTTATTGACGCCTATCTGGCTAAATTCGCATTCAGGCTTCTGGATTGAAGGGCCGATGAGATCTGTGAGGCGTGATAAGCTTTACAGCCAATTAAACTTGAGTCTACCCGACCACTAAAGGACTCTGTTCTCCTGCCTTGTCTTTGTTCTGATTAGTCATTATGGCTGGGCAGGTGAGTAGGAGGCCAGTCATTCACTCACCTTCTCACACGATTGTATTTTGTATTGACAGGCGTTGCGTGTAAAGCTTAATACTTGAATGTTACCACTGTTGGACATTGGTTTCGCCTAGCAGATACGATTAAGGCAAATCTAGTTTTTAAAGACTACAACCAAATACGGCTCATGACTCATTGCTGTGGCTCTTGAGATAAATAGAAGGAGGATGTCATCTCACATTTGATTACAAGGGTAACGGAAGGTGTTTAGTAAGGGAAAAGAGAGAAGCGCCATCACTTTGATGAACGAGGAATGAAAAGGCAAATCACAAACAATTATTGCTAGCACAAATAGTCCAGCAAGAATGAACCAAACAAGGTCTTTGAGATACCTGACAACCAATAAGTAGCAAAAATATTGCAAGCTATGTGTTCTGACTTAAAATGATTGCTCAGAATTCAAAAACTAGTGCAAGGACCGACGCAAAAATCACTTATCACAGATGCCATTAACAAAGCCTAAAACATATAAACAATTACAGTTTACCTTTTTCAATTAAGTACTTATGTAGAAGAGTCTTTTTAATCACCTAGGAGTTGGTCTTTATTGGAGGGGCATGAGATTTCGCTAATTCCGCCTTAACTGGCTCCTCATCTCACAACCTCTTGTAGCATAATGCAACCACTTCTAGTGTTTTCAAAAGTAACTCAGAATTCTTTTAGGCAAAGGTAGAAAATTAGGATCGAAGAGGGTGTGACGCTTGCCCTTAAGTGATCTCAAATTCATGCGAAGACCAATAGAAACAGATACATCTTTGGAAATCAGCAAGTAGCATTATCTACTTAAATGACTCGTTAGTAGCATGTGCTATCCACAATCCGAAAAGCACGCTTCTAGATACAGGTTTAAATAGTGTTTATAAGATTTAACAGTCCATCAGAAAACCGACCACACAAAGCTGCTGTCAACAAATGCTAGACACAACCTCCTCGCCGAATTGAAGTCCACGAGTAGCACGTAGATCAGAAAAGTCTAACCACCATCCACATTGCGGGCGTCCACTCACAAGAAAAGTTGGGTCTAGCTGATTAGCCACATTCAACTTCTGTGGAAGCCGGATCGGATCTAGAATGAATTTGAGCATCTGCATGCGAAGGTTGTCAGGAAAGGTGACCAAGTGGCAGGAACAAAGCGCCGTCATCCATTCACCGAGTGGATCAGAAACATGGGAAATGAAATCTCTTGCTGCACCTGCGCCGAATAAGTTGGTCTCTTCCAGCACTGAGCTTGGATCTTTCGTTGCAGTGGAGCTAAATACTCACATCAGTGCCGATTCGTAGGTACACCGCATCCTCATTCAAAGGCGCCTTCGTCCTCTCTCTTCCATCTTGCCTTTCTTATGAGCACTCACCCCGTTCGTGTTTGTAGCCGACTCCAGTGGAATCGGTAGGCAGAGAATTGTCTCCATTTGTTCTTTGTATCAGACATGTTGAGCATAGGTTGTTGTATCCCAAGTACAACAAGGAATACAATCGAGCAGGTTGCTTGAAAGGACCGACGGACGAGATGGTGCGTTAGAGTAGTTGGAAAGAGAGTGTGGTAGCCGAATGGCTAGTATAGCTGGACGCACAAATCGATGGGTTGAAGAGGAAGAAAAGAGATGAAGGGATGACGCACGAGTAGCATGTGAATGGATGGATTGATGCCTGGTTGAAGGGAGATGCACGTGAATGTAAAGACGAGCCGACCCTAGAGAGCGCACTTCTTAAATGCTTGGAATGTTCAGCGAGTACATGAATGCAGTCGAGATGGATGAGTGCAGATGCTTAACCTCGCTCTAGATCAGAATGTGGCTAATTAGCTAGACCTCAATTTTCCTGCGGATGGATGCGCACATTATGGATGTCAGTTAGACCGTTCCGCTCCTGCACAGTGTCGGTGGCCTTCAACATGTCGAGGAGTTCGTTTGGATGGTAGCAGCTATTCGTGGTCGATTTTCTGGCATACTGCAATTGGTTTGGCGTTCATCCCACCTGACTTGACCATCGCTTTCTGAGACCGAGTGGCTCAAATATAGGTGGGCGGCATTCTCCATTACTAGCTGATGAAGATGAAGGACGTAAGAGAAGGCTTGGTGTCGTCACTTCTTCGTCTTTGCCTTTATGACAGGTGCTGCTGCGAGGAGGCAGGGATACATACACACGCACCGCTCTCCTGGTCCAAACGTCCGGATCAACCACCACACTACATAGTCCACTAACAAATGCGGATCACCAGCCGCTTTGTCACGTTGGCACATTCGTTATTTTTATACGCTGGACTAAGTAGTTCTCAATGTTAGGTGAGAAGCGTTAGACGAACACGCTTCTTCATATAGAACTGTCCTCGTTTTTGCCTTTAAGGGAGAAAAGGACTCACTCCGCCTGCTCTCACTCTATCGTTATGAGAGAGGAAAGTCGGGTTTGTCACATTACTCAAGAATTTTTTAAAGAACGAATGTAAACATAGGACCACAATCTGGCTACTCCATTTGAGAGTAGTGCAAGCCTTACTGCCCATCTAGGTTGGCAAGGAAGGACGTTCGTGCAATAAGCTGAGCAGATCACCGACTTCTCACCCACCCACCCAACCACCTACCTACCTATCTGCGTTGGGTGCAACATCCACCCGCATGTGGAGACCATCGCACTGCGCGGATCTCAACGTTGAATCAACTGAGGCTTCTGGTGACGAAAGTGTCCTAATGGGTGTCTCAGATAGAAAAATTGCAGGGAGTTTTACTTTTCGGCTTTTGGCATATAGACACCGATAAAGCTGACCCACACAAGACCTCTTGAAATGTCCGGCAATGTAGGGCTACCAAAACGGATTCCAAGGAGAAGAGGAGAGGGGTATAGGGTGCCAGGAGGAGATAGGCTCCTGACCACTGAAACAGCCTTGTGACTTTACATGCACCGATTTTGTAATGCTGCGAAATTTTGCGATCAGATTTGCTTAATGTCGGTCTAGAGAGTTGAACATCTACTGTGGCCGCCGTAATGTGAGGCTTTGTGGACAATCTAGGCAAAGTGAGAATCATAAGCATAATTTAAGGATTCTTGTGGGTCATTTTAATGGTTAATACAATAAAGAGAGTGTGAGAACAAAAGGATCAATTAGCTACAGCAATTTAGTAAAAAGTGTTGGTTTAGAGGCAGAATAAGGAAGAGGAGGAAAGAGATTAGAGCCTACAGTAGGATACTCCTCCAGCTTGAAGAGTGGGGTTGAGTTTCGTGGTTTTAATTTGACCTGTAGCTCAGCAATCACCATCTCTTAGCCTTGTAGCCTCCTCGTGCCTCCTGTTAAGAAGAATAAAAGACCAGGTAAATAGATCTAATTTAAATCATTTGATTCAGGGATGCTGACAGGTCATGTTAGGTTAGCCTAGCAGGGCAATGTCCACAACTTCAAAAAGGAAAGTTTTCATGTTCTTCAGAGGATTTGAGGAGCTCGAGTGGATCGTCGAGCTATGCAACACATCTGCCACGTCTAAGTGGCAATGATGAATGATGGTTGGCCTTGTCCGCAAGTGCTCTCTAGCCACAGGTACCACGCAGTCGCAGGATAATGTTTCTCCTCAGGGACCCAATGCAATTTTGATAGTGTCCGTTTATTTGAACGAAGTAGCTAATGGTATGACACTTATCATGAAAGTTGGCTTAAAAATAAAAAGATGTGACTACAAATACTTAGTTTTCTTAAGGGTGGAACATGGGTTGCATCGCCAACCTGCCAAACTGTCCTTGTAAATTTAATAAAATAACTTCTGAACTCCAAAAATATGCAGTTGCTAAATGTGATACCGTAGTCGTTGAAATCATCTCGCAGTGATTTCTTTCTGAATGAACGCCGATCCATCTAGTGAGAGAAGTAATGACAAGTTGCCTGCGCGGATTCAAAGCTTATGGCCGAATTAGCCAGTCCAGTTATTAAGTCAGAAAAATGGCTAACTAACCATGGAATGCGCGAATACCAGTTTGACTGTTTGTCAGCTAGCCAGCATTTAGCAAGCTGGCATCCTAGTCAACTCAAGCACCGCCTATTTCGCCCACTAGCCAATCAGAACAATGCATTTAATATATTTGGACAACGCATTTGTGTAATGTGTGGACCACCGGATAGGACATTGATAAATCAGACATGCGAATGAAACACAGGATTATTAGCAGACGTGAACTAAGAAAGGTGACGCAGTCTCTTCGCATCCATTCAGGTTCATTGCTGGCACCGTCGTGCTAATTAAGTCACAGTAGTAGACTTTAAACGCTCTTCGGTGACGTACGAGGAAGTAGAAACAGCTTATTAGCGTCTTTATTGTTGTGAGGTGGAGCACGGATGCCATCCGCGTTTGTATTAAAAGAGACACCTACCAGAAGGAGGATGGCGATGGCATTGATAGAATCTAGAGAGTCGAGACGTTGGGAATATCTGCAATTCCAACGAGTTCCAAGTCTACTGACAACCAATCGAAGGTCAAGAGCAATTAGTTACTGGTTGGATTGACCGCCGCATCAATCATCAATGGCCACAGATCTGCATCTTTATTTTAGCGATTTTTCAAGTAAGTAGGTTGTGCAAGTACTGCTTCTTTATGGCTAGAGCATCATCTTGCGGACGCAACGGTGGCAAAGAAATAGCTTTTAGGAAGAACGAGCTGTTACTGTGTGTGATATTCCTGGCTGCAAAGTCAGCAGCGGTAGGCCAACACATCCGCATGAGTGCGATGTAGTGTGTGCATTTAGGCGACTTTCTCCATCATTGGTGATGTGATGGACGAGGTAGCGTGATGAAGGCTAAGTACAATGACAGAGGGACTAGTTTCATCACTGTATCGCTTTGTCCCTATAGTAGGTGCTGCTCCAATTAGCCGAGGACGCAGGCCCACACGCTGGTCTGCCAACTTGTACGGCCAGATTGACCACCATATAATCCAATAACGTTGATGGTGCCGTAACCGCTTACTGCATCGGCTCCTTTGCAGCATAGATTTGTGGGATTAAATGGTCGCCATGGCTGAGCGAGACGCCTTTAATGGGCATGGGGTTCCATGAAGAGATCGCACAATCATTGTGCTAGCCATATGACACCTTTGACATTTCCGTGACATAAGGATGATGCTGAACAGCGAATTTGTCAGCACGACGACATTCTGTGCCCACCTGTCATTCATTCGGCTTACCAAACAAATGTACTCACTTGTTGACTTGCATGGATAGGCAGCCCTGTGCTACCTGTCGACTTGCCTCTCCTTTTAACACCAGCCCCCATGTTATTTTAATGCTCTAGACTTTGCATAGGGTCGTCAAAATTGTGTTAATGACAGGCTGAACTAGAGCAATTGGTCAGATATCAAATGAGCATAAACGCAAGGGAGTGGCTAAACCATAGCATACCATGACGCAGCAATGACCAGGACGCACTATCACTCGCACGCAACGATTCGCGAGAGTGGTCCTTCCCACATCGCAGCACACCTGCTACGGTCTAGTAATGAGTACGAACGGTCTGGTGATGTATGAGTGGACTAATTTTTACAAGATCGTTTTCATGCAATGCTTTCCACCTTGCCGTGAGTAGTCAGGATATGAGTTTGCTTCATTGGGCCAATGCAAGATGTCAGACACAAGTTTGTAATCAAGTAACCCACTACTAGCAGTGTAGTGCTTTGTTTGTTGGAACTATCGGTTTCTGTCAAGGTGACAGAGGTGGCCGCATTGCCCTAGCCGCACAGGCTGGCCTTTAGGCCATGCCAGTAGCTCATTTCTCTCTGTCCGTTGAATATATGCATTCTACTCTTGCGTTCTGCCTTCTTTTGTCTTCGAGGGAGCCTAAGGACGCTACATTGGTGGCAGCGGAAAGCAAACCTGACTCTATAGGGTTTCTATTCCGATCTCTACCGCTTGTGGCATGTTGTAGCGATGCTAAAGAAGCGCATGTGCTACAGATTGTTCACGAACGACGTCTGCCCCCGGCATCTACCCCTTCTCCCTGTTCTATAAGAAAGCTATCGACAACTGAAGCGACACTAGCCATGGACCACGTGGAAAGTTTCGTTCCAAAGACTACCCCTAATATACTTGCTTAGGGATCTCGGCGTGCTAACGTCCCCTCTACGGACATAAAGACGGTCGGCAAAACCACTTATTCTGGACTTTGTTCTTGCATTGTTTCATTGTTTTGGACAGGCAAACGAGCTACTAATTTTGAATGCGTACTAATTGTTGTAGTGGTACGATTTGAAGCATTTGGTTTGATAAATGTTTTCCGCTATTCAGTTATGTTTGGTATTGTGGATAGTTGCTGAAGATGGGTCAACCTAATCAAGTACGGATCGACTGGATGCAGTTGTCATACATGCAGTACCAACGATATGAGTTGATGAGAAAGAGATGACGTTGCAAAGCTAGTTGCATCCCGGTCCACTGGAGCCGACGGCAGCTTCTGCTGATGGCATCTGCACGGTCTCGTCTCTACTTCAATTGAGCACATTGCGCTGCTTTAATCTAGCAATGCAAAGGTCGCGTACGCAAGCAAAAATGTTGTGTAGACTAATTCTCTGTCCGACAGCATGGTAATCACGTCACCGAAATGTAAAAATCGCGACGATGCGACTCACAGATCGATCGTAGTTGCATAGGCAATCAAATAAAAGGGTAGAATTTGTAAAGAGTTGACTTGCTGGCGTAATTGCCTTCCCTACTTATGCCAGCATGCCAGCTGTGCAGCCACCTTTGTTTGGCTTGCCACAGACGCCATTTCGACGACTCTGTGCAAGGTCTGAAGCCATCGAATGCGAGAGCATTTGGCAGGTGAAAGAGGTCGACCATGGTTTGATGCTAAGATGTGAAGTGAATTCAAGAGGTGACAACTGTTGTACATAGTTTTAATTCTAGTCAATTTTACGTGTCACTGTCACCAATGTGACAGTGCATCAATCGCGAGTGTGGTGTCGACATGAAGGGTATCAGTGTGACAGCTTCCATCCGCGCTGAGGGGTTCGGCGTTTAACCAAGTCGGGTGCATCGCACTAAGAAATCGTCGGCGTAAACCGAAACCACTTTAGTCTGCAATGAAGGGGGATTGTGAAATGCTCGTGTCGTGCTGATTCCCTCCGCGGCTACACGCCAATTACAGCCAATAATTCCAGAGATGTTGATGTAGCTGATGCTAAAATGTACTCAAGTGACTATGTTCGGGCCCACTCACCCTCTCATTTCCCTCATCGTTCCATCGATCCCAACCACCTTCAACAGGCGACAATCGCTTCCTTTACACTTACTCACCTACGCACCCAAAGCGCCATCACTCACCCCATTTGCCTTTATCCGCTGCTTCTGAAAAAGTGTAATAAAATTAGCACTTTGTGTAGCCTAAACTATTTGAACATACCACCATGCCAGGGTGAAAGGGGCTAGAAGATGAGGAGTACGAGCAACCAAGCAGCAGAAAATTGAAAGGAAAACAGTATCGAAGTTAATTTGAATTGTCAGTAATACCTATGCTGTCAAAATGGAGCCAGTTTTACTGCAATGAGACAGCAGTCAATCAATGCAGAGCCTCAGTACGTGCAGAAGAAGGCTGCGCAGACAGATTCGCTTTGCAACAGCATCATCACCATGTCACCATAGCATGAACCTTGCGGCGATTTGGCTGCCTCATCTATCTTCGACGAGAAAACGAGGATTTGAGATTGAATCACGAGCGTTCTGGAAACGAGTGAATGAATAATAAGAGATTTTGCGGTCTATTTGATCCCACTCTACTCGTTTCAAGGATGTGAAGGTCAAGAAGGAGAGATAGTCGCCAAAATGACCACGCGCTTTGCGATTTCTTCTTGTCACGACCTGAGCAGAAACCAACCAGAGAGTCTTCGGTGCATTATTTGGAGTGTTTTCTTTCAAGTGCTGTGATTGGTGCCATTTGTTGAAACGGGCACCACATAGGACTCTCAACAGGCACACGACCGAAGGATTCCGGCTTACTTGTTCTTTTTTGGTTGACCTCTAAGACCATGACGGTTGCAAGGACTCGCTTGGGTCGAAGAAACATCTCTGCAGATATCACTCATGCGAGAAGTGAACGCATCGATATGAGACGTTAAATTCCACTAGATGGTTGCAAGGGCGAATTTCAGCCAGGCCTGAAGGTTCCTGAGGCCGCAAGCTGCTTTTGAACCAAGGAGAACAAAGTGGATGAAAGACGAATCGCTCCCACTTTGCAGAAAAACGTTAATAGTCCAGACAAATTGAAGAGTCCAAGTCAAACGGCTTTGTTAGCGAGCAACACACACCTGTCTGTCAAAGCAAGCGAGTTGAGCAAGTCACTTGTTTAGTGGTTGGACCACCATTTGGTGCTAAAATGGCAAGAGATCCACCACGATCGCAGATGCTACTTACAAACGGTCTCAATCCTAAATGGCTGAGAGGTGGCTCCCACGAAGTTTGATGCTGCTGCAATGTTAGCAGCGACGCACCGCCATAATTGCGAAGGTGTGTAACAGGGTGGGTATCAATCTCCATCATTGGAGACATTGATGAAGAGTTGGGATGAGGAGGATTAAGCACGTTCGGGAAAGGACAGGTACTGTTGCTGAACCACCACTGTCTCTGTGACTAGTGCTGCTGCGAGGAAGAAGAGACGCAGGCACGCGCGATTTCAACGGCCAGATTAGCCACCACATATTTAAGCAACGTTGACAATTCTGAAGCAGCTTCATCATGTCGCCATACCTGTATTATTCATGCTTGACTACGAAGCGTTCAAAGAACACGTCTCTGGCTTTAGAACTGTCGTCATCAGCCTTCACCTCAAATAAGAGTACTTCCTGGCGGATCGCACTCTACCCTTTTTTAAGGGAATAAAAGCTATGCAAAAATGAGGGAAAAAGGATGCACAAACCCATTTACAGAAACCAACAAACCCATCAAATGTATTGCAGACTCAGCTTTAACACATCTTTGGTGATTGATGAACGAGGCAGAGTAATGAGTGTTACGAGAGCACTTTTCTCTCTCGAAGGTAGAGAATGACGGTTTCACAGCAAAAAATGGTGTTCGTCGAACACTTCTCGCTTACCAGTGAGGACTACTAAGTCAAGCCTATATGAAGCGCATATACCGATTTGACAAAGCGACTGGATATCTGTCCCCATCAGTGAATGATGCAGTAGTTAATTCAGCTGTTCAATCTAGCGGATGGGCGCGAGTGCTTATGACTATGACCGTAGCAGCTAGAGATGCCAATGACGCCTGAGCTGGTGTGCATAACTGTGCTTCTCTTCACATCTCAGTGGATAGTGCTGCCTTGATCTAAGAAAACTCCACAACCACGTAAAGAGGTTGTGTTATAGCAGCCTTAACCAGGATGCGAATGCGGCATCACCATCTGTTTGAGGTATATGGCTGAGTTGATGCAGTGGAGCTATTTCTCGAAAAAATCTCAGCATCGACTCCTTACTCTCCTCCCTCTACTTTACGCATACACTGAGGCCACTTATCAGTACTGAGGAGACGTCAGGCTTTTAACCACCAATGTGAGGTGGTGAGGCTTCAAGCGTATTGTGTCTCCACAACTGCTCTAAGCTGCCCGGCTCAGCCCTTGTTCTTTCCACGCCGATGCGTTTCATCCTCGCTTGAATGTCATTGACTTTTAAACCCAAGTGAAATCTTGCACAATTCACAAAGAGTAATGCGAATTCTCTGCACGTAGCGCTTAGGATTCTTGTAGTTTGTAGACCGCAATCGAAGGTTATTGAGAGGCTGCTGTGGCCAAAAGCACACAACCTTCTCACTGAACTCAGGGTGGCATCCTAGTCAACCCAAATTGCGCTCAATCCTCCTTCTTATCCCCTGCTCCTTCAGCAAGTTAACTGTTGTAGGTGTGCAAGAATGCGCATTCGTTTGAAAGAGATGTCATTCGTGCAAGGATTGAGGACGTCGACGTGGGAAGAGAAAAGGCTTAGAAAAAATGTAAATATTAGGAATGTAATGTCCGGTTCGCGTAACGATGGTGTGCGGTATCTTCCTCCACCACATCTTGAGTATGTGACGATCCTCTCTAAATGGAAGATCATTTTGCCCATGTTCCTCTTAGACGGCTAATTAATCAGCGGTGTGTAAGCTAATTTTAAATGGAGTAAACGTTTGCAAGTGCTTTTGAGGTTCTTAATTTCGGTGGTATTGTCTATGCCGGCTATCTTTTTCAGAATTTTAGGACCAGTGCTGCCTATTTTCTGACTTACTGTCACCGCACACACTCCATTGACAAGTGATTAATCAGACTTGTAAACAAACACTCCCTTTCTCACAAATAACTGATGCCCAATTGCCCTCCAGACATTTCAATAGCTGCTCCGCACAGCATTAGCTTTGCAGCATAAAAAAGTGCTAACAATGCACATGCAAGACAAAATTGCAGCCACAAGTCACAAGATTTCAGTTTGCGCAACTAATGTACATGCTTTCAGTGTTCTTGATAACCGAACCACTGGTTGCCGAGGTCTGTGATTATCAAACCTCCTTCCAATGCAAAATGTCCTTCAGAAAATGACAGCTGAATGTTGACTTCATTGTCATGAGTTATGATTAGTGGATCCTCTTTGACCTCCTGCGCGAGTTGACCGTAATTGTATTGGTTGAGTGGGATTTGCCACCCCTCTATGGACAGCCATGCGCGTTTCTTAAGACAGGTGAGAGAGAGTTGCGAATATATAGCCTTCTATTTAATTATGGGTCAAGTTTGGACGCAACAGATCATAATTTAATGTTTAAAGTTGACGTAGACGAGCACCACTTCTACGTATGTCCGTTTGATTTGTCGGACATAGACAATTTATCTGCAATAGGGCAATTTCATAGTCTTGACGGTCGATGAGCCAGTCATATGGCACTTTTAACATTTCGGTGACGTTATGATGACGTCGGACAGCGATTTTGTCTACAAGACGTGTTGCTACGCCTACTCATCATTTAGTCAGTTCGTTTGTTTGCTTGCATGGGAAGACATGTGTGTGGGCGACTCGTGGGTGAAGTAGCTAGACTGTGAGAAGCAGTGCGCAACAAGAGAAAGAGAGTAGCGAATTGTTCACTCAGACATTCCCCTCTTTAGGAAGTCTGGCTCCCAGCCACTCAGTCCCCCGATCTTTAATGCACTAACTAGTTCCTATTATTTTATTCGGCCACATAGTTGCTCAATTATTTTAAATTGAAACCTATGCTCCCAGCTACCATCTAAGCACTCAATGGAGCTTACATTTAAAACGCTCTGTTGAGTACTCGTTAGCTTTTATGCTCCACCCGTTCATCTACTCAACTACCTCGTTAACCGACTATTTTAAATAAGAGGAGAATAGGAGCAGCAACGCACAGCAGTAGACTCTTCTATGAGGCTAACACAGGCAACCAATTCATAGCAACTGGAATCACGATTTGATTATGTTTTCTTTGCACTTCTCGTCAAGCAGTCAGATGGAGCAGGATTCGAAAAGGCCATGTTGATTACAGCCTTCACATTGTCGCCACATGCTTCCAGCACTCAAATCGCCTACAGACGAAGAAGCATAAACGCACTTTAGTGGTAAGCAGGCGTTTTCTCACGCGGTGGTATGTGCGCGGCTTTCCCGTGTACTCCATTCGGCAGACGTTAGAAGCAGGCACATGCACTACTGAAATGTTGCAAGTAGGACCAATTTACATCGAAATTAGATGCCTTCTATGGTTGACAATCGTTTCCTTCACGTAGGTTCTTCATGATGGCCAAAGAGGCGCGGCAGTAAAACGCTACTATTTCAGGACCATGGGACCTGTGGTGGAATTTATCTGGATAAAGGGGATGAGGAGGAACGCAACTCAAAAGATCCTCCCCAATACCTATTTCAAGCAGTGGCAAAGGTACCCGTATCAATGGCAACTCTGAAAGCGGTAAGGTAACAAAATGTGAGAACGCAATCATCTAATTGTTTCATCAGCCAGTTTGACGCTGCCTCTTTGTTCGAGACTATTGTTAGGCGGACATGCTGACTGGCGTTGCGCGTAAAGCCCACTCCTTGACTGCCACCACTGTTGGTCACTTCTTTTACCTAGCAGATGCGATTAAAGCAAATCTAGTTCTAAAGACTACAACCAACTACGGCTCATGACCCATTGCTGTGCCTCTTGAGATAATTTGGAGGATGTCGTCTCGCATTTGATTACAAGGCTAACGAAAGGCGTATAGCAGAGTAGAAGAGGGAAGCGCCACCATTTCGATGAAAAAAGAATGAAAAGGCATGTCACAAACAAATGCCGCCAACACAAGTAATCCAGCAAGAGTGAAGCAAACAAGATCTTTTAGATTCCTGACAACCAATATTTAGCAACAATATCGTGAGCTATTTTTTTGGCAGCGGATAAAGGCGCATTAATCCAGAAAAATTATCACCGAAAACGCGCACCACTTACGCAAGCCGCGCACAAGCCTGGCTAATCAGTTCAAAATTCGTCCGGTAAAACAAACAAGCTTCAAATTTTTATGTATTCTTGATGAGACCATAATTACGACAGATACTAACAGTTTCGACTTTTGCGTATAATTCAGGTAGCAAACGAACTAACAGCCATTTGCAATTTGTGTCAGCAAAATAAATGCTCAGTAGAGATGTTGTAAAGTTTGTCAGCAAATCGTAAAGGTAGTTCAAATAACAGTGATCGATGTCATTTTGTGTTTCAGTTGTACGCTTTAGTCTACTTTAAGCATGTGTTTTATAGCAAAGTTCATATTCAAAGCGAGTAGACGAGTTGCTCAATTGGCGTATTGGACTGACCTCACTCACATTGTCTTGCAGGTGTCTATCATCTTCACAAAAGATGTGTGTTTGTACAAAATCTTGCTTTACATCTACTTGGATGGTGGAATGTACGCTACGTTTTCAGATGGCAATTTTGGGTTGCGATGCCTGCACTGTAGAGGGTTCCTCCTCTCTTTTCTGGTCACCCTTGTTGGTAGAAGTCTGCGAATGCTTTGACATCTTTAATATAGAGGGTGATATTTATGCAGCAAAGCGAGATGTGGGGTTAAGGCCAGGGAAGTGTCACGCTCCAGCGAGTCTCCACGCTGCTCCGCTACGAGGTTCAAATTGTGTTCCCGCCTCTGGCGTACAACGCACACTTAGAGAATATAAGTATTACATGCACATCCAACTACACGTAGACGCAGTGGCACATTAGCTAACTTCTCAATTACTTCCTGATTTGAGCATCAATCACATTGACAGTTGTTCCATTTAGTAAAGTGCTACCTGTCCTTCTTCCTCGTGTGGTAGCTGTTGGGAAGTGCTTCCCTATAAAACAATGAGTTGAAAATATCGCCTTCATTTGCAAGGCTACTTGCTCCTTCGCCTAATTATATCAGTGTTAGCTGACTAAATACAGTAATCACGTTTTTTATTCCTCCCATCTAACTTAAAAGCTTTAAGGCAAAAAATCCCTTGCCTAATGCTTTGTAAGGTCACTAAGGCGCTTCAAATGAAGTTGGTGCATGTAAAGTCACAAGGCTGTTTCCATGATTAGGAGTCGATCTCCTCTTTTTGTGCTCTCTTTCTTCGCCACACCCTGTGGCATGATTGCATGATGCAAACAGAGCTGTTATTACGTCAACACCTTTTTTTCAACCTTTATGTCAGCAGAACCAGGTAGAAGGTAATGGTACAAGCATTGGTGGTAAGGGAAATGCAGATGGCGTGTGTCGAGTTCCTCCTTGGAATCCGTTTTGGTGACCCTACATTATCAGACATGCCAAGAGATCGCGTGTGGGTCAGTTTCATCGACATCTACAAACCAAAAGCCGAAAAGTAAAACTCCTCGCAATTTCTCTCTCTCTGAGACATCCATCAGGACACGTCCATCACCAGAAGCCTCAGTCGATGCATAATTAAGATCAGCGCAGGATGATAGTCTTTATTCGTGGGTGGATAGTGTACCCAACGCAGATAGGCAGGTAGGTGGGTGAGAAGTCGGTAATCCGCTGAGCTTATCACACGAATGTCCTTCTTTGCCAACTTAGATGGGCAGTAGGGCTTACGCTACTCGCAATTGGAGTAGCTAGATTGTAGTCCTTTGTTTACTCCCGTCCTTTAACAAATCCTTAAGTAGTGTGACATGCTGGACTTCTCTCCTTTTTAAACGATAGAGTGAGAGCAGGCAGGGCGAGTTCTCTTCCTCAAAGGTAGCTGACGACAGTTCCTTATGGAGAAGCGTATTCGTTGAATGCTCCTCGTCCAACATTGAGAACTACTTAGTCCAGCGTATAAATATGGCGAATGTGCCAACGTGACGACACGGCTGGTGATCTGCATCCATTGGTGCGTTGGTTGATCTGTCCATTCTGATCAGCAGGGCTACGTGCGTGTATGCATCCGCCTCCTCGAAATATTGACAGCACCAGGCCTTCTCTTACGTCCTTCGTCCTCATCAAGCTACCTCGTTATTCAATGAACTAGCATTGGCAAAGCCGTTTACCTGTACCCAAGCTACTCGTTCCGACGGCTAAGTCGGAAGGGATGAACGCCGGACCTATTGCAGCATGTTAGGAAATCGACCACGGATGGCTGCTACCAACCAAACAAACTCCTCGCCGCTTTGGATGCCCCTGACAGTACGCAGAGCAGAACGGTTTACCCTACATCCATATTGTGCACGTCCATTCACAGGAGAATTTGGGTCTAGCTAATTAGCCGAATCCAACTTTTGTGGGGGACACATTTGATCCGGGGCGAAGTTGATCATCTGCACTCAGCCACCTCGGCTGCTATCATATACCCAACAAACATTTTCAAAGGTTTACAAAGCATGCGTTCTTTGGCCGACTTACCCTTTCATTTACGTGGACCTTCTTTCAACCGGTCATCCATCTACCCATCTATCCACATGCTACTCGTGCATCATCCTTTCATCTCTTTTCTTCCTCTTCCACCCACTTAATGTCTTGGTGATTGAGTCAAAGCTAAATAATGGAAGTAAGAAAGAGGTTTACGAAACTGAATTAGCATAACACTCAACACTCTGCTTAGTTCACCACCTACCTACTCTCACTCTACTTGTTGCAAGGAAGTGGAAGCCAGGGGTAGAAGATTAGTGAGGAACGTGTGATGCATTGCAGTAAATTTCTTAAAGGTTGAGACTAAATGAAGAAACACAATCTAGCAGCGGAGAAAGAATAGACTTCGCTGACCACACCAGGTCACGATGAAATGAGGATCAGTGCCCAAGTGGCCTCCATGCCTCTCTGCTCTAAATAATGGATCTTTCCACAGCTCTTTTACGTGGGATCAGAAATAGCAGTGCAACACGATAAAGCCGGCTGTCGAGGTCCAGATTGCTCTCAAGCAACACTACCAGCGTCAGCCAGTTTACTGGCTACTGCATAGTCTTTTATTGCAAGATGTACTTCAGACAATGCAGATGTTAAAGTCTGCGAGAAAGAAGCTCTATCCTCATTTCATAGTGAGCCGGTGAGGTGGACTGTGTTTCTTCATTTAATCTCAACCTCCAAGAAATTTACGTTCCTTACTAATCGCCTGAATTTGCAGCCAGAATTTCACACACTGTAACAGCTCGCTCTGCCTGGAAGCTATTTCTTTGCCACTGTGGCGTCCGCAAGATGATGTTTCAGTCAAAAAGAAGCAGTGCTTGCACAACCTACTCACTTGAAATATCGCTGAAGTAAAGATGCAGATCTGTGGCCATTGGTGATTGATACGGTGGTCAATCCGACCAGTAACTGATTGCTCTTGACCTTCGAGTGGTTGTCAGCAGACTTGCAATTCGGTAGAATTGCAGGCACTCCTAATGCCTCGACCCTCTAGATTTTTCTATCGATGCCATCACCATTCTCCTCCTGCTAGGTGTCTCTCCAAGAAAAATGCGCATGACATCCGTGCTCCACCTCACAACAATGAAGACGCTAATAAGCCATTTCTACCTCCTCGTACGTCACTGAAGAGCGTTTAAAGTCTACTGTAACTCAAAACGCGCGACGATACCATCAATGAACCTAGCGGGATGTGAATAGACTGCATTCCGTTTCTTATTTCACGTCTGTCAATAATCCTGTGTTTCGTCCGTATGTCTGAATTATCAATGTCTTATCTGGTGGCTCAAACATCACATAAATACATCGTTCAAATATATTAAATGCGTGGTTTTGAGTATCATTTGACAGGTGTCTTAGACTGCTTGATGCCAATGTAGTAGCTGGGACCAAACTAAGTGATATTAGAGGTAGGCACACGGTCAAACTGGTATTCGTGCAGTCCAGGGTCGAATGATCATGTCTTCAATGGAATAACTTGGCCGGCTGATTTGCTCGTTAGCCTCAAATTTACGTAGGCGACTTATCATTACTTCTCTCAGTAGATGGGTCGGCGTTCATCCAGGAAGAAGTCGCTGCGAGAATATCTAAATGACTGTGACAGCGCATTTAGGAACTGCATTTATTTTAAGCTCATTAGTTATTCTGCTAACTCTACTTGGACACTCTAGCAGGCCAGTAATGCAGTCCATGTCTTACTTTAAATAAAACTAAGCATTTGTAGTTATATTTTTCCATTTTAAGCCAACCTTTATGACAAGTGTTACACCAACAGCTATTTAGTTAAAATAAACGGGGACTGTCAAAACTGCAGAGGGACCCTAAAGGGAAACCCTATCCTCATTGTCCATGGTACCTGTGGCTAGAGAGTTGTCGCTGAAATGCACTAAGTTAAAAGCATTTATAATGTTGTTGGCATTGCCCTGCTGGGCCAACTTTGCATGACCTGTTGGCATCCTATATTCAACTATCACAATTCTATCTATTCATTTGGTCTTCTATTCCTCCTATCTGGAGGTGTGAGGAGGCTTCGAAACTGAGAGATGAGGCCACTGAGCTACCGATTACGTTAAAACCCCTAAATTCAGCAATACACTTCCACTCTATAAGTGCACAACTGCAGACTCTAATGGCTCTCCTCTCCCTCCTCCCCATGATTCTGCCATCAAACCAACACCTCCTACGTTCGATTGCATCATCTCACCATTGCTGCCTGGCTTTTCGCTTCTTCTCTGCTCTGATTGCATTAATCTTGGAGATGCTGACTTACAAGGGCAGTAAGGCTTACGCCACTCGCAAATGGATTAGCTAGATTGCGGTCCTTTGTTAACTTCTATCATCTAACAGTTGCATTAAAATGTGTGACATACTCGACTTTCTTCGCCTCAAAACGGTAGAGTAAGAGCAGGCGGTGCGAGTCCTTTTCTTCCTCGAAGGAAGATGATAACAGTTCCATATGGAGAAGCGTGTTCGTCTAACGCTTCTCGTCTAACATTGAGAACTGCTTAGTCCAGCACATATACAGCGAATACGTTGACGTGACGAAGCGGTCTGTGGCTTGCATCCATTAGTAGCCGATGTAGTGGCGGTTGATCTGGTCGTTCCACTTAGCAGAGCTGCGCGTGCGCATGCATCTCTGCCTCCTCGCAGCAGCATCTGCCAAAAAGACAATGGCAAAGTAGTGACAGCACCAAGCCTTCCCTTACGCCCTTCATCATCATCAAGCTACCTCGTTACTCATTCAAGTAGCAATAAAGAATGCCGCCTACCTGTATCCAAGCTACTCGCTCTGAGAAAGCAGTGGCTAGGTAGGAAGAAATGAATGCTAGACCTATTGCAGCATGTGAGAGAATCGACCACTGATAGCTGCTACCAGCTAAACAAACTCTTCACCATGTCCAACCGACACCCATGTTGTGCACTCTCATCCACAGGAGAACTTAGGCCTAGCTAATTGGCCACATTCAGTTTTTGTGGGGACCAGATCCGATCCAGAGCGAGGTTGAGCATCTGCACTCATCCATCTCGGCTGCATTCATGTACTCGCCAAACATTCCAATCATTTACGAAGTATGCATTCTATAGTCGGCCTATCTTTGCATTTACCTGGACCTTCTTTCAGCCGGCCATCAATCCATCCATCCACAAGCTACTTGTGCATCATTCTCTCATTTCTTTTCATTCTCTATCGTCCATCGATTTGTGTGTCCAGCCATAGCAGCTGTTCAGCTACCGCACTCTCTGTCCTTAACTACTCCAACGAAGCATCTCATCTTTTGGTCATTTCAACCATCCTGCTCGATTGTATTCCTCGTTGTACTTTGGATTCAATAACCTATGCTCCCTTCTCTGCTCAACACGTCCACTACAAGGAACAAATGAAGACAATTCTCTGCCTACTGAATTCACAAGAAGCGACAAAACACGAACGTGGGTGCTGCTCATAGGAAAGGCAAGGTGGAAGCATAGAAGACGAAGACGCCTTTGGATGAGGGTGAGGTGTGCCTGAATATCGGCGCTGATGTGAGTACTTAGCTCCACTGTAACAAAAAATACAAGGTTAGTGCTGGGAGGAACCGACTACTGCCAGATGTTATGTACCTACTATTGATTTAAATAGGCCCGCCCTCCGACCCTTTCAACACAGGTGCAGTGCGAGATTTTATTTCTCAGTTTTCTGATTCGCTTAATAAATGGATTACAATGCTTCAACGCATGCATTGCTAACCATAGGGGAGTGTCAGCGCCTGCAATGCTAAAGCGAGTACAGTCGACTTGTACAGGATGGCAAAAAGAATTAGCTAGCCACACTTCGTGGCAATGATTTAAAGGTTTACCTCCTCTTCTTCTAGGCTTAGGCATCCGCACTGCCTGGATGTCATTGCGCAATAGTCAAGACACTGGCTGGTGCTAATGGGGTTCTGCCTGGGGGAAATCTGAACCTTCCCAGCCAATGAGTTCGTCTTGCCAAGAACACCGGAAACACGCACATTAGATGTGCGAAACGGAATCGCGTGAATTGACACCGCAGCTTTGCTATTTTAATGTATATTGTCAGCGCCTTGTCATGCTGCAATGCTTGTGCTGCTGCTGATGCGTAAAAGAGCTGTTGAAAGGTCTTCCATTCGGTGCAGGGAAGCACGGAGGCCAATTTGCGATAGCCCAGGGATTGGACGCCCACATGAGTGGAATGTTGCACAAGTCAATTCCCTGTCCGACTACGCTACTATGTCCCTGAAACATAAGAATTGTAATGTGGCTGTCTTAGCACTTAGGGAAGCTGAAGCTAGAGAGTTGAGTCGGTGTTTAGGAGTACGTAGCATTCGGCGAATAAGCTTCTCGTTGCGGAATCGCCATCATCTACCCTCTAGGGAGAAGTTTACTCTTTAATCCACCATGGCGCGCATTACTCTGCCTCGTTCATGGCATCATTAATGGAGAGTGCTCGCTACCTCTTCTCACTCTATCGATTCTAAGGGAATAAATGTAGTGCTTGTTAGTCAGTGGTACAACCGATAAGTAGTTTGAAAATCGAAAAAATTTATTTTTAGTAGGGATAAGCAGTGCAGGAAATTCTGAGAAGCATCTTTTTTGTTTCTGCTACTATTCAATTCCATGAATGCCTTGAATGCAGCAGTTGATCACATTATCCTCTTGTCACTACATCCCTCTCTCTGTAGATCGACGATCGGCCGGAGACCTAGTCTGTGAAATGCCTCTGACAACAAGCGCGACACATTCGACGTGTCAACTAATGTTTGCCATCCAAAATCACTCCAAAGACATTATAATTGTTCTAGCTGTCTCAATGTCACCCTTTATGGACCGAAAATGTGGTCTACAAGTGACTAATATTGCCATTCTCCGTGTAAGGGCATCGTTTCCGTCATTGTTGCCTGTACTTGCAGTCAGTTGATATGACGTTCCTCGTAGGCTAGCAAACCAGCCACCTAATGGAATGGCCGCGTCTCCGACGAACTGGCTGTCGGGTGTGACTGTAGCCACAAGTTAATCGGGTACTACCAACATGGGTCTTTCCCTACTTGCTGACGATTTAATATTATCTTTGTCTGATTTTGCTTAAAAAAAGGTTAAGAAAGCCTTCGGTGTGACACCAATCTTCTTTTAAATTAACCTCTAGGTTAAGGAAAAGAGAAAATGTGAGGAGAAAGGACTGTTTTAAGCATCGATTCTCAGCCACAGAATCAGCAGAAGATCCATCGAAGTCCTTTGTGCCTCTTTCCGGAAGAATTAAGAGCAGAGTAGAAGGAGTCATGAAGAGGAGGCAGCAATAAATTGGCGAAGGATGAGAAGGAGGAAGGGTAAGCAGGCAGGAAGTATAGTGAGATGAGAGGAGTGTTTACGCGCAGGCATTTTACGTTCACAACTGCTTGCTGAAAAAATGTGCCGAGATTGATGGGTTCTCATTTTAAGTAATCAAAATGGCAGTAGCGCCAACGTCTATACCACTGGTAGCTGCCCGAGAAAGGAAACATGCCACCTAGAAGACGCGTGACGCTGTTCCACTCTTTGGCTAATTACCACGTCATGCACCGCTTCACTGGTTTATGTGGCCCAAGTGGTGACCGCGATCAGCCATGGCAAACATTTCCAAGCCTCCAGACTTGAGTTAAAGCGTTTCAACGTCTCACTTTTGCCAATTCCACTACCCACACGTGCACGCTTACAGGCAAGCGGGCAAAGGATTGTAAACCGACTGCTATAGCATAGCCGCTTGAGCAAAATATAGAGCTAGAGCTGCTATGCAACACTTGTTATGTGACTTAAGCAGGAGGAGGAGGAGGGAAAGAAGGCAGTACATTTGTGTGGAAGGGTGAGTGGATGACTGACCCCAACTGCCTATTCAAATGATTAGTCAGAACAAAGACAAGGCAGCAGAGCTGCCAAATTAGTCTCTAGTGGTTAAGCAGGTATAATTTTAAGTGGGTGTGAATCTTATTACGCTTCACAAATCTCATTGGCGCTCCAATCAAGACGCCTGGAGGTAAATTTGGCCAGATCAACGTCAATAAGCGAGGAGTGCCAAGAGGAAGGGGGCTTTCAACTTTCCGATTTAATGCCTTCATAAGGCTGTATCACTTGCAGCCTCATGGAATAATTAGCAGTAAAAAGCTAACAAACCAATGCCGTCGCTTACCTCCTGGCACACTGACCACGAATGCGCTTGACTAATCATTTGTAAATGTTGAGCGAAAAGCGTTCGGGGAACACGCTTCTGGTTACAACCCATCCTCATCTGCCTTCGAGGGAGAAGGGTACTCTCTGAGCCAGCACAACCTTCATCACTCTGATTAGTTCATCGCATTACCAATAGGGTACTTACTGCTTGCTCAGTGCTTTTTCGCATTCTACTCGATGCAAAGAAAACAAGGTAGTACTATAATTGCCTGAGACCTTCTCATCCAAATAAGATCTATTTTATTAAAAAAGGGGCTTCAGCGGGTTATCACGATGTGCCTCTTTTTTTTCGTACTGCATGGCTGCCTTGTCACAAAACCTATGCAACAACTTATTGCTCACCCAAATTGCCAGCTTTTGGACTCCTGAAAGAGGTCAGCTGACTTGTTCGAGGCTTCATGTGAATCACCTGAACCCTCCAAGACGAGCTGACAAGAGGAACACGTTGAGCTTGTTGCAGGTTTGACTGACAACAAGATCAAATCACCACATGCATTAACTGAGGGCAAGAATCTGCTTTTACGTTGGGCTCCACATTGATTGTTCCCTTGTCGTATGAGAGATAATTGGATCCACTTCCATCTCACCTGCCGAAATGCCAAAACTTTCTTTTGGGCCATTTGGCACCAAGTTCTACTTCTCTCTACTTTAGCAGTTGTCAAGTCGCTTCTATAGCCTTCTGGCGGCATGTTGGTACTTTACTTAGCCAAAGGATAATGCCCGATCAAAGCTGTTAATTAATTGATGGGCTATTCAGTCGCTCTACAGCTTGAACAATAGCTATTGAAGTTCAACTCTAGTTGACTCATTTGGTAGCAGATTGTGGAGGGTCGAAGGTACCTATTAAGCAGCCAACCAAGGTGGGTGTTGAGCTTTTCATTAACCAGACCGCAAAGTAGTCGATTAGCTGGGAGCCACAGTCGCATCAAATTTTCGTATCATCTTAAACATGACCAACCATTCGGACTGTTTGTCATTTTACTCATCCCAGAAATTAAAGACATGGTAGCATAGTTGCTGATACCTTACCGTGTCAAGGGGTTCGCCCCATCAGGGATTTCAATTGGCCGGATAGATGCTTTGTCGGTTGAATGAGTCAGGTGGCAAGTCATTCAACATCACTGAATTTGGTCGAATACAGGTTTTCGTTACAAAACGCCTATGCAAACAAAAAACGTTTCAAAATCTCCGGTTGAGTTCTAACCCACGCTCGATTGCCTTCACTCATCCCAATTGCGGACTGCTTTTTCGGTCCCCTCAGGCATACACATCCACCAAATCTAAACAAACCAGCTGCAAGGATTCGTCTCACTATTAGGATCTTCGCCATCCTCACCACGCTATCACAATCATCGTGTTACCAACGATAGGGAATGACTCCTACAAACCTATCCACCCACCTTGACGTCATTTCCTTAAAAGGAGTAGATTAATGCACGTAGGTGTCATCCACTTTCATTGGCAACATCATGAGTGGAGAAAGATGATGAAGATTAACCACTGCGTCTATCATCAATTGAGACGGTTCTCCACCTACTTCGTCATATCAGTACACTTACGGTCCACCAAGACTAGGCGAGAGGCTTTGGCGAAGACGCATCTCGCTACGGAACCGTTGTCATCTGCCCTCGAGGAAGTTGGGTACTCACTAATCCAGCATAACCCTCATCACTCTGCTCCATTCATTGCAGCACCTATATAGAGCGCTCGCTGCCTGCACTCACTGGATGATTCGGGATGCTTGATAACTAGCGATCTGGCCATTAAGTAGGTTGTGGACCGGAGCAATTTGAAGTGTAGGGGATAGCACTGTTGGAATTCCTATGGGGCACAACCTCTCTTTCGGCTTCAATCCGATTGCATGAATGCTTTGAATGTCGGAGACAATCGCATACTCCACTTAGCGTTACTTCCCTTACTTAACCAGGCATCAAACCTGCATGAATGTTAAGAAAGAGTTGGACGAGGTTGAAGTCATTCAGCGTTGCCATCTTTTCGTTGCATTTTCCACCTAAAAGCAACTTGGATGGCTCACTTACATCTAATGTTGCGCTTGCTGCTTGAAACCAGTAAATGGATGCGCAGTTTGCGCTCTCCACGTGATGGGGTTTCCTGCAGTAGTCATCATTCGGGCTTATGGTAGTATTGACGAGAACAACATCCTTTGATTGCTGGCAGTCAATCTTACAATCCAGCATCGATAAGTTCACTCCAAAACGCTATATTCTTACTGTAAAAGGCTTGTCTAAATGTGAGAAAAGGAGGCTATGGAGCACACTGGATCTGCCTCCTAATGAAGCCATTTTCACATCACGAATAGAGCTGCTGGTTCAATGGATAATTTGCTGATCGCCTAGTCAGGCATTCAACAACAGATTTTGAATGCGATCTAGATGGCTAACTGGCTAGTAGATTGTTGGGAGTCTAACGCACCCACTGCATTGCTGAGCTAAGCAGCTGCCTTGACGAGAGCCGTGCTTGGCTGACCATGGAGTAGTGTCAATACTCGCTCAACCAAAGCACGCACAGTCGGCTCACCCAGGAGGAAGAAGAGGACTTGCTAATCGCATCACATCGCCTCATCATATCGGCACATCAATTATTTATGTACTTGAATAAGCGGTCCTCCATGTTAGGCGAGAAGCGCTTGTCGAACACGCCTCTACCTAATAGACTGTCATCTTCTGCCTTCAATGAAGTAAAGACCTCACCAAACTAGCATCATAACATCGATGGAAAGTGCTTCCTGTCTGTCCTCACTCTACTCATTTTGAGGAAACTAAGGCTCTAACGGAAACCAACAAACCGATTAAAATGTGTGGCAGACTCAGCCTTCATTCCTTCAAAACGGGCAGAGTGATAGCGAGCAGCGAGCATACTTCACTTGTGACAATGAGTGGAGTAGAGTGATGAGTGCAAAGCTGGTTCAGAGAGCCGATTTCTTTCTCAAAGAAAGATCACTACGATTCCACATAGAGGATGGTATTTGCTATACTCTTCTCTCCCAACAATGAGGACTAAATGGTCAGGCATGCATAGTGCAAGTGTGTTGATGTGCTGAATAGACTGACCAGCCATCCTCATCAGTGGATGATGCAGCAATCGATCTGGCCATTCATATCAGTAGGACGGCAGCAGCACCAATCACGGAGACAGCGGCATACAGTACCAGCAACAAGCTTTCTCTTAACATGCTTAAGCCTCATCACCTCGTTAGTCATGCTGATGGTGATGGAGAATGTCGCCTACCTGTATTCAAGCTCTTCATTTCGGGGAAATGAAGGCTGTGCAAGGGCAAGTGAACCATATGCCTATTGCTCACCTTTGCAGAAATGCTTGTACACTACTGATGGCCTTCCATCTGGAAATTGCACACGAGTAGGAGTAGCATCCCACTGTCTGGAAGCTGTGCCTCATTTAATGTGGATAGAGACCGCAAGCATGATGGTAGCTCAGTCACGCAAGAAGTAATGTTCACGCAACTTGCCTACTTGAGAACTTGCTGAAGCAAAAGGCGGCTAGAGAATCATTAACGCAAACCAGGAGTGCCAACTGTTGGCCCTTTCTGTTCTCTGCTCACCTTTGTGCTCTGTGCTGCACCGACGTCATGAATCTTCAGCACTGCGCAAAGAGGTTTTTTCGTCACCGTGGCAGCAATAACAGGATGCAATTAAGGCACTTGGTGGCCATCTCCGGCCTCGCCACGTATTTGCGGTTAAAGTTTGGCAGCAGAGCTCATTTGTGGGAAAAAAAATCTTGGCATGCAGTGTCAAATGGATTGGCGAGAGTGATTACACGAGAAAACAGCATTTTGGACTACCGGCAGGCAATGACGACATTCTTAGAATCTACGAATTATAACAATGCCATGAAGGAGATGACATGTTACAGTCTCTTAGGCCTCCCACTGGCTGTGCTGTGCAACTGCTTTCTATCGTACTACATTTTGCATTCGTTGGCTGCGTGAATGCTCGGTCTAGTGTGCAGGTTAGCCAGCCGACGAGTTGTTAAGCAGGCAGCAAGTGAGCAAATTCAACATTGAGCCAGTTAATGCAAGAAGACTTGACACGTTTTAGTCAGACGTCGATAACACTTGACGTATGCCTTCCTGTCGACTCATTTTGGACAGCCTAAATGTTTCACGAGAAGCCCTGTACAATTTAGCAGCTGAAGACACTCCGCTCATAAGTGCTATGCATTGCAGTAGCAGCATTGTTTCGCACCCATCAGAAGCCTCTACTCTACTACGCACAAGAGGGGGAGTGTGCAATTGCGATTCGTGCTAATAGTGTAATCAAGGGCTCAGTGACCACCTTCTTCAGTTTCTAAGCCTCCTCATTTCTGCTGATGTTTTACTTCACAACACCCTATGCCAATCAAAGCGGAACAGACCCCATCGTAGCGTTGGAATTCTGGATGCTAACGGGTCGTGCGAGGTTAGCCCAGTAGGGAAATGTGCACGAACTTAGAAAGACGGCTTTCTTTGTGCCTCAGAGCAAATGAGTAGCACGAGCAGACTCTCATGCTCCGTAACGCATCCGCCACTTCTCAACGGAAATGGCAACTGTTAAACTGCAGATACCAGGCGGAACCAGGTATACATTTTCCTCTGGAGACCTAATGCACGCCGCCCTTGACCGGCGTGACTGTTGGTCACTGGATTCACTTCGCAGATGCGATTGAAACAAATCTGGCTCAAAAGAATAAAAAATAAACACGGCTCATGACTCATAGCTGTGATTCTTGAGACATATAAGCGGATGTCGAATTACACTTAATTACAAGGCAATGGAGGATATTGAGTGGAGTAGAGGAGAGAAGCGGCATCACTTTGATGAACGAGGAAAGTAAATCGACCACTAAAGCTGTTTCCATCCCAAAAAACTCAAGGCAAAATATAAAAATATGAATTTTGTGTTTGCTTACTAGGCATAGCCTCATCGTCAGGTTGTGGTCCACCGGCAGCTCGGTATTCTCTACCCACCTTAGAATTTTGGACTAGCTGAATGGCCATGCTCAAGTTTTGTGGCAGCCAATTCTCGCCCAGAGCGAATTTGAGCAGAAGGTACTGACTGCTGACAAAGGTATTGCAGTAGTCATTTATTTGAATAGACCTGCCTCTCGATTTGGGCGACTCAGGAGACAGTGCGAGATGTTATTCCTTTGGTCACCGATCCCTTCGGCGAAATGACGATGGCGCTTTGTTCCTCCTGCTTGGCAACCTTTCTCAACATTCTCTGCATGCTGCCACAAAAATTAAATGTGGTCCTTCTGTTAGCTCGAAATTCTGCGGTGGATAGACGTGAGGAATGTGGATTTCCTTTGGACCTTTCTACTCTTCGTGCTGTCGGCAAACTTCAACCCGGCAAAGAGGCTGTGTTTAGTGAGGAAAAGCAAAGTTGATGCTTTCATTACACTTTGAGTCCTGTTGTTTAGTAGAAGCTTTCAGTGGTCAATTTCCTGACATGCTGCAACAAATTTGGCGTTCATTCCCTCCTACTTAGCCCTCGCTTTCTTGCGACGAGTGGCTTGAATAGAGGTAGGCGACATTCTCCGTTACTAGTCAATTTTAAGTGTCACTGTCACCATTGTGACAGTGCATCAATCGCGGGTGTGGTGTTGACATGGGAGGTATCAGTGTAACAGCTTCCATCCACGCTGTAGTGCTCGGCGTTTAACTGAGTCGGGTGCATTGCAATAAAGAAGTCGTAGGCGTAAACCGAAACCACTTAGGTCTGCAATGAAGGGGGACTGTGAATTGCTCGTGTTGTGCTGATTCCCTCTGCGGCTACACGCCAATCACAGCCAACAGATCCAGAGATGCTGATGCGGTCGATGCTATAAAGTAATCGGGAGGCTATGTTCGGGCCCACTCACTCTCTCATTCCCCTCCTCGTTCCATCGATCCCGACCACCTCCAACAGACAACTATCGCTTCCTTTACACTTACTCACCTACGCACCCGAAGCGCCATCACTTATCCCATTCGTCTTTATCCGCTACTTCCCAAAAAGGGTAATAAAACTAGCACTTTGTGTAGCCAAAACTTTATTTGAACACGCCACCATGCCAGAGTGAAAGGGGTTAGAAGGTAAGGAGCATGAGCAACCAAGAATCAAAAAAAGGAAAGGAGAAACAGCATCAAAGTTAATTTGAATCGTCAGTAATACCTATGCTGTCAAAATGGATCCAGTTTCACTGTATTGAGACAGCAGTTATAAAACGCAGAGACTTAGTACGTGCAGAAGAAGGCTGCGCAGACTGATTCGCTTTGCAACTGCATCATCACCGTATCACCAAAGCATGAACCTTGCGGCGATGTAGCTGCCTCATGTATCTTCGACGAGAAGACAAGGATTTGAGATTGAATCACGAGCGTTCTGGAAGCGAACGAATGAATAATAGGAGATTTTGTGGTCTATTTTATCCCAATCTACTCGTTTCAAGAGTGTGAAGGTCAAGAAGGAGAGACAAACGCCAAACTGACCACACGCTTTGCGATCCCTTCTTGTCACCACCTGAGCAAAAACCAACCAGAGAGTCTTCGGTTCATTATTTAGTGTTTTCTTTCAAGTGCTGTGATTGGTGCCATTTGTTGAAACGGGCACCACACAGGACTCTCAACAGACAAAAGATTAAAAGATTCCGGCTTACTTGTTCTTTTCTGTCTATCCTGCCCCTGGTTGACCCCTAAGACCATGACGGTTGCAAGGACTCACTTGGGTCGAAGAAGCATCTCTGTAGATATCACTCATGCAAGAAGTGAACGCATCGACTTGAGATGTTAAATTTCACTGAGTGGTTGCAATGGCGAATTTGAGCCAGGTCTGAAAGTTCCCGAGGCTGCAAGCTCCTACATTGCAGAAAAACGTTAATAGTCCAGACAAATTGAAGACTCCAAGGCAAACGGCTTTGTTAGCGAGCAACACACACCTATCTGTCAAAGCAGGCAAGTTGTGTGAACGTCACTTGTGTAGTGATTGGACCACCATTTGGTGCCAAAAAGGCAAGAGGTCCACCACGATTGTAGATGCTACTTGCAAACGGTCTCAATCCCAATTGGCTCGGAGGTGGCTCCCACGAAGTTTGATGCTGCTGCAATGCCAGCAGCAGTGCGCTGTCATAATTGCAAAGGTGTGTAACAGGGTGGGCATCAATCTTCATCATTGGAGACATTGAAGACGAGTTGGGATGAGGAGGAGTAAGCACGTTTGGGAAAGGACAGGTACTGTTGCTGAACCACCACTGTCTCTGTGATTAGGGCTGCTGCAAGGAAGAAGGGACGCAGGCACACGCGATTTCAATGGCCAGATTAGCCACCACATCATTCAATAACGTTGACATTTCTGAAGCAGCTTTGTCACGTCACCATACCTGTATTATTCATGCTTAACCAAGTAGTTTCCAATTTTAGAAAGAAGCGTTCAAAGAACATGTCCTTGGCTTCGGAACTGTCGTCATCAGCCTTCAAAGAATAAAGTTCCTACTAAACCGGCATCACATCAATTAAAAGTACTTCCTGGCGGATTGCACTCTACACTTTCTAAGGGAATAAAAGCTATGCAAAAATGAGGGAAGTAGAATTCACGGATCCAATTACAAAAACCAACAAAACCACCGAAATATATTGCAGACTAAGCTTTACCTCATCTTTGGTGATTGATGAACAAGGCAGAGTGATGAGTGTTATGAGAGCACTTTTCCCTCTCGAAGGCAGATGATGACGGTTCCGCAGCAAGAATGGTGTTCGCCGAACACTTCTCGTTCACCATTGAGGACTACTGAGTCAAGCCTATATGAAGCGCATAAGCCAATTTGACGAAGCGACTGCATATTCGTCCCCATCAGTGAATGACGCAGTAATTAATTCAGCCGTTCAGCCTAGCAGATGGACGAGAGTGCTTATGACTATGACCGTAGCAGCTAGAGATGCCAATGACGACCGAGTTGGCGTGCATAACTGTGCTTCTTTTCACATCTCAGTGGTTATCGCTGCCTTGACCTAAGAGAACTCCACAACTACGTAAAGAGGTTGTGTTATAGCAGCCTTAACCAGAATGCGAATGCGGTATCACCATCTGTTTGAGGTATATGACTGAGGTGATGTGGTGGAGCTATTTCTCGACAAAATCTCAGCATCGACTTTTTACTCTCATCCCTCTACGCATACACTGAGGCCATTTATCAGTGCTGAGGAGACGTCAGGCTTTTAACCACCAGTGTGGGGTGGTGAGACTTCTAGCGTGTTGTGTCTTCGCAACTGTTCTAAGCCTCCCAGCCTAGCCTTTGTTCTTTCCACGCCGGTGCGTTTGGTCCTCGCTTGAATATCATTGTCTTTCAAACCCAAGTGAAATCTTGCATAATCCACAAAGAGTAATGCGAATTCTCTGCATGTGGCGCTTATGATTCTTGTAGTTTGTAGACCGCAATCGAAGGACATTGAGAGGCTGCTGTGGTCTGAAGCACACAACCTTTTGACTAAGCTCAGGGTGGCATCCTAGTCAGCCCAGATTGCGCGCAATCCTCCTTCTTTTCCCCTACTCCGTCAGCAAGTCAACTGTTGTAGGTGTGCAAGAATGCGCATTTGTTTGAAAGAGGATGTCATTCGTGCAAGGATTAAGCGCATCGGCGTGGAAAGAGAAGAGGCTTGGAAAAAATGTAGGCATTAAGAATGTAGTATCCAATTCGCATAACGGTGTGCAGTATCTTCCTCCACCCCACCTTGAGTATGTGACGAACCTCTCTAAATGGAAGATCGTTTTGGCCATGTTCCTCTTGGATGGCTAGTTACTCAGTGGAGTGTAAGCCAATTTTGAATGGAGTAAACGCTTGCAACTGCTTCTGAGGTTCTTAATTTTGGTGGTATTGTCTATGTTGGTAGCATGGTTACTGATCTAATTGGCATTTGACCTTCTCCTATTATAACCTACGCACTTGATTGCCAAATGAGAGAAAATGGTGAACTGGATCACCCACAGCTACAGCCACGCCCAACAGTTGGCTCGTTACAGACATGTCTAACGAACGGCAACTTGAGCGATCGCTGATTGAAGTCCAAAGGTTGTGAGATTCGTCACCCCTCTTTGACCTCCTCGCCCTTGGAACAAGCAGAGTGTGAGCAGTTAGTACACAAGGTCAGCCAGCATAGGCATAGACACAGAGGGGTGATTACCTCAGATTGAATTAATTCTCCAGCGGTTTCTCAACCCACCAACAACCTCTGAAGGATTTCACCTCTACACTTAAGCAGCTTTTGAGGTAGTGTCTGGTCAGTCGGCCTCTCAGCAATACGGCTACCCAAAGTCAATTCAGCACTAAACTCTTGGATGTTGGCCGGGGGTATGACATTTTCATATCATTGGAAACTAGTCAGAAAATGCTGCATTTGGTCTTCACTAAGGAAAGACTTGCCTAACAGAGGGTTCCAAGTAATTAAGATGGGCGCCTTGAGACAAGAAGAGAAGACAATGGCTTACATTGAGTTCGTCTCTATGCCAAGTTATTCAATGGACTACAATAAGCCACGGTTGTGTCGGGCGCATAAGTCAAATTAAGGAATTCATGGTATACAACTTCGTTACCATTGGGCGGTAAGATGAGCAAATCTCCAAATCTCAAATTTCACTGATGGTATCGACGCACTCCAGAGAACATTGACAAAGTAACAGTCGCTAGCTGCTGGTTGGGCGAATTTTCGGTTGGTTTGTCGCTTTGGCCAGTTACGCACTCAACAATTTATGGGACAGAATGGCAGGTCGTGTAATACCCCAACGAACTCTGGTAGAGAGCATTGTCCATCTAAGTTGTCAATAGCTATTTAATCATCATAATCATCAGCCCATGCCAAGGGATAAGTCTCTTTGGACCTATTCATCAGTTAAATGATAATTTGGTTGTTTAATAGACTAGTCAGTCAGTTGACAAGTTATGCAGCAGCTAATTTAAAAATTCGCTTCCTTTCTCACTTGGTTGCCTGCGTGGCTAACTGGGTAAATTGAAGGAGACACACCTCCTCCTTTAGTCCAAAGCATACGCCAGAGTCTCAGAGGATGGAAGCTAAGTGCTCTCTTCATCGTGGCGAGGTGTGATCAACGAGTGCTCTTTAACCTCCTGTGCAGGTTGACTGCGATCCCACTCCTCCATAGAGAGCCAAGTATGCCTCTCAAATGAGGCGAGGGAGAAAGGCGAATATTTAGGCTTGTAGTTCATCTTGAGGCAGGATCGAACGTACTAGCACGTAGTATAATATGTAAAGTTGGCGTAGATGTGCACCACCTTTCCGATGGTTAGTTGGAGTTGTTGGAAATCGACAATTTCTTTGCGACAGTCATGTCCTCTTCGCCTCGACGATCGATATGCCAGCCATGTAGCCACATATGTATGTGGGACAACGAATTCGTCTGCGGAGCGTCTTTCAGTGTCTGCCCATCAGTCAGCTCCCTTGTGTACTTGCACGGAAGGAAAGGTGTGTGTGCGGCTCGTGACTGAAGTAATTAGACTGTGGAAAGGAGACTTCAACAAGGCCGGAATATCCCTTGCTGAGTGCGATGCGCTTAATGTGGCACACGTAGTTTTCCATCTTCAGTAAAAGAGGAAAGATAGGCAGATGCTTAGAAGTTGCTTTAAATGCTGCAGCTTCTCTTAAATCAAAGCCCATATTATTAGCTCTCATTTGAGCATTCAACAGCATTTGCATTCAGGGCACTCATACTGCTCATCTTCATCTCTTCTAATCACCCACTGATCATTTATCTTCTAAACCGTTGGACTAAACCAGCTACCGCGTTAATCAACTATCACAAGCAGTGCCAAGCCTGCCAAAACTGCCAGATCTATTTGGCAGTTGGAAGCGTGTTTGTACTCATCAACTCTCCAGCAGCGGCGGTGACGATGAACACAGGAATCTTGCATCCTACTATTTCTCATTCCTCAACAAGCCTCGTTTACCTCCACGATGGCCATCATCGTGGTAGTGGCCACCATCGTCAGGCAGCTTGATTAAAATTTGAATTGTTACTGCGCGAGTTGTGCAAACATTGATTAGTTAACCTTGCCAAGTTTTCGAGATGTAGCTTCAAAGATTTAAAACCAGAGGCTTTTCAGTGCTAATTTCACGAGTGTAGGGTAAATTAATAGTAAGGCATCGCCTACTTTGTCAGTTTAAAGCTTAGATTTAGCAAAAGAAGTGTTGTTAGATGACAGAAATTTGATTCAATCACATCTTAGCACCAAAGTAGATGACAACGACTTGGACAAACTCGACAAGTCGCCAGCAAGATGACGATTTGTAGAGTAACACTAAATCTTGTGGCCATCAATTTAGTGAATGTAATAATCCCACAACTTGCGAATCCATGCATTTAAGTCTGCGCGTCACCCCATTTTCTCCCACGTCTCTTCTTTGACCATTTGCTCTCCTCACCTCAGCCTATCGCTCACTCCCACAACATGACTACCAACTACACCTCATATTTAATTAAGAGCTAAAAGGAGGCTTTTATTAAGCACAGCATGTTTCGTTGGATTCGTTACATTCGATCCACGCTCGCAACAGCGACTCACATCACCTTCCCGACAACTCGCTGCCACGCACACAAATTTCAAGTTTTTTCGTCACCCTTACGAGCAATGAGCCAACCACATCGCTATTCTCACGTTTCGGCGAAGTGAAGACGTTGGCGAACAGGAAGTTGCTTTGCTCATTTTGCCCTCCTTAAGTGGGCGTTGCATAGCTTATGTAATGCAATGCAATCAGCTTGGGTTTTTAGGATCCAACCTCTTCTTCGCAATCGGAGCTCATTGTCGGGCACCATCAATTTTGCCAAAACGTGGGTTTTGTCGCTAAACGACAACGTAAACGCAAGTGGAAGTTTCAAAAATCAGATGTAAAATTCTTGCCTACCTTCTACTTTGATTACGTTCACAACTTTCCACTGTGAAGATAATCGAAGTAGAAGGATGACAAGAATTTTACCTCAGATTTTGAGACTATCGTCTGCGTTTCGCTACAATAGCTCCCAGTTCTTCGGATGTACTCATCCATCAATTCTAATCCACCCATCTGTAATGAGCCACATTATTGCTAGCATCTTCGTCATGAAAACATCAAGGTCTGGAGGGGTGACATCAACGCCTCCAGAGGACGCAGACACTGTAATGGGGTAGGCAGCGATAGAAACTAATCAGTTGAGCAGTTGGTAGGCCAGGTAGGTGATTTGGTCAAACTAGAATGGAGGAACTCATCGGACAGAGGCCTGAAGACAGAGCCATTGTTGCCCATTTAACGAATGAGTCAATGTGCGACTGAGTGAATGGGAGCTGGCAAGGAAACCAGACAGCGGCGATGGCGCCTACAGACGAGTCCATGTTCTGGGGGGTTTCTGCTGAGCGTATTGATGGTTGCTGATTGCTCTTGACCTGTGAGCAATTGTCGGAAGACTTGGAGTCCGCTGAGATTGCAAGAACCCATAACACTTCGCCCTTCTGAATCTAGTCAATGATGTTGCTTTCCTTCTTCTGGTAGGTACATTTTTGATAACGTGGCCGCCAATGAGTCACCAAGGGTGAAAGTAACAGAAAAACATTTGAGGACATTTTCAGTGGAGATCTCGCATGTCTGTGAAGATCATGTAGAAGATGCTGTTACTCAATACCTAAGATGGTATCACTGATGTGTAGAGACTGTGTCTCGGTTCTCAGTTCTTATTCTTGTGTTTCGTCTGTAAGATCTTTTAAGCGATATCCAGTCTCCTACACCATGTTGTTATGAACAACAATTGACACGCTTCCCAAACTGCTTCATGCTGGTGTTGCAATCAGAGAGAGAGGATTGACTAGGAAGCGAGCTTGATGAATAGCTGACCAACCAGCATTCATGATCAGTTTTTTTGGTTTCACTTACTTCCACCAAACCAGTAATTTGAGTGCAGACAGAGGACGTTCTACATCACTGATGACATGAACAAAGTTGAGTGGCTGAGATGATGTACGTATAGGGAAGAACGGATGATATCGTGGGGAGGAAGCGTCGCTGACACGCACACTTCGTCGATTTTAACGACCAGATTGACTACCGCGTCACGTGGCAAAAGAGACAGTTCTCCATCCACCTCAGTACATCAGCGCATTTGCGATATATATACTTGAGTAAGCAGTCCTCAATGTTAGACGAACATGCTTCATGCTACGGAACCATCGTCATCTGCCTTCGATGGAGAAGAGTTCTTTTCGAATCAGCTCAATTCTCTCGTCGCTCTACTCTGTTTATTGTGCCACCAATGAAGAGCGCTTGCTTCTTGCTCTCAGTCTACTCGTAACAAGGGAAGCAAGGCGGTCCTACTTCTCCTACAATCATTCACCCTTATGAGAATCTAGTTCGTTCTGCGTCGCCATTAATCAGATGTGGTACCACTGAGTACGACCTCTGTCACAATCGATGATTGCCTAGTCACGAAACACGAGGCGCTTGCATACCTGCATTTCTCTCACGTGGTGACCGCAGTAGCTCGGGTCCGATCTAGTGCATGACCAACTTTTCCTGTTGAGTGTTTGCCTAAAGTTAACATCCTGTCCTATGTGCCCTATGTCTATGAAAATGGCATTGAAAGACAAGTAAAACTGTCCGAATTCTTTTGTGTGACGGTAATCGGTCTATCAAGCTGAGTCAGTACAAATAAAGTCTGCTCGTTGACCGCTCTCACTCTACCCTTTCTAAGGGAGTGAAGGTCGAGTCTGTCACACATTTTTATGGATTTGCTGGTTTGTTTACGCCTTCATGCCCGTACCCGAAGAGTTCTGACCACAAAGGACCATTCCTCCATCATTTCAATTTGCAGCTTTTGTTTACCCAAAACGGGTGAATTTAGAGCAGACAGCTTATCGTCCAACATTAAGGACCGCTTCGTCAAGCACATGTAGTGCGAATGTGCCGATGTGCCGAAATGACTTCCGATTTGTCAACGTTAGCGAATGGTTCGGTGGCAAAGTGCCAACACAGAGCCAAAAGGAGTGGTGGAAAGCTTTGATAAATCCACCTTTCCTTTACCCCATTCCCTTGCATTTTGGCACGATAGTTTGATTTGAATAAAGCTTCGCCACATCAAGTCCTCACTTTTGCCACCCACTTAAGCAGATCGGGTAAAAAGTAATGACGTAAACATTAATCGTTTGCATAATTATTAGTGAGTAAGAAGTGACGCATGGTGACAGTACCTGTAGCCACAATCACGACCTACTGGTCCACTAGTCAACGAGGGCGATGTGGTATCAACTGATTGCAGGTACAAATGTCTGTGGTGATGTCCTTATACCAATGCTGACAATGATGACACAAAATGCGGCCCAATGCGCCAAATGGGTCGCGATCGTTGTTAGAGGTAAGACATAGGTTAGGTCACGGGTTGACTACTAATGCGTCAAGTAAGAGAGGTAATGGCTAGTGGAGTGTGCGATCGCCTCCAGCATTCAAGGCATTCATGAAATCAGGTATCAACACTTCTACGGATGTCGGTATGCTTCTAACCTTGCAGATGGAAACGGAGTACGAGGGAGCAGCCCCACTCTGCATGGAGGATGACTTTCCCTCAATTTGGCCAAAGACCGTTTGAAAGGAGCTTCAGAAGAGTGTGTTATCAATGTTTTGCAATTCATTTGTACTTGTCGATTACCCAGTCATGATGCACGAGTGTCAGCTCACTTGCGTTTTTCAAATGCCACCAACGGTATCGTTATGCATTCACACATTGTGAATGCAACGTTTCAGGTCAGGTCTAATATGTGGCCCACTCACACTTTCAGGTATAGACCACGCGTTAATTGGTTGACTAACTTGTCATTCGTTTGTGATACTGTCAAATCAAAAGATTCAAAACCTATAGTTAGACGGGGATGGTTGTATTTGGCTATGGCTAGTATGCACGGTGGTAGATGTTAGTGGACGTTTCGAAGCGATTATGGAATAAAGAGTCCAAAAGAAGATATCCCTTCTCCCCACTCGACAGCTTTGTGCAACTGCAAGACATCAACGGGATTGCAGAAAGCCTCTCGTGATGCGCTCGGTCCCTGCGAGGTGACTTGGTAGGAACCAATGTCTTAAGGATGTGCGATGTCTTACTGACCACAAGCCTAGTTGTGGCATCAACTCACTAAGGCACAAGGTTCCGGTCTTATGTTTGGCTGTAAGATGAGCCAAGTATCAATCGCATTGGCTTTTCAAAGGTACATTTACCAGCCTCGATGGATTTCAGGCCTCGTCCAACTTCATTTTTACAACCCTTCAGTCAGCTTTACTGTCGCAGTGCCTTGCATCAGCGATATCCATAGAGAAAGCATTTTAAGGACAACTTGGTTTTCAAATTGGTAAGTCTAATCCATCAATGCACAAAACTATAAGGCAAAGTCATTGACAATCTCAACGATGTCAGCTATCATAGCTTGACGATCTCCACATGTCACGCGTGTGTGGCGTGCGGGTTCAAGTGGAGAAATCAGAATGCAACATGTGGTTCTGGTAAGACATATGCTAATGTTCTGCTGCAGCTTTGGCATATCTACAAAACCCTGGCATAATAATTTAGTCTTTTTCTTCACGAAAAACACCAACACTCAGTGGCATTCTGCTGGAGTGGTCTGCCTCCTTCACTCATAACTTCGTTTTTTTTGTCTTAACACTAAAATAACTAAAACGAAAAAATTAGATGGAACCCTTGAATTGACAGATTGATGGATGGCTGGATGGTCAGCAGCGATACTGGTACTTAGGGACACACTCGGGATGTCGCGACCCCCTCATTTCGAGTGAAGTCTCCGCGTGAATGTTAAATTGTTCAGTTCTTATAGATTTAAAATGACTTCACAGTGTAGACTGAGTCCCATATTTGGGGTCTGGGATCTTATCAGTTTGCCTAAACGTGACAATTGATTCGCATGCCACCTCACTCACGTGGCCAGTTAATCACTCCTTCTTCCATTTGCAGACCTAATAGAGACGCAGCAGTAGTCTTTTGAACATGCATTACGCATGTTTTAAGTTGCACTTTATGTTAACTAATCAAAGCTTTGTTGATGCGGATAACGAACCACAGTGCGACTTCCCATCCAGTCCCGTTAATTTTATCCATTCTCGCTGCAGTGTCGACTCCAAGTCGTGTCACCGAGAAAGGATGCAGCTGAGCGATAATGAATGTGCCATTTTGCATGTCAATTGTCCGGATTTTAGCATCAGGATCGTAGACACCTCAATGCCGTAGCCGATGTCTTCACGTCAAAGCAAACGCTTGTTGTGACAGGCTCGATGTGGCAAACGTTGGATCTCCTCCCGAACTCGGACTGCATGCAAAAGATGTTCGAGGCAGTAAATGGTTTCTACTTTCTCCCTTTTTCCAAGTCATTTGATAGCTGTTGCATTTGGTGCAGCTGGTGGCGAAACGATTGGACGATTATTTCAGTAGAGATGGTACAGTGAGCCTGTCTTTATATCATATGGAGAAGAAGGAGAGCTTTACACGCTCAAGCATGTCCTCCATTAGCTGGTCTATGAAGGCACTTACTAAGTTGTATAAAAGCTTTCAAATAAATATTATACTATATTACCTGATTAGACCGGTGCGATTCTCTTTGTGAAGACATTTGCTTTCCTGTGGATCGCACAATCGTACGCGTGGTATCTGGTGGCGTGTGCTTGCAGACACCGAGGCACATTAGTCCTGCCTCAACCCTTGTTAATAACCTCTCAACATCGAATTTGAGTTGTGAATTCACCCACCGCTTTACAGTTATCGATACACACGCTGAGTTTACGTCGAAGACCAAGGAATGCCGATTTCAAACTTAGACATATTTGGTTTCCCATTTCAGTAACTAACTTGGGATCGGTGAGCGTCACGAATTATGATCCGCGGTCGTAATCACAATCAGAATTCAAATCGAGGCCAAAGCTAACCTCATCTCGTGTGAGTGTCATTAAGTTGCGAAAGGTGGCGCATGATTAAATGAACCTTTGATATTAGGACCCTTACTTTTGCACACGTTTGGGTTGTCTGTGTCGAACATTAACTGATTGACAAAATACGACCTAATCGTGTTAGCCGCCTGTGCTTTGCACCTCCCCCTGGAATCACTGAGGACGTGGGTGAGGCAGGTTTAGTTGACATGAGATTGACCTTTCAAATGCTAAGCAGAACAGCACATTTTTAGCAGAAACCTATTAGGCCTGTGAATGTGAATTTGCCGGTTGTTCATTTGCTTGAGACATTCAATATTTTAGCATGTACCTGGCTCAACTACCCATGCAAGTGTTTTATGTCCTATTCGCAATCAATTTCAGAGTCCATATACCATCTTGCTAACATTGTATCACACCATCGAGAGAGCATAAGCATTGGTGGCTTAAGTGAGAGTTGGGAGTGCAATAGTCGACCAGTAAGATGTGACGATGTTGGCAGTAACTGAGTCATCTGCAGTCGCAGTCACTTTTGATGACAAGCGAGTCAAGTTCAAATGGCTGACCAGCCAAGCCACCCACCGGAACAGATTTTTGGGGGGTTAGGTAGCATTTTAAAGTTAGTTAGCGTAAGTTTATAACCCCGGATATCCTTTGGTGTCATTTTGGCGCCATTGGCATCGTTTTTTTTATTTAAAGCTCACGTGGTCTCCTCATGCTGCAAAAAATGCAGATGATTTATGGTCATTTGAAATCATTTTAGTGCCTACTGCTACCTCTACTGCCCTCTAAATTAACACAAAGCAGTTACTCACTCTCGCCTCCCCTCTCCTCTCCCTCTATATTACCTTATATTCGATAGCAAATTTTGTTTTGACATGATTTGAAACCACTTATCAAGTAGGCTTCTTTAACCCTTTCCATTTAGTCAAGCGTATCCTTGGCCTTGTCAACTTCTATTTCGATGCGTTCTCACCTTATAATGCCTACCTTCCCATCGTCACACATAGGCGACACAGTGTTATTCACGTTTTCACCATCTACCAAGGCTTCTATTCCCTTATTTTTAGCTCTCTTCTTTTCACCCACGTGAACTTTCTTGATCACTTGTCATCGCATGCTCACCTCTTTCCGCCCACCACCATCACGACTACTAACTCACCCTTCTATCTCTATCACCTCGCATGCAGTCAATATTCCTTCCTTCCTTCCTTCCTTCCTTCCTTCCTTCCTTCCTTCCTTCCTTCCTTCCTTCCTTCCTTCCTTCCTTCCTTCCTTCCTTCCTTCCTTCCTTCCTTCCTCCCTTCCTTCCTTCCTTCCTTCCCTCCTTCCTTCCTTCCTTCCTTCCTTCCTTCCTTCCTTCCTTCCTTCCTTCCTTCCTCCCTTCCTTCCTTCCTTCCTTCCCTCCTTCCTTCCTTCCTTCCTTCCTTTTTTCCTTCCTTCCTTCCTTTATTCTTTCCCGCTTTTATCCACCTTTTTACTCATTTCCTTTCCCATTTAATCTGCTTAATAAAACAGCAAGGTGAGGGTCCCTTAATTCCATCCTCCTTGCCTTTCACTACCATAGGTCTACTGAGCGTTGCTCCGTACTGCCACAAATCATTCTTTTACATACATCTCATTTCAACCAAGATAAAACTCATTAATTACATAAAAGAGTGCCAAACGCAATTTTCCTTAGTTTTACTTATGTCTTTGACTCTACCAAGTTCTTCCCCACCATTTTCTCCTTCCATCATCATTCCCACCGTCACATATACGTGATGCACACATTTACTCACCTATCATTTGCCTCCTTCCTGCCCTCCTTCTTAGCTCTATCATGCGCATTATATTCTTACGCTTCATTTCGTCTCCTTCTTTTTTAATTATCTTTGTACGTGGCAAACTATAAACTTCCCTGCATTTTTCGTCCATTTTTTTATTGTTGGCGAATGTTCTTATTCGCTTCCCTTTTGCTCTCACTTTTAAAATAAGCAAGGCAATAAGTCAGTAAACAACCACTTATTACAGGGTTTCACCCTGCGATTTCTAAAGTCAATCTCACACACACTTGCATTAACAATTTATCATTATCTTCCACTCCCATGCACATCTCCATCACTGATACTGTTTTAAAGTCTCCCACATACTTACATGCATCACTGCCTCCTCCTCAACATCCAATTATCCAACATTCTCTTCTCCTTCCTACCCATTCCAGTCTTCCTGCTCCTACTTCATTTACACAGACAAACGCTCGCCTCCATTTTCCATTCCTTTCTTTCACTTAATCGTCGTAGAGGTCTTGTCCTCCTCTTCTTCTTTACTCTTTCTTTCTTTTCCATTCATTCATCCATGCACTGCAGACGTCTCCTTCCTTTCTCTTCCTCTTTTACCACTTCTGTCTTATCCGCCTTTATTGTCACAAATACACAAGCACACACACGCACCAGCTAGCAGCAAAACTAACTCCTCCTCTTCAACAGGGAGGAAATCAGGACTGGCGGCCAGACAGGTCGTACTTACACCGATCCCTTACCACTGCAATCTGTGCCACAATCTCCACGCGCATCGCGACCATTGCGACAAGAGCGTCCATCCAACCAAAGTACGCATAATCCCAATGCTTTTGTCTGGCCGACTAGGCAACCTGACGAATGCATTCGAAATACTTACAAGCCTCTAACTTTTGTAAAATTGTCTTCCTAGTGGTAAGTTGTATGAAACCATAGATCCTTAGCTACGAACAGTTTTAGGCATTCTTTTATGATTACGATTTATGATTCGCACCTATACGGGTGCAAATTCTGGAGTCTTGCTCATGGTAGGCAGTCTAGAAACGCTTTGCTGAAAAATCGTTTGATAGCAAAAGGAAATCACACAACAAACTTTCCCTATCAGTCGTCGTTGATCCGTTTTCATGTACTTGGATCGGTTGCCTGAACATGTGAGGAGGGCTGTGTTATCATCAACATCGTCCTGGTGCGCTAATTCATCTGACAATTTTCAGCACTAGTGGCTACTGCACCACCTCTGACTTGCCACTGGTCGCCGTAGGCACCAGCGACACTACAACGGAAGCCAGTACTTCGTCCAAATTTGGGAACCTAATCAACGTTCATCCTTTGGCAAAATTAAGAACTTCTGGAAAGTTCTGAATACAGTTACTCAAAGAGAGCCCATGAATCCTGTTTGCAGAAACCTAAGTCTTTAAGTGGTTTGTCCGAAGATGTGTTTCCTTAGCTCTATTTTAAATGACATTGATTTGATGCATTATTTCGAATTGTAACGCATGCCTTATTGGGAAAAGATACTTCTACAGCAACGTCAAGACCGCCACAGTTACCAAAATACAGATGCCTAGCTGGAGACAATCGCTTTTAATTAACTCATTTCGTGATAATGGTCTTTTGCTAAGTTTTACAGTGATCGCACACGTTCTTACTGTCATACATTTAAAGATGAGGATTACTGCGTTAAATCTTTAAATGCCCTTCTTCCGAACCCTTTTAATGCGGGATCCCACATTTAATCTCATTAATGCAGTGCTCCCACTGCACTCTGCTTCCGTTCGGACAGATTCACAGACATTCCATTTTTATTCAAACAAGTGAATTGCATATTATTAAATGCATGCATTATTAGCAGCCTACGATTTTGTACTAAGTCATGCTTGTTTGCGAACTGCGCCTCGTTTTATTGCAAGCATTTTAAATATGAGGAGGCGCTAACTACTATAATTTATCATTACCGTTTACATTCAAAAATCCCGTTCCACTGATGTTAAATTAAAATTCGTGTCTATTCTTATTTACATTTTGTGGGATATGCACCATGTGTTGCGCGACAGGCACCATGGTTTGGATATCTTTACTATCACTGCGAATTCTGCACGATGAAATGGAGCTATTGATTCGTCTGGGAAGAGAGAGATTCGTCGGTAAGGCCATGCTTTCACTTATACGAATACCAACCATGCAACTATCCAGATTCCTCCCAGAGAAATACAGCGACACTTAACGCTACCAAAATGGTTCTGAACAATGTCCAACTTGAACATGATTAACAAACTCACTCCGACTCTAGCATATTTGTGAAGAAGTCGAGTTTGGTATGTAAAAGTCCACCATTTGCGTGTAGGCGTTCGTATTTAAAAATAAAAGACCCTTAGGTGAATGTGTGCGTATTTGTTTTCGTCCAAAGTATTTCCTGCATTAAAACCGCTAGTAGCCTGCAGGATCACTAAGGCAAGACTACATTAGTCAGTATTTCGAGTAGGCTCGTAGACATGCGATTTAAAAGTGGCTTAGCTTTATCGTTGGAAGTTAAAGCTGAAAATCTGTGGTGTAAATCAAGGCTGTAATAGGCAGTGTGGACCCTCTCTGCATGCTTTGCATGTCATTCACTCAAAGAGCTTGTCCGGAGGCTGCGAATATTCAAATGGGTTGTGCGAACCAATCGCGATGACGGAATGACTATGTGGAAATCATGCTTGGCCAATCGAAAGAATCCGAATGCGAACGGCACGAGCGAGAAATTTTCATTTGGAAAATGAGGCTAATAGCGCTTGCCTTGGTCACCGCTCTACTTTCTGGCGCCTCTGCTGTTTACATATTCCTATATAATACATCCTACGATGCCAAAGTACAGCCACGATTGAAATCGTTAGATGCAGTGTCATGCAAGGTAGCGTGTGTTAATTTTGAGTGCAGCATTGCCGTCCATATCAAAACTGAGGTAAGTTAGACCGATCGGCTTGGATTGTAAAATGATTGTACCTTTACCGCTCTTGAAAAATTTAGTATGGTGAAAAAATTTGTACATTTTTTGCAGTTGAAAGCACTTTAAGTTAGTAAATTAAAGAGCCCATCTGTGGCAAACTGCTGTTCTTTTGGATTTTAGCAAATTACTTTACCCTGTTCTGATTCTGCAGATATTTCGGTGTACCAAGTCGCTCAATTTTGATCGCCTCTAAAATATACCTAGCTGAATGAATCGCTTTAATTTTAAACCATGATCACTGAAAGCAACTTTTAGTGGTCAGTGTTTGTAATAGCCTGTTTGTACTCCTTAACAATGCGTGTACATTAGAATCCTTCACACAAATGGCACTCTGTTATTCACTCAAAAATCTGGACATCAGCACCAATTTTTAACCACTGAGTTAGGTCGGAAGCAAACACGGGATTCTTAAATTCAAATTTTTTATGATTGTATTAATTTTTGCAAAATGCACAGTGCTCCTTTTTGATAAACCATGGATCGTTTCATTTTAAAGGCATCTAAGGATACATGCAGACTGTATATGGGAGTGACTTTTGAGCCACAGCTGCTGAAGGAGGAAAATGGAGCTACAACTTTTGTCAGATTGGGTAAGTTTGACATTTTAATGCGATTACATAAATAACGTTCACTTAACCAAATTATTTTACCACAACACCTACACTTGATCCCCTTGAATTCATATGAACTGTTCTTACCTTGGATTTGTATTTCCTTTCCGTCGCGTCTATTGCACTCGTGTAAATATCATTTTGTAGTGACTTTCAAAGTGGTTGTACCGCAAGTGGGTGGGGAGTTGTGCAGTGGATAAGGGTTTATAATCAAAACAGCAAACACGAATACGTAAGATTAGAGCATTACGACAATGCGTTAATAGGCAAACAAAAAGAGAAGTAGCCATTTAACAATGATTGTTTAGAGCTAACATCCATTCAGGGCAACAGCACTTTACAATGGCGCATAGAACCAGAGTTTGCGTATGCATAACGGGTCATATTTTGTGACATTAAAACCAAAAATTTGCATAAAGCAGTCATGCACATCACCATGCCATGCATGATTCCGCACAGGGTAAAAATAGCAGAATCTGGAAACTGCGGCAATCACGACATTATCGCGCAACCAACGCTTCAAAATTTAAGCATTGCATTGTTTCAAAGCAATTTTTAAATAGTTACGCCAAGTAGGAAAGTGTGTGGTGACGTCGAGGGCGGATGACTGTATACGGAAAGGCAAATGTCAACCTTAACACATAGTTTAAAGCATTTCAGATGATGCGTACGATGGTAGTAGAATATAATTTAAAACTAAATGCGTTTCTTTAGAGGTCGAGCCTCACATATTCCTGCATTTATAAAAATGCATGCATAAGGGAGCGAATTTCGTAACGCATGCAAAAGCGTGGCAATTAATGCATAAAGAGAACCACAGTAATGCACGAGCATTTTAACTACCATTTAGCATTATCCTAGCTAAACGAACAGTTGCGAATAAGACTAAATTGAGCCAGCCGCGTAGGGTCCTGCATCAGCAGGCATGGCATTTGACTACAAGTGTGGTTGATTGTGTCACATGAAAGATTTTATGCAAATGTACGGTAGTATGCAATATCTTGACAGAGATGTGCGTTTACTCAATAACTTGTCAGTAGTGACATTCCACTTGCCTACTTGGAGAAGACCTAGTCTGATCTGATGATGGTAAATGAGACGAGTGCTAGGGATTAACACTGCCATAATCATAAAAGGATCCCTGAAACTGTTTGTAGTTAAGGATCTGTGGTTGCATACAACTTACCACTAGGAAGACAATTTTTACAAAAGTTAGAGGCTTGTAAGTATTTCGAATGCATTCGTCAGGTTGGCTAGTCGGCCAGACAAAAGCATTGGGATTATGCGTACTTTGGTTGGATGGACGCTCTTGTCGCAATGGTCGCGATGCGCGTGGAGATTGTGGCACAGATTGCAGTGGTAAGGGATCGGTGTAAGTACGACCTGTCTGGCCGCCAGTCCTGATTTCCTCCCTGTTGAAGAGGAGGAGTTAGTTTTGCTGCTAGCTGGTGCGTGTGTGTGCTTGTGTATTTGTGACAATAAAGGCGGATAAGACAGAAGTGGTAAAAGAGGAAGAGAAGGGAAGGAGACGTCTGCGGTGCATGGATAAAGGAATGGAAAAGAAAGAAAGAGTAAAGAAGGAGAGGAGGACAAGACCTCTACGACGATTAAGTGAGAGAAAGGAATGGAAAATGGAGGCGAGCGTTTGTCTGTGTAAATGAAGTAGGAGCAGGAAGACTGGAATGGGTAGGAAGGAGAAGAGAATGTTGGATAATTGGATGTTGAGGAGGAGGCAGTGATGCATGTAAGTATGTGGGAGACTTTAAAACAGTATCAGTGATGGAGATGTGCATGGGAGTGGAAGATAATGATAAATTGTTAATGCAAGTGTGTGTGAGATTGACTTTAGAAATCGCAGGGTGAAACCCTGTAATAAGTGGTTGTTTACTGACTTATTGCCTTGCTTATTTTAAAAGTGAGAGCAAAAGGGAAGCGAATAAGAACATTCGCCAACAATAAAAAAATGGACGAAAAATGCAGGGAAGTTTATAGTTTGCCACGTACAAAGATAATTAAAAAAGAAGGAGACGAAATGAAGCGTAAGAATATAATGCGCATGATAGAGCTAAGAAGGAGGGCAGGAAGGAGGCAAATGATAGGTGAGTAAATGTGTGCATCACGTATATGTGACGGTGGGAATGATGATGGAAGGAGAAAATGGTGGGGAAGAACTTGGTAGAGTCAAAGACATAAGTAAAACTAAGGAAAATTGCGTTTGGCACTCTTTTATGTAATTAATGAGTTTTATCTTGGTTGAAATGAGATGTATGTAAAAGAATGATTTGTGGCAGTACGGAGCAACGCTCAGTAGACCTATGGTAGTGAAAGGCAAGGAGGATGGAATTAAGGGACCCTCACCTTGCTGTTTTATTAAGCAGATTAAATGGGAAAGGAAATGAGTAAAAAGGTGGATAAAAGCGGGAAAGAATAAAGGAAGGAAGGAAGGAAAAAAGGAAGGAAGGAAGGAAGGAAGGAGGGAAGGAAGGAAGGAAGGAAGAAGGAAGGAAGGAAGGAAGGAAGGAAGGAAGGAAGGAAGGAAGGAAGGAAGGAAGGAAGGAAGGAAGGAAGGAAGGAGGGAAGGAAGGAAGGAAGGAAGGGAGGAAGGAAGGAAGGAAGGAAGGAAGGAAGGAAGGAAGGAAGGAAGGAAGGAAGGAAGGAAGGAAGGAAGGAAGGAAGGAAGGAAGGAAGGAAGGAAGGAAGGAATATTGACTGCATGCGAGGTGATAGAGATAGAAGGGTGAGTTAGTAGTCGTGATGGTGGTGGGCGGAAAGAGGTGAGCATGCGATGACAAGTGATCAAGAAAGTCCACGTGGGTGAAAAGAAGAGAGCTAAAAATAAGGGAATAGAAGCCTTGGTAGATGGTGAAAACGTGAATAACACTGTGTCGCCTATGTGTGACGATGGGAAGGTAGGCATTATAAGGTGAGAACGCATCGAAATAGAAGTTGACAAGGCCAAGGATACGCTTGACTAAATGGAAAGGGTTAAAGAAGCCTACTTGATAAGTGGTTTCAAATCATGTCAAAACAAAATTTGCTATCGAATATAAGGTAATATAGAGGGAGAGGAGAGGGGAGGCGAGAGTGAGTAACTGCTTTGTGTTAATTTAGAGGGCAGTAGAGGTAGCAGTAGGCACTAAAATGATTTCAAATGACCATAAATCATCTGCATTTTTTGCAGCATGAGGAGACCACGTGAGCTTTAAATAAAAAAAACGATGCCAATGGCGCCAAAATGACACCAAAGGATATCGGGGTTATAAACTTACGCTAACTAACTTTAAAATGCTACCTAACCCCCCAAAAATCTGTTCCGGTGGGTGGCTTGGCTGGTCAGCCATTTGAACTTGACTCGCTTGTCATCAAAAGTGACTGCGACTGCAGATGACTCAGTTACTGCCAACATCGTCACATCTTACTGGTCGACTATTGCACTCCCAACTCTCACTTAAGCCACCAATGCTTATGCTCTCTCGATGGTGTGATACAATGTTAGCAAGATGGTATATGGACTCTGAAATTGATTGCGAATAGGACATAAAACACTTGCATGGGTAGTTGAGCCAGGTACATGCTAAAATATTGAACGTCTCAAGCAAATGAACAACCGGCAAATTCACATTCACAGGCCTAATAGGTTTCTGCTAAAAATGTGCTGTTCTGCTTAGCATTTGAAAGGTCAATCTCATGTCAACTAAACCTGCCTCACCCACGTCCTCAGTGATTCCAGGGGGAGGTGCAAAGCACAGGCGGCTAACACGATTAGGTCATATTTTGTCAATCAGTTAATGCTCGACACAGACAACCCAAACGTGTGCAAAAGTAAGGGTCCTAATATCAAAGGTTCATTTAATCATGCGCCACCTTTCGCAACTTAGTGACACTCACACGATATGAGGTTAGCTTTGGCCTCGATTTGAAATCTGATTGTGATTACGACCGCGGATCATAATTCGTGACGCTCACCGATCCCAAGTTGATGCTCCCTCATTTGAGCAACATTTAATGAGCGTAAAGTTAGTTACTGAAATGGGAAACCAAATTTGTCTAAGTTTGAAATCGGCATTCCTTGGTCTTCGACGTAAACTCAGCGTGTGTATCGATAACTGTAAAGCGGTGGGTGAATTCACAACTCAAATTCGATGTTGAGAGGTTATTAACAAGGGTTGAGGCAGGACTAATGTGCCTCGGTGTCTGCAAGCACACGCCACCAGATACCACGCGTACGATTGTGCGATCCACAGGAAAGCAAATGTCTTCACAAAGAGAATCGCACCGGTCTAATCAGGTAATATAGTATAATATTTATTTGAAAGCTTTTATACAACTTAGTAAGTGCCTTCATAGACCAGCTAATGGAGGACATGCTTGAGCGTGTAAAGCTCTCCTTCTTCTCCATATGATATAAAGACAGGCTCACTGTACCATCTCTACTGAAATAATCGTCCAATCGTTTCGCCACCAGCTGCACCAAATGCAACAGCTATCAAATGACTTGGAAAAAGGGAGAAAGTAGAAACCATTTACTGCCTCGAACATCTTTTGCATGCAGTCCGAGTTCGGGAGGAGATCCAACGTTTGCCACATCGAGCCTGTCACAACAAGCGTTTGCTTTGACGTGAAGACATCGGCTACGGCATTGAGGTGTCTACGATCCTGATGCTAAAATCCGGACAATTGACATGCAAAATGGCACATTCATTATCGCTCAGCTGTATCCTTTCTCGGTGACACGACTTGGAGTCGACACTGCAGCGAGAATGGATAAAATTAACGGGACTGGATGGGAAGTCGCACTGTGGTTCGTTATCCGCATCAACAAAGCTTTGATTAGTTAACATAAAGTGCAACTTAAAACACGCATAATACATGTTCAAAAGACTACTGCTGCGTCTCTATTAGGTCTGCAAATGGAAGAAGGAGTGATTAACTGGCCACGTGAGTGAGGTGGCATGCGAATCAATTGTCACGTTTAGGCAAACTGATAAGATCCCAGACTCCAAATATGGGACTCAGTCTACACTGTGAAGTCATTTTAAGTCTATAAGAACTGAACAATTTAACATTCACGCGGAGACTTCACTCAAAATGAGGGGGTCGCGACATCCCGAGTGTGTCCCTAAGTACCAGTATCGCTGCTGACCATCCAACCATCCATCAATCTGTCAATTCAAGGGTTCCAGCTAATTTTTTCGTTTTAGTTATTTTAGTGTTAAGACAAAAAAATGAAGTTATGAGTGAAGGAGGCAGACCACTCCAGCAGAATGCCACTGAGTGTTGGTGTTTTTCGTGAAGAAAAAGACTAAATTATTATGCCAGGGTCTTGTAGATATGCCAAAGCTGCAGCAGAACATTAGCATATGTCTTACCAGAACCATATGCTGTATTCTGATTTCTCCACTTGAACCCGCACGCCACACACGCGTGACATGTGGAGACTGTCAAGCTATGATAGCTGACATCGTTGAGATTGTCAATGACTTTGCTTTATAGTTTTGTGCATTGATGGATTAGACTTACCAATTTGAAAACCAAGTTGTCCTTAAAATGCTTTCTCAAAGTTTTCCGTACCAGCGCTTCCCACAAGCATTATTATTCCCGAATTTGTGTCTGAACCGGAATCATGTCCATCCAGCTTTTCTTTTAAAAGTGGGCTAAAAGTGGACTTTGCGCTATATTTTGGGATTTGAATGCAATCATCAATGGCAGCCATATAATGTTAAGGATACGTTATAGCAGCATGAATCACCTTCCTTCATCCTCGATGTGTTTGTTAACTCAGAGTTTGTTGCGATCGGAAATAGGTTCTGAGGACACCACGTCAAAATGAAGTGGACTTAAAGATGAGACTAACTTGACATCTAATCCAGCCTTTCTTGGAATATGAAGGCATCTCAATGTTACCTATGAGGCATGCAGACAAAGAGCTTGAATTAAATGATAGCCTGCCTACTCCAATGTGCCAGCAGTTGAAACGTCAATTTGCCAATCTCAAACTTGGATAATTGGGCCTCATTGTTGTCTGTGAATTCAGACGGTAGGCTACTGCACCTCTGCTACCGTCGCTCTACTCACATCCATTCTCATTCTCTGAGCCATTCTTCAACGTAGGCTCGCACAAATCAGAATTATCGAGAACATCGCATTTATGTCGCTTGTCAGGCCTTTTGCTTTCTCTAGGTAGGAGCATTAAGGAAAAGTCGCGTACTACTGCGGACAGTTGTTCTAGATATTGAAGTGATTCTTGTAGCACAGCCTAAGATAGCACTGTGCTGCATCCTAAATCAAGGAATCCCTGCTTGATACTGCGACTACAAACTCTGACGACTACTCTGCGTTAGAACGCGTCGAGTCTAGGGCCTATTCAGCAAACCTACACGTCTTATCAATGCATGTTATGCTAACTACTAATCCATCCATTAGTTCCATTCCGGTTTTAACGACACTTAGCGATAACAGCTATTATATTTTTAGGTTATGGCACTTTTCTTTTACTTTGAGAATCAGTCAGATAATTTTTAACTAGTAACCCATCAGATTGTATACAAACTTGGATTAAAAGCCAAAATTACAATACTGATACGCGCATGTGTCTCATTGTTAAATTTGCAACAAACGAGCATTAATTATATCGCAACATTAACTTGCACGGACTATAAACGCTGTATTTTGGAACTCTTTTGCATTTACGACACCTTTTGTTTAAGGCGTTGCCTTCACAGCTCAACCAGAACTACTCTACATTAATTATGATGCAACATTTAGGAAAAGCATATTAACTTCTTAAAGGAACTTGTGCCTAGTGTATTGTCCATTGAGACATGCATTATTGGTAAGAGCAGGCAGCAGAATTCAAACAAGTTTCGCCCTAACCGACTGGCAAGTATCAATGGGAATAGCTGCTCGAAACTTCCTATTCATTTTGATCGTAAATAACTTCAACATTAGTGGCAAATTTGTGTGCTCTGTGTCACGCGTTAACACGTTTCAGCAGCAAACCAGGTTTGTGATCCAGAAAAAGGTCTTCCACACCCATGCAAGGAATTGACCCTTGTTGCGGTAAAATGAAGTATTAGCATATCGCAACTACATTTTACAAAATACTACATTCTCGAACAATGGCAGGGTGTGTGCTGTCGTCAGCTCTACCAACATCAAAACATGAAGGCGACTCTTGAATAGCATTATTGTCTGCGATCGGTTCGGATGTTCAGAATACGTGATGCAACCTATACGGATGTGAATTTTGAAGTATTGCTTATAGTGGGCAGTGTAGAAAAGCTGTATTGAGAAATCGCTTGATAGCGAAAGGAACTCGCACAACAAACTTTTACTATCAGCCGTCGCTGATCCGCTTTCAAACACTTAAATCGGTTGTCTGAACACGTAGGAAGGGCTGTGTCTTCATCAACATTTGCCCTGGTGCGCTACTTCATTTGATAAAATTTCCAGCAACAGTGGCTACTGCACCACCTCTGACTTGTCACTGGTCGCCGTGAGCACAGATGAGACAGTCAATTGTGAGTCAGTGAGACACTTCAGCGGCGCTGGGTGACGAGCGATGGCACCGATCTCTGACATGTTTGAACATGACAGTGCCAAATAATATTTGTTCGAGGTTTAGGTTATTAATGCATTCCGAACACCATCAGATCCCTTCGAAGTGCCCTAATATTGCTAAAAATATTTATTTGTGTTTCCATTGTTGGTAGAAGCAGATCTGATTTTGTAAGCGCATTTGATTATATTTAGCTAATTTTTTTCCTTTCTCTAATGAATCCAGTCAAAATTCAAAATTAGCGGTTGTTGTCATTTAAGATGGGCAATCCCACCCTCGCGTCACACATGCGTGACACGAAAGGAGAAGGATGAAGGAAAGAGTTAAAATATTTCCAAACATTAAATGGCGAAGTCTATGACTGCTGAGATGCTGTGAGCAGTAGCATTAGCAGCGGCAATGGACACAAGATGCATCCACCGCGAAGGCATTTTGAGGGAAACAAGATGGAAAAGGGAAGAAAGAGAGTGTAGAAGAGGTGTCTACTTTAGGAAGTCCAAATTCTAAGTATTTCTGACTCGCAGGAGTGCAGCACTTTTGAGAAGTCCATGGAAACAGTAGACTGGTTGATGGCGTATGTGTTCTGAGGACACCTAATACACTCGCTGAGGAAAAATGAAGAAAATGGATGGATGGATGGATGGATGGATGGATGGGTGGATGGATGGATGGATGGATGGATGGATGGATGGAGAGCATTGCTGTGCTCAGTGGAACCAACTTATGTGGCTTACTTCTATAATTTAATTTAACTGATAATACTCTAATCAAAATCTTCTCTTCCAACTACCCCATTTCCACATTTTGTTCACAATTTCTAGTCCACTGCTTGCGTCAATCTTGCTCGTCTGCAGAAAGGGCTGGTAGTAATGATTCTCTTGTCAACTTTAAGCCATTCAAAGAGCATCCAGGCCCCAACAAGACTAATCAATCACACAACAAGAAGCGACTAATTATTCCGAAAGGTATTTTTAAAGTGATCTTTCATCCGTCGCTGTTTTATTCCATCAGCACCCCATTTTCCCGATCGCTTGAATTTTCGTTTAATCAAAAATAACTCATTTTTGCATTTTTGTTAAGTGCAAGCAAAAATACGCTTGCTTCTGTAATGCTTTGCAGCGTCTCTGTCTGCCTCTGCATTCCATGATGCATAATTTGGTACTGGAGACAGTGCCACAAGGTAAACGCCTATGCCTGTACCTTATTTGCTTGCTTGACGCAACATTTGGAGGCCCTAGTGCCCATGAGTTGGAAGGAGTTTCTTCCAGTCAACTAATCATGCATTTGATCTTTGTTAACTGCAATTAAACGACTGAACTTGTGGTCATGCCGCCAGGCAGAACCATGAACAACGTCGGTTTGTTTATACAGTCGTCTTCATTGTCTTGGGCTTGAGGACTGTGTTTCTAGTTAAGAGAGGAGCACGAACACATGGACATGGATAAAGCTTATTTGACACAGTGTGTCAGCATCGAAGCAAGTAGGCCTGCAAAGCGGCGGCTAGTTTGAATGTACTGCCAAAGTAAAGGCAAAGAAAGAAATTAGGCGTATTACAGTGGGAACATTGATAACGTCAGCTACGCAGGTACGAACGAAACCTCAATGGAAATAGAAGTCCGTTAAAATTTGCAAATGCGGAATGAATAAACAATCTACAAACACATTTGAATAATAATGCAGAGGGTGGAAGTGTACACACTCCTTAGCTTTAATGATAAAATGAAGCGAAACACTAAGAACTTACTGAAACAGAAGCAGTAAAGTAAATGACTGGTTCTTTCGAGGCATATAGGAGCCGAGTGCTCACTGACCTAGTCTATTGGTTGTGCCATCAAGGCGGAACTACAGTCTACGGGGAAACAAGTAATTTCGCATTCGAATATGATGGTGTGCCTCCTAGCGGCCGCACTACGACCGCCACATTTCAGGTTCGATTCAGGTAACTGGCGCCAGACCAATGAACTGATGTCGTATTTGTTCGTTTACATTAATGCGTCTGTGGTTCAAGCCAAGATGAGCAATCGTCCTTGCCTAGCAAATGACACGTGTCGCACGCATGTGACACAATGGAGTAATTGTCCGTTTCAAGTAACAACAACCACTACTTTCAAAAGTCAACGAGAATCATTTCTTTAAGGATAAGATATTGCCTTAATTTTATTAATGATATTAGCTGCTTAGAAGCTAATATGTTTGTAAATGCTGATCTGCTTCCACAACAGACAATCAGTTTCTACAGATTGACGCCTTCAAAATCCCTCAATTTCTCACACTCTCAACCAGGCTATCAACTCTGACCAGGTGCAATTGACTGACTGAGTTTCTTCATGCACACTTCTCTGCGTTGTGGAATGAACATCAGACTAGGCGGTTAGTGGGATCCCAACCACGTGAACGCAAGCCCAATTCAAGGCGGTGGGTAGGTAAAGGTAGCAGATTTTAGTTAGATTGCAGATGTTCTCCCTTATCCTCACCAAATGCATTCAGCAATGCAAAGAGTTAGGGAAGTTCCACTCAACACTCGTCTTCTCAGGCAGGCATCCCTCCTCCTCCGTGCTTTCAGCAGTATACTACTTTACCAACATCTATGCACTAAAACCTTAAAACAGGTCTTCAAGGCGGATATAGATCCATGATTGGTCCGCTTCGAGCATCTCTCTTGGCTGTACTGTGGCTACGAAGTCATGCAAAGTGCCTCCAATTTTACGCCACTAAGCAAAGAAGCCTTATCAATGATGCCGACTTTATAATTCAAAGTCTTAAAAGAACAAAGGTGCGAGGAACACTACGCATTGTAGAAGCGGAATCACCCTTATCGAAAGGCTAGGTGTTTCTGTCAAACAACGTTCAGCCAAGTCGAAATGAGACCAGTGAATACAGTATTTTGCGGACAAAACTGGCGCTAAAGGTAAAAAAACATTTCATTTGATGCATGCTGTGCAATAAGGCATATTTTAAACACATCGCCTTGCCAAATCGAACCATTTGGTTTCGTGGTCCTACTAAGAAGCAGTAAGTAGAGGCGGTCGAGGGGGATGTGGACCACGAAATTGATTCGACTCAAATGACCGTACATCAAATTTAACATTCATTTGGTTGCCGGCCATCCTTGCCTCTGATGCCAACCGACGAAAAGAAGCAGCACCCTGAAGGCAGTGAAGACGGTAGAGAAGTGCAATTCAATCCACGTTAGGATTACCAATGTAAGATGAAGGTTCGCCACTGCCATAACCATCAAAGAATCGCTGAAATGTCTGCAGTTAAGATTCTAACGTTTGACATGATTATAACATTTTACTGCGATAATTTGCAAATAGCCACACTCGGCAGCCTGGATTCCGCCTTATGTTGACAGCAGTTTAGGCCAAAATTTTTCCCTTCTTTGATTTGTGATTCCCCTTCTCTTTCTTAGCAGGACCCGTCAATAGTGACGTGGGTCTGGTTAAGGCATGTCTAGAGAAGGAAGTTGGAAGAGGCAACTTTAGTGCATTCCACCGCACTATGTGTTACTCGGGTCTCATACGCAGGCTGGAGGCAGCGGTGAATGAGATTTATAACGACTTTAATGCCAAAGCCCTTTTTAAGAAGGAAAAGATTATTCAATGACTTTCGCAAAAAAACGTACTGTGCGTTTTTTGGTCTCTGCTTTGATACCATCGAGAGAGGCATCAACTGGTAGATTGCAAGTGTGTTCTAACTCTTTACTATCTTCACATCAACCGATTCAAGATGTTTGCAAGTGGCACTATATTGGGACTGAATTTAATGATCCAATTTCTTCCATAGAGCAAGTTATACAAAAGTAACTTACATGGCATCCACCCAGGCGCATGCAATCTCATCCGCAAGAAGAATTAAACTGTCTGACGAGGGACAGGCTGCAGAAACAGCAAACGCCAACGATTTTTGCACCATCAGTAAGGAATAAGTGAATGCAGCAAGGTCTAATGAATCGCCTTGGTCAAAAGTTATGTCATGCATTCGTGACGTGGTTCAGCATTGCGCTATTCGCAACACAAAGCCATCGTATAATTATTGGAAAATGGAAGGGTTGTGCAATCATACTAAATCACATAGGCTCCATCGCCTTCATGCACACCCACGCCGTTATTAGCCGCATTGCATTGTTAAGCGCACTTACTTTCCGTTGCACAATGTAATCCACTCAGTCGCAAGATATTCCCTGTCCTCTGGATACTTCTGTGGTCACTGATGTGTCTCGCTAAGAGGATGTGGGCCATTCGCCTAAAATAGTATTCCACATTAATAACGTCCAGCGTTGCAGCTCGCCATTCATGTGACAAAACGAACGTACACCACCTCTGCCTGGGAGGCTGACAATGGTTGTCTAGTTTCCAAACTTGCCCATGGTTCAATTCAATCAAACAATTGTGCTCTGAGATCTGAATTCTTGGTGCTGTTGGTGGTGCGTATGTACCTTCAGAGGACGTAGAAAAGACAGCTCGACCTCTGACATCTTACCGTGCCAATGAATATATCCATGAGAGCTGGTGGTCAGATGGGAGGCTAGCTGTTCAGGTGGATGGCTCAGCTCTCAGTCATTTAACAATTCGGCTGACAGCTAATTTAAACCTGACTAGTCGGCTGTCGAACGTAGCTGTGGCTGCAGATGAAGCAGACGCTGCCAACAAACGCCACATCTTACTAATATTTATACGTGGAGAATGATGTCGCAATGAAGTGTTCGACTGTCGCGCTCTTAAATCCCACTTAAACCACCAATGCTCTCTTGATGATGTGATACCATGATGGCAAGATGGCGCATGAGCCCCAAGATTAATTGCGAACATGCATTCAACACTTGAATGGGCAGTTGAGCCATGCACATGTTGAAAGTGTTGGACTCCTCAAGCGAAAGAAACTAGCAAACTCACTTTCACAGGTGTGTCAGGTTCCTGTTAAGAAGGCGTCATCCTGTTTAGCATTAAAAGATCAACCTCATGCGATTTGAGGTCAGCTTCGACCTCGAGTTGAATTCTTATTATGACTACGACTGTGCACCTTAACTCGCAACGCTCACCAACCATAAGTTGATGTCCTCTTATTCGAGCAACACGTATAGAGCGTAAAGCTGGTCACTAGAGAGCGAAATCAAAGTTTTCTAATCTTAGAATCTTCATTCCTTAGTATTCAACGTAAATTCAGCGTTCATGCCGATCAATAAAATGTTGTGTCTCGGTGTCTGCCAGTACGTGTCACCGAGTGCCACACGTGCGATCACGCAGTCCGCAGGTAAAATGCCGAAATCAGGAAGATCCAGTCGCGAAATGAAGCATTCTTTCTAATCGACAAGTGTAGTCACATAATGTAAACGAATAGCCTTTGATGTACCAAATTTGCATTTCAAAATTATTAGTACTTGAGAATTCTTATTCTCATGCAAAGTGATTAGTTGCAGGGAGATAAAGATACCACTATAGCCTACGATAATGCATTCACAAAGACAATAGCGCCAAGCCGATCTGTTATCTACGGCTCGGTAGTTTTAAATTGCTCTCACTCTGTTCCGAATCCACCCACTGCATGCCTAAAAATTGTAGGTCTTTTCAAGTATCATTGTATAATATTTATTTTGAAGACCTTTAAACACTTTATGGGATGCCGTCATAGACTGACTAATCGTAAACAATCCTGAGCGGGTGAACCTCTACTCCTTCTCCATATGATATGGAGACAGGTCCACAGTACCATCTCCACCAAATTAATCGTCCAATCGTTTTGCCACCTGTTGCACCAAGTGCGACAACTATTAGGTAAGTTTAAAAAAGGGAGAAAGTCAAAGCCACCTACGGCCTTGAACATCTTTTGCATGCAGCCCAAGTTTTGGAGGAGATCCAACGTTTGCCACATCGAACCTGTCACAACGAGCGTTTGCTTTGACGAGATACCATTGGCTAGGGCGTTTATGTGTCCACAATCCCGATGCTCGAAATCCGTATGATCAAGATATGAAACGACGCAGTACAATCTGCGTAGTGATGCCAAAGCCTCCCACTATCCAATTCTTCTTCCTCCGCTCATACCCCTGCAGCGTCTACCTCACTCAGAGACACAAACTCATGCCATCAAAGCTGAGCAACCTACCATTAAGCCATCACCGAGGCCCTCCACACGACATGTTTCACAGCAAGAATCACATCAACACGATAAACAACCCTGGTCCTGCCCACACTCCTCCGCCATCCATATGTGCTCCAACAACACGCATATCACAGTAATGAAAGTAGCGCAGGTAAAGGAGAACAGCACTTTCCCACCCAACATATGAACGCACATTGATTCCATTACTGCACACAACAAGGGACAGCAACAACTCATTCACCACGATCCAATCTTACCTGAGAAATATGTGAAGTGATAACAAAGGCGAGATTCGCACTCATTGCTGCTGCAGCTTCTTTTTCTTCCTCTACTTCTTCTTCAGTACCTATACTACCACGAAAAGGGACAAAAAAATACGCAGCAACATTTATAAATATAGTGAATACTTAGTAGCAAGAAAATGATCATGATTAGTTGTCACGTCCTTAGCAAAGTTAGAACTCCTCCCAACAAAATCTATCGTCATTAGAAAGCAAACAAATTACAAATCGCCGAAACAATCTTAACTTATCGCTTCAAGTGCTATACAGCAAAAAGTGCACGTGAGTAGGCATCGTAGTTGGAAAACAAAATGTCCTAGTAGCCACATTATGAGGCTTTTGCGTTTACTTTACCAAAGTTACAAGTCCCTTCATCAAATTGGACCTCATTCATCAAAACTCATTCTTACTAAAATAACAAACCACTTAAAAACAGCCAAAGCAATCGTACTCAATCCAAAGAAGTGTTTTGCAGTAAAAAGAATCAACGTGATTAGGCAATGCAAATGGAAAACAAAAAGTTATGACAGCAACTGCACCTATTTCTGAAACGGTTGGTCTAACAACTAAACTGATTGAGGAAGCAAATGCATATATCTACACACATTCATAAAGTGGGTGCCTAATGGCAAGAAACCACCAAGCAAGTAATTGCCAAGCACTTGGTAGGGTTTTAGCTCCTCTCCACAAAATTACGCCTCATCACTCAAATTCAAATGTCAGCAAAAATACAAACAACACCACAATCTGCTTAAACAGTCGCAATTTATCTCTACACACCGAAAAGTGCACATGAGGAGACCTTGCAGTTGAAAAGCAGCCGTCAACATTCACATTAAGAGGCATTTGCGTCTACCCCAACAAGCATGTGCATAAAAGAAGAAAATCGACATTCAAAGTATCTCACAACAACTGACTAACTAAAACTACTCAAAAGATACTCAATACTTACCGAGCTCCCAACTTTTGGCAGCGGATAAAGGCGCATTATTCCACAAAAAATATCCCCAAAAACGCGCACCACTTACGCAAGCCGCGCACAAATCCGATCAATCAGATCGTAGTTCGTCCGGTAAAACAAACGAATTCTAAATGTTTATGCATTTACAATGGAATTATAATTACGATAAATACTTAAAGTTTCGACTTTCGCGTATAAGTTAAGTAGCAAACACACCAATTCCAATTTACAAAGTGAGCAATAGGAGAAAGTTGTTAATATTTGTATATCAGTAATATAAATGCATAATAGTGATACTATTAGGTTTGCCAACAAGTCGTGAAAGTGGTTCAAACTACAACGAGCAAGGTCGTTTTGTTAAGTAGCTGTACACTTCAATTTGCTTCAAGCATGTGTTTTGTAGCAAAGTTCACGCTCAAAACGAATAGACGGTTTGCTCAAATGGAGCAATGGACTGACCCTACCCACATGGTCTTGCATGTGTCAATCACCTTTACAAAAGATACGCAATTCTATGAAATTCTGTTGAAAGTCTTCTTGGCTGTTGGGGTGTAAGCTACGTTCTGAGTTGGCAATTCGCGGTTGCGATGCCTGCACATCTCACTACACGTAGACGCGGTGGCACAGTAGCCAACTTCTTAATTACTTCCTGATTCCAGGATCAACTTCGTCATTGCTTCCTCATTTGAGCATCAATCGCATTGGCAGTTGTTCCATTCAGTGGAGTGCTACCTGACCTTCTACCTCGTGTGGTAGCTGTCATGATATGACTTGTAATTGTCTGAACTTACCTGATCTGCCAATAACCCAAATGCAATTGTGAAAACTAGTTCGATTTTGCTAAGATAGTTGATCATGACAAGTTAACAGGATTACTTTTGTGTGAATTGATCTAAACTTTTTGATTCCCTCTGTCAAGGGCATGAGAAGGCTAAGAGGGTATGAGAATGTTTACTGAGCCACAGATAATGTTAGGGCTAATAATCGCATCCATAATCTTTCACTCTTGTGAGTTTGTCCTTGCGGTCCCTCCTCCTTCTCCTCCTTCTTTTCCTTTTTCCCCTCTGCCTCATAATCCCACTTCCGAGTCAGCTCCCTATTGTGGGGTTCGAAGGCTCCCTTGAAGGCAAACGAAGGCAAAATATCAGGGTAGAATGCATATATTTAACAGACAGAGGAAAATGAGTTGCTGAAACACCTTTTACCGATGACTGCATCATCTCATACTTTATCGCTGACTTTTTGTTCCTTCACTCCTCTTATTGCATTACCACCGGACATGATCCATGAAGACCCCTCAATTCTGCTTTTAGCTTTCGCATTGTCCAAACCACCCTCGAAGCCTAGCAACACGACAGCCACACAAAAGCATAACTCAGAGTGATATTTAATTTCTGGACCACATTTTACTTGGTGTGCTTCAATCTGTCGTCGACTCTCTCCTTGGTCAGATCGTTTACGAAGCCTCACGTTTCTCAGTCATTCGCGACCAGTCTGCTTCACTCATTGCGCGCTGTCACGTGCATTTCAAATTGTCGTCTTCGATCCAACGATCGATGTGCTGTCAGGCGCACCGTCACCAGTTTCATATTTCCGTGATTCACTCGCGATGTTGTCGGAAGAAGGAGTGCTCTACGCCGTATTTCTGCTCGCGTATGTGAGCTTTGCACTGCTCAATCGGAGCAGTAGTGCACTGAACCTACTTACATGGTCCTACCTGTATGCAATTGTTGGAATCGCCGGAACCCTTGTCGACTGTAAGTGTGTCCATTTTGCTAATCAATCTGCTGCCTTGTAGATGTGACAAGAAGGAAAGGCGAGGCGGGAGAGCGCCACCAGCGCTCAGTTGGAGTTGAGGCTAAGCCCTGTGTGCGCCACCACCGAAGGCTGCCACCGGCCTCAGTGGACCAGGAGGCAACCAGTTTCGCCATCTCTCCCCTTCGTGACGAGGAGGTTGCACAGGCCACTGGGGCCGTGTGTCCAGGCACCGACCCAAGTGAGTCTCACTCCCTTCTTTTCCCCCTCCTCCTCTTCCTACTGGTCAAATCACTTTGTAGGAGTTACATAGCGGCTCTGGATCAAGACACACTTCATGCTTTTGTGCTCAATCACTTGGTCCATAATTACTTGCAGACTCAGCATACGTCATTCAGCTGACTTGCTTTCAATGTTTGGGCAGCTAGCAGTAGCACTAGCGCGATTTCCACTTTAAACCACCTAATTTACAGGCATTATCCACGTCGATATGGTCTTGTTGCATCTTTTAGCTGAGCGCTGGTGGCTAGAGTGGAATGCTCAGCACCCCCGTAAGCTCTCCGTACTCATAAGCTCTCCTCCTCCTCCTCCTCCTCCTCCTCCTCCTCCTCCTCCCCTCCTCCTCCTCCTCCTCCTCCTCCTCCTCCTCCTCCTCCTCCCCTCCTCCTCCTCCTCCTCCTCCTCCTCCTTCTCCTCCTCCTCCTCCTCATCCTCCTCATTTCTCATCCTCACCCTTCTCTTTTTCACTTATTCTTTTAGGGCCAAAACACCAACCCGGAGTAATTAGAGAACGCGCAGGAAGATGGCGCATCTACTGCTGTTGAAGTTGTTAGGGATCCTTTGCCTCGTTTCTTTTCCCCTTCTCCCTATCCCTCTTCCCCACACCCCATAGCATGATTGCATCGTTCTAACAGAGTTTCGTCACAGCAATACCTTCCTTTTGCCTTCTATGTGGGCAGGGTTGGATAAAAGGCAATGCGAAAATCATCGGTGGCTCGAGTGAGTGCGTGGGTGTGTAAGATGCTGCCATTTCAACTACAAGGATTCATTTAAGTGTTGGGCAACTATGTCACTTTTAGTGAGTCATGAGTAAAGAAGGTAGCCAGTAATCCAGCTACCGACTATTCAACACACTTTCCGCAATGGGAAAATGTGATGGACATAGATAAGTCTACTCAGCGCTTCCTTGTGTGGCGATGGACTTTGCCACGACTACTTCAGTGGTGTAGGTGGATGGAGTGGGTGTGTTTATTATTGCAACTGCAGAAAGTGATCAAATGCGCACTTAATTGCAGGATGAATTGGAAGGAATACAGTAGAAGAAGCAGTAATGTGTGCAAAGCCCATGCTTTGCTGCTGTTGCACTACAAGTGTCTTGTCTGTATCACCTTTGACTGATGCAATTGTTGGTCACTGGACTGTAATTGTTCAACTACTCTGCGCGCAGGGAAAAAAGAGCGACCTCATCGTTGGGTTGCGGTGACACGAAGGGGAGAAATTGCAAAACTGGTTGCCTCCCGGTGCACCGAGGCCGATGGCAGCTTTCGTTGGTGGTGTCCACAGGGTCTCGCCTCAACTCCAACTGAGCGCCGGTGGTGCTTCTCCACCTCGCCTTCCCTCCTTGTCACATCCACAAGGCAGCAGATTTATTAGCGAAATGGACACAGTTACAGTTGACAGCGGACTCGAGGAGTGCAACGATTCTTCGAAGGTAGGCCTAAGCGATAAGGCCAATTGAATTGCTCAAATTGGGAAGTGCAAAGCTCTTCAATTACAGAAAAGGAGGTAAAGCTGCTCATGTGATTGGCGAATTACGATATATTGGGCGTGGATGCTGTTACACTGACAACTCCCTTCGATGTCCCCAAAGAACGTATGTGGAAGAAAGGGGAAGAAGACCCACGACGTTTTAACTGAAGTCGACACTCATAATGCTAACCTTGACTATGTTTCCATCACCTTTACGAAAGATACACATTTTAAGAAATTGCTCTGCTACATTTTGAGTTGGCACTTCTTGGTTGCTATGTCTGTACATCCTGGTGTGCGTAGACGTTGTGCCACAGTTGCTAACTTTGGAATTACCACCTGATTTGTACATCAATCACATCGACAGTTGTTCCATCCAGTGGGATGTCACTACGCCCTCTACCTCCTTGTGATAGCTGGCATGACATGAAGGCTAAAACAATGAGTTTTGTAGCCGTTGAGCAGCTAATCATATTAAACCTAAGAATTTCCATGTTAATGAACCTCGACGGCTTAGCGACCCTACACTCTCAAGCTTACGAACACGAGACGACACACCCACTCGGCCCTCTTCTCCAGTTTCTACTACTGCATGCAAACCTACACATCGTCTTCTCGTCTGCTCCCTCATTTCCCCACTCACCTTAGTAATACACCTTCTGCTCAACTTTCCTCATTCTGTCTTTGTTCCTCGTAACCATCCGGTCCTCGCTGTTGCACAACTTGCGCAAGTTGTTAAGTGACTGAGCAGTCGAACCACCCACCTGACCAACAGCTCTGATGGGGCTCATTCCTTGGTACTGTAGGCAGTTAGCGGCAATTCCACACTACCTACGTCCTCTGTGGTGCATAGACAGACCATCGCTTCAAATAGTTGGTAGCGTCCATTACGATCCAATGTTTGGGCTTGACTGTGTGGCTGCCAACATTCCACTAGCCAGTCAGCCGTCTGGGTGCGATAACTTTGTAGGCGGAAGTGAATTCGCTCCTTTCATGGCAGTGGATGTCATTCCTGGTGGAGTGATATTGCCAGTTGTGTCTCGTCAAGGCCACTATGAAGACAAAATCTGTGCACACAGTTTCGTAGGACTTTGACGTTAGTGTAGCCCTTCGGATGCACCTACACACGCTAGATTGTGTGGCTTTATTTACTTAAGTGGCAGAGCTCCACCACAACTCACGAAACTGCCCTCGGTGTTAAACCACAAACACTCGAAGTTGTAATGGTGGCAGTCGAGTGGATTGCCCGTGTCCTCTTCAATTTCCTCCCTAACTACGCACCACCTACAACAACCGACAGATCCTGAAATGCTGATGTGCACCTTGCTTAGGTATTAGAGGGGCTACATCCACACGCACTTGCTGCCTCTTCCTTTTACTTATCCAACTGATTTCCCATTATCTCCTACGCTAATTTTCTCTCCCACCTCGATGCGCTTTATATGGCACACGTTGAGTCTCAACTTTATATAAAAACAGAAAAGTAGAAGGATACTTAGAAGGTGCTGCAAGTATTGCAGCTCATCAGGAGTAGCAATTTTGTTCTCAACAATTTCCACCTTTAAAAAGCCCAGCTCTTACTCCCTTTCTTTATCTACTCACTCGCTGCCCCCATCCTGTGGTACCCTAACAAGTCCCTACCAATTCATTTCTCCACATAGATATTCAATTCGTTCAAATAAAACCTATGCTTACAGCTACCATCTGAGCATTCATCTGGGCTACTCAAATCCACTTCTTTCGAGCACTCTTTACTCACTTATGCTCCAACCGGTTTAGCTACCCAACTATCTTGCTAACCGATCATACTAAGTAAGGGGAAGACAGGTGCAATAACTCACAGCAGTGCACTCTCCTATGTGGCCAACAAAGGAAAAGAACTCGTAGCAACTATCAACACATTTGATACTGCCTCCTTTGTGCCTCTTGTCAAGCTTGTTGCGCTGACTGACGCAGCATTGCTTTGTTAAATCTGCTGTACCGAAGCCATCAATGCGTCTGCACTCGATTAGGCCACGTTGATCGCACCTTCCGCATTGTTGTCACACCCTTCTACCGCTCGTTTCGCCTACATACAAATAAGCATAAACATACTTTAGTGGCAAGCAGGCACCTTCTCACGCGGCACTTTGTGCACGGCTTTCTCGTGTCCTCCAGTAGGCGCACGTTAGGAGCGCACACGTGCACTACTGAAATAACAAAAGTAGCACTACACCACATGGACCTCTGATGCCTCCTATGGCTGACAATCGTCTCCTTCACGTAGGTGTTTTACATACATCGCACCACGACTTCATGATGGCAGTGAAGCGCTATTATGCCAAGTTCATCAGACCTTTAAAAGAATTCTCCGCATAAAGAGGAGGGAGGGGAAGATAACTCACAAGACCCTCCGTAATAATCATTTCAAGTAGTGTGGCAAGAATACCCGGATCGGCAGTGACGCTGGAAGCACTAAGAAGAGACGATGTGATGCCACAGATGGGTGTCCCACCAGCTAGTTCGACGTTGCCCCCGTGTTCGAGACTGTTGCTTGAGAGGTACCTGGATAGGTGTTGCATGTAAAGTCCATGCTCTGCTGCAGTAGCCCCACCACGCTCTCCTCTGCTACCGCCTTTCACTGCTGCCACTGTTGGTCACTGGTTTTACCTAGCAGATGCGATTGAAGCAAATCAGATTCAAAAGATTTAAGACCAAATACGATTCATGACTCATTGCTGTGAATCTTGAGACAAATAAAAAATGTCGTACCACGTTTACTTACAAGGGCAATGTAAGGTATTAAGTGGAGTAAAAAGCAAAGAGCGCCATCATTTTATTAAGCGATGAATGCAAAGGTCTGCCAGTTATCTAGAATTTATGTGAAGGCCAGTAGAGGATGAAGTATCTTTGGAAATTCGCCACTTGTGTGACTCACTAGTCGCATGTTATCCCTTATTTGGACCAAGTAGTCACCCACCTTGATCCACCACGTCCACCCATTCATTCATTTTAATGTCGCCTTGGTTAGTTACTCACAACGCAACATAACTGCTACGGCCCGGTAACGAGTGCCATCGGGTCTGAAGATGGATGAGTAAACCGATTCACAGAATCGTTTCCACGCAGTGCTTTCCACCTTGCCGTGAGCAGTCAGGATATGAGTTCACTTCACTGGGCCAATGCAGGATTTCAGGTGAAAATTTTGGGACTAAGTAACTCACTTTTAGCAGTATCTCATTTCGATAGCCAAAGCAGCTCTAAGTATGCACATCACAATCTCAGTTAAATATAAATTCGGTGCTTAAAATATTTGCGCTAAAATATGTATTGTTGCATTTGTCATTATGCGCGGCATCTCCAATCCACTAATGCGGTCTCGTCAAGTTTAATACAAGCATAAAATTGAATTAGTTATGTTTTCGAATGCGTTACTCTCATCACCCAAATCATTCCTTGTTTTAATTGTCGTTTCCGTGACCACAATTGACGCTTCGCTCTGAGATGACGACGCGGTGGTTTGGCTGCCATTTCTGCTGGCTCAACGTCTTCTCGTGCGATGATGGCGATTTCTCGCATTGAATCGTTGTTATGGACGGGTAAAAGGGCTACCAAGTTCGTGTGTGCATTATTTGCTGCAGTGATACCATTTTAGCCATTTGATTTGGTAAGTTCATTTTTACACGTCCCAATTATGCTATTAGTTAGTGCGGATAGCTGTTGCAGATGAGTCGACCTTACCAAGTTGAGGCTGACTGGATGCAGTTGTCATGCAAACAGCACCATCAATGCGAGTTGATGAAAAAGAGATGACGTTGCGAAGCTAGTTGCATCCTGCTCCACTGAGGCCGACGGTAGCTTCTGTTGATGGCGTCTGCACGGTCTCACCTCTACTCCAACTGAGCACCGGTGACGCTCCCTCGGATCACCTTTTCTCGTTATCAGATGTACGAGGCGGCGTAATGATTGGCCAAGTAGGGATGGAGTGAAGCTCATTGCACTGCTCCAATTGAGCAGTGCGAAGCTCGCGTACGCAAGCAGAAATGCTGCGTAGACCATTTTTCTGTCCGAAAGCGCCGCAATCAGATCGCCGAAAGGTAAAATCGTGACGATGCGGCCAACAAGAGTTGTCTTGTAAGAATGTGTGACAGTCAGTAAAGATCACATTTTGGCTACGTTGAAGGATCCACATGAGGTGACAAGCAGGTAACCCAAATGTTGTTAAGAGCAATCCCTAACTGTCACAATGAGGATATAACCTCCTTCCATGAGGTCAGGGCAGCACTGACCACAGGGACGAGGAGGAAAGCACAGTTGTAGACGCTTAATCGGGCGTCTTTGGCACCTCTGGATGCATCGGTCACGGTTGCGAGTCAGATGCTGATGTTGATATTAACTGCGTTGTTAATGAGAGATTCTCGGACGTAGAGTATCGGTAGGAAATCAAATGCCTCTCTATATCGTCGCCCGAAAGACAAGTAGTGTCGTTGATGAATCTGCTGTCATCACATCGGCACTTGCTAATGTTGATGGATCGCTGTCTGTTACGCGTGGCATCCCTAACTTACTGTTGCGATCTCGCGATCCGCCCGACCAACAGCTAGCGATTGTGTTGCTTTGTCAGTGTTCTCTGGAGTGCGCCGATACCATCAGTGAAATTTGAGAACTGGAGATTCGCTCATCTTACCACCCAATGATGACGAAGTTGCATATCGTGAATTTTCTTATTTCCACTTATACGTCTAACACAACTGTGGCTTATTGTAGCCCATGAAATGGCTTGGCACAGACACGAACCCAATTTCAGCTATTATCTCCTCTTCTTGGCTCAAGGCGTCTATCTTAATCACTTGATACACCCAGTTAGGCAAGTCGTTCCCAGCAAAGACCAAATGCTTATGGGATAGAGTTATCAGTGCTGCATTTTCTGACCAGCTCCCAGTAATATGACATCCAGGGGCTTAGTGCTGAATTGACTGTGGGTAGCCGGATTGCTGAGAGGTCGACTGCTCCAAATAATACGACCAGGCACTACCTCAACAACTACTTATATGTAAAGGTGGAATCCTTCAGAGGTTGTTGGTGGATTGAGAAACGACTGGAGAATTCATTCAACCTGAGGTAATCACCCCTCTGTGTCTATGTCTATGCCTATGCTGGCTGGGCAAACACCTTTGTCTGGTTTATCACAGACATCATTCAGACGATTCCATGAGAAGCCTGAAGTCATCGAGTGCGAGGGAATTCGGCTAGTGGGAGGGATAGACGACGGTTCAATGAGAGGAGACAACTGTTGTGCATATTGGTGATTCTAGTGAATCATCGCATCAATAACTGCTTCCTTTTCCTACTTATTTGATTAATCCTGACCACCTCCTACAGGTCAATATGGCGTCCCTCACACATACTCACCTACTCACCCTAAAGCACCGTTGCTTATCGCACTCCCCTTTACCTGATGCTTCTCAAAATGAATAATGAAAATAAGCACTCGGATTGGGCAAAACTTCATTGAATCATACCACTATGCCAAAGTAAAGGAGGATAAAAGGTAAGAAGCACGAGCAGCCAAACATCAAAATTTAATTTAAATTGACAGCAACACCTCTAATGTCATTATGTTATCAGGTAGCGGCAGTTACCCAATGTGCAGCCTCGGTATGTACAGAAGATGGCTACGCAGACCATTTCATCCTCCACTGAAGCATGAACATTGCGGCGATGTGACTGCCTTGTCTGTCGTCGACAAGAAGACGGGGATTTGAAAATGAACTGCGTGCGCAGCAGCTCCCAATAACCCGAGCGCGCCAGACTCGAGCAATTGAATTCTATGAGGCTTTGTGTACCAATCGCTTACACTCTGCTTGTTCCAACAGTGTAGAGATCAAGAAGGAGGGACGAAATCCACGACCTTTACATGCATTGCGATCGGCTCTTTTAAGCAATACTTTTATTTTATTACTTCGAGAATTCGCTTTCAAGTGATGTGATTGATGCCGCGTGGGGCGTTGTTAAAACAGGCGTCACACGGAATTCTTGAAAACGAAACCACGAGAGCTATTTACTGGCAAGCAGTGAGGCGGGCAAGGTTTTTATGCTTGTTTTCTCCTGCCTCCTCTGTGCCCGGGGGATGCCTAAGGCCACTAAGACTACAAGAAATTGCTTGGGTCGAAAGGGCACCTCCCACGACATCACTCATGCAAGAAGTGTACGCATCGACATGCGACGGTGATTTTCACTGGATGCTTGTGAGGACAAAGTTCATCGAGTTTCAAAGCTTATCGAGGCAGCATTAGCAAGGGTGTGTAAAGGTTCGGAGTTCGTCTTTCCTTACTTGGTTCTCTTTCGCTCGAAACGTGTAGATTGGATGCAGGTGGGTATCAGTATCCAGAACCAGTGCTGTTGCTCCACCACCACTGTTGATGCGATTGGTGCTGTTGCAACACTGCTGAATTCTACGGCCAGACTGACCGCAGCATCATTAGTGGAGACGGATGTGTAGCCTCTTCGTCAGGTCAACACGTTTGCATTATGTACGCTTTAGCTAATTAGTATTCAAAGTTAGACGAGATGCATTCGACGAACACGTCTCCGGCTGCCGAACAGTCTTCATCTGCCTTCAGCAAAGTGGAATATTCGCTGAACTAGCATCATATCACGATAAAGAATGATCCACGTCTGCCCTCATCCTAGTCTTTTTAAGGATTAAAAACCTATGCGGGAATACGAAAGGAAGGGGATGAGCGAATGCAGTCACAGAAATTAACAAATCCATTGAAATGTGTCGCAGACTCAACACTAAATCTTCTTTGGTGCAGTGATGAGCGAGAATCAAGTGTCCTCATTTGTCCCCTCTTTACCACCCTCCAGCTCCTTACCCTTTTGTATGATCGCATGATTTATCTTGCGCTTCAACAGCTTCTTCTGCACCTGTGTAGCAATGAGTAGGCGAAGGGACTAAAGTGGCTAAGGATATGAGAGACAGACAATGAGTGAATGAGGCTTCTTAGCCTAAGCTTTTTATCGCATCAAAACGAATGCCAAGGTGGGTCGGCAATTGCTTATTCTATTGTACACTTTTGCGAATTCGTTAGTAAACTGTGGCTATTGCACGAATTAAAAGCACACAACGGAAGAGCTTAGCTCTGTCTGGAGGCCGTCCATATAATCCATCTACTCGCGTCCTTCACCCTCGAGTGATTGGATGTTGTTTAGCGCGCAATTCATTTCCAAATTCTCGTCTTCCCGTCGACGACAGGCAAGGCAGCTACACCGTCGCAAGTTTCATCCTTCGGTAGTTTGGTGATGACACTGTCGGAGGATGAAGATGGCAGTCCTGCCGAAAATGGTCGACTTAACCTCAGTTTTAAGGATTTCAGTGGCACAGTAACACAGGCGTCCAACGGTTAATGTGGCCAAATGAGTGTCAAGCAACAGATGACACACCTCTCAAACTGCTTGATGCTGAGAGCGAGAATTAAGTGTGTTCGTTTTGGATAAGTTGCAAGTCAGTCGGTACAGGTGCAGTTTCGTCATGAGCAAAAGAAAATACACACACACACACTCGTCTCTGAACACTTGGTTGCCCGCTTTACCAAAGTCCACCACCGCACGAAACAGTGCTGAGGCAGCAGAAATGCCAATCGGACAAACAATCGGCCCTCTTGGAAAGGAGCGTCAGTTTCGGTCATACAGGCACCGAATGAAAGTTAAAAATCACTGATAGATTATTCCAATGAACTTAGTAGCTCGAACAGAGACTGCAATCATTCTAAGCTTGGAAGTTATTCTGTTAAATTTTACATGGACACTTTAGCAGGCTAGTCATGCAACTCCTGCCCTACTTTGAATAAAACTAAGCATTGTGGGCATATCTTCCCATTTTTAAATTAACTTTCGTTATACGTGTTACATCAATGGCTGTTTTATGTGGAAACAAACAGGGAGGAGTAGAACTGTGTTAGGTCTTTGAAGAGAAACGCTATTGCCATTATCCGTAATACCCGTGGCTAGGGAGCTGTCACTGAAATGAACCAAGTGTGGAGCGTTCGGGATCCAGGTCAACCACCAATTATCGTTGTTATTGAGACGTGGCAGATGTGTTACAGTGCACGAGGGTCCACTCGTGCTCCTCATTGCCTCCCAAGAACAAAAATATTGCTCTGCACCTCAAACCCAAATGCTAAAATTCGATCTATCTATTTTGTCTTTTATTTCTTTTATCAGAAGGAGGAGGAGGAGGCTACAAAGCTGAGAGGAGGGGGTAATGAGTTACAGATTATATTAAAACTAGGAATTACAGACCTACAATTCCCAATCTATGAGTATGCGACTGCAGACTCTGACCTCTCTCCCCTTTCTCATAATTCTGCCTCTAGACCAACACCTTGTACATTCGAATGAATCATCTCATCGTAGCTCTTTGACTTTGACATTCCTTTTCTGTCCTGGTCGCATTTATCTTGGACATGCTGATTTACACGGGCAGTAAGGCTTGTGCTACTTGCAAATGAAACAGCTAGATTGTTGTCCTCTGTTAACTCCTGTCCTCTAACGAATGTATTTAAATGTGTCATATTTTCGACTTTCTTCCCCTCAAAACGAGTAAATGAGAGCAGGAAGAAAGGGTCCGCTTCTTAATCGAAGGCAGGTGAAGACAGTTCCACTTTAAGATGCGTGTTTGTCGAACGCTTCTCAGCTAGCATTGAGAACTACTTAGTCCAGCAAATATATAAATAGCAAATGTGCCGACGCGAAAAAGCGGCTGCGAAGGTGGTTAATCCAACCCTTCTGATCAGCAGAGCTGCGCGTGTGCATGCACCTCGGCCTCCACGCACTAGCAACCATCACAGGGGCAGCAATGAAGCAGTGACATCGCCGGGCCTTCTCTTAACGTCCTTCATCCTCATCAAGCTACCTCGTTGCTTATGTTACTAGTAATGGTGAATGTCGCCTACCTGTGCTCAAGCTACTGGCTCTAAGAAAACGACGACTAAGCAGGAATGAATGGACGCCGAATTTTTTTCAACATGTCTGAAAACCAACCACTGAACGCTTTTACCAATCAAACAATCTCCAGAAGTAATCAAAGCATTAATTTTGTTTTTCCTTGCGAAATATAGCCTCCTGACCAGGTTTAACTTAACCGACAGCACGAAGATTGGAATGGCCTAACGGAAATCCACATTACGTACGCCTATCCACCACAGAATGTAAGTCTAACTGAATGGACGCACTGAAATTTTCGCTGCAGCTCCTTCTTGGCCAAGGCGAATTTGAGCATCTGTGCGCAGACGATGTCGGGAAAAGTGACCAAGCAGAAAAAACAATGCGCCACCGTCATTTCGCCGGACGGGTCAGTGACCAAAGAAATAGAATCTCGTACTCTCTTCTGCGTTGCTTGAATCGAGAGGCAGGCCTATTCTAGTAAATTACCACTGCATAACCTTTGTTGTCAGTCAGTACATCGTGCTCAAATTCGCTTTGGGCGAGAAATGGCTGCCACAAAACTTGGGCGTGGCTATTCAGCTAGCCCGCAATTCTGAGGTGGATGGACGTGCGCAACGTAAATTGAGGCTGACCTCTCTGCCCTTTGTGCTGCCTGTAGACCTCAACCTGATGATGATACTATGCCTAGTAAGAATACACGAAGTTAATGCTTTTTATCACACCTTGAGTTCATCGGGTTGATAGCGGCAGCCAGAGATGTGTTCGACGAACGATTCTCCTCTAACTTGGAATACTGATTGGTCACGCACATATGACGCAAGTGCGACGACCTGACGAAGTGGCTAGGTATCCGTCACCATCAATGATGCTGTGATCACTCTGGTCGTGGCATTCGGCGGAGTGTTGCAGAAGCGTTAATTACAGAGACAGCGGAGGTAGAGCAACAGCACCGGTCCTTATCCAAACGTGCTTAAACATCACCACGTCACCTCGTTACTCATAGCACCAGTGATGGATGCTGATACCCACCTGCATAACCTACTCGTTTCGTTCTGCTGCACACCTTCTCTAAATGTAGAAATGCAGCTTTCGTTTCTCCTCTTTGACCTCCACACCCATGGAAAGAGCAGAGTGGGAGCAGATAGCCTACATAGTCTCACGTATTCCACGTGTTTGCGTCCAACACACTCGGATGATTGCTTCGGTGACTTGGCGATGACTCTGCACGTACTCGGTCTATGCACTAGTGAATTGCTGCCGCAATGCAGTCTACATGGTGACATGGCGACAGTATGCGTGTTACTGTCAAGTTAAAATAACTTAGATACTGTTTTTTGTTCCTCTATCTGCTACCTGGCTGCTCGTGCTCCTTACCACCTGTCATCCTTCACTCTCGCATAGTTGTATGATTTAAATAAATTTTGGGACACATCAAATGCCAATTTTTATTACCCAATTTGAGAAGCATCATGTAGTAGGGATCAAAATTAGCAATGGTGCTTTGGAAGTGAGTAGGTGAGTAGGTGTGAGGGACGCGATAGTTACCTGTAGGAGGTGGTGGTCGAGATCAATCGAATAAGTAGGAGGAAGAAACACCAAGTGGTACATGTAGTCAACTGGAATTACCAATATGCGCAGCATATCTAATGGCTTTAACAAGCTAATGTAACAAGCGGGTCTGACTAATTTAAAGAGGGCTAATTAACGTACAGAACGGCAAATGTTTTTTACTGTTTGCGTGCTGTCTTTGTAAGCCCTAATCTGTGTTCATTAAGACTGATTCCACTAACTCCTCCTCCTCTACTTTGCCGCACTGATGTTGAGGCACCTTGGCAGAATGGAGAATGTTGTAGTGTCCACGAGTCCTAAATACGCCCGTGATGTAAGGATGGTGCAGTCAGGTAGTGAATGAGCACATCCAAGTATCTCAGTGAGTTCGCTGCAGCGATTGATGCAACGGCGAACAGAATCCTCATTAATTGCAAACGACGTTTGCTCTGCCAGTAAACGGAAAAGTGCAAAAATTGTTAGAGGAGGTTAGGTTGAAATGGATGCACACAAAATTTTGGTGCCGCATATGAACAATATTTATCCGTTTGCATCCGCCAATGCGTATCCACTCTACAACTCACTTTGTAACACTTCGTGCATTTGACAGGAAATTTGTGACAGCAGACTAAACAGCCGCATTCCACTGAACCACAATGCGTTTGCACTCAATTAACTTCATATGAAGCCGTCGATACCACTCTGACCGCGACGTCTTCCTCTACCACCGATGCCGCTGTCAATTCCTATAGTATTGCATCATTCATTAGAGTAATGCATGCAGGCTATACTTCACAATCGAACACAATGCAAAGGGACACAATTATGTGGGATAGGAATCGACTGTATGAAATAGCGCAAACGAGTGAGCAAGAGTGGTAGAGGCGATTTAAAGGATTGCAGAAGATCGAAATGTTACAAAGTGTACCAGCGGCTCCGAGCGTTCCACTTCTGTCACCTACGCATGTACTAACCCGGATTGGCGTAGCATAACCCCAGTGGTGTTCAAATCCACGGGCATCCACGCGAAGTAACCGCTGGCGTCTGCTAAGTCTTCACTACATACATTTCTTACCCTCAACTTTCCTTACCAGCTGTGCTACTCTTCGTAACTCATTGCGATTTCTTCCCGTTTGCTCTTGTCAGATTTTTGATGAAACGCATTTTGAGCACGAGAGGAAAAGTACCGCCTTTTACGACTACAAAGATGCACCTCTAGACGTTAACATTACCCAAATTAGTGACAGAATTTTGCTTCCCACTGATCTTCGCATTTCGGTAAGTAAACCCGTGCGTCCAAGCAAAGCATATAAAATGAGAGGTGTTGAGTCTACACCTTTGTGTTTTCCTTCTTCTCAAATAGCATTGCTGCCCATTGTCGGTCAACTTCTATTCAACTGTCAGTTTTCTGTTTTACCAATCCACTTCTCGAGTTGGCGCATGTCGCAATCTTGTATAAAAGGACTCATTCCATAGCCTCTTCCTTCTCTTTGTCGCTGCTATCCATGTGGCTCACTAATAGTCAGGGAACTAGCGATGCTGCCAGAGTGATGGGATGGCATGCAGAAGGAGTACGTGCTCCACGTGCTCCAGAACTCAGCCTACACCTTTGACTCAAAGGGGCCCAACACAAGAGTAACTGTGCGCAAACAAGTAGTCAAATGCGTTCTTTGTAGTAATTGGTTTACTAGAGCACAGAGCCAACACTAAATGAGCAGCAAACAGCAAATTGTTGCAAGCCTATGCGACGAGGTATTTGCAGAATGTACAACAGTTACTGCTCTAGCGTCACAAATGCGTCTTGACGGATTTTCACTGTGTCATGAATCCTGTCCTATAGAAGAACCTCAGCATCTATAACTGCCTTCTGTATGATACCGATGCGTAAACTTAGCTGCATTTCCAACAATCAGTCAGCCATTCATTGAAACGATTAAAGCTTTACAGGATTGAATGAATAGGAAACTGTGAATTGATTCATGATCAAAATGAATGTATTTTAAGTGAAATTGATGAAGTCGCCTTTACGCACGCAGGATCGACTGTAACTATGCCTGATAAATAATCTTAGGAGCTGCAACCCTTAAATAATTAATGTAGTTGCATCTGTGTGTCGTCAGATGATACCATCGACATCACCCTAACCACCTCACATTCCAATGCAGTAATACATGCAGCCTATGCTGCGCAACCGAAGACAGTGCAATGCGATGCAATCGGACACGATGTGGTGAAAGATTATTAAACTGCACAAACTGACACAAACGAGTGGAGGGAAGTTCAGAATGACGGAGAGGCTCAGGGTGAGGTAAATTATGGTTAGTGAAGTGCCGTAAAGCGGCAACTCTAGTGTTTTACCACTGTCACCAATGCGCCTCCTGTGGCGTATCTCAGATGAGCAATCACGCTCCTTATTTTCTACACGACGTGATTACAAAAACTATAATAACTCACCCACAGCAGAAGCCAGTTGTAAACCGTAATTTGACCGAATGCGCACTCAGAAAGCGGTACCGATGTTATGCAATCTTGGCAAACATGGATATCGTGTGTACAAAGTTGACTCAATCATTGAGTGATGGATTGGGTGCTTCTCTTGATTGTAGTGCCGATAGCACAAGCAAAAGGGATTGGAAAGACACTTATAGGAGCCTTCATATGGGGATGTGAAGATAATTGCAGAAGAGTGTTTGGTCACAGACATAACGCGAGTTGCTTTAGCAAATGCACATCAGAGGTAGAATTCGTCTCAAATACCAAAATGTTCGCGCTATTTACTGTCACCCACGCACCTGCCTATCTGCGTTGGTTGGCAATGTTGGCGCAAGTGCCGGTTGAAATGTCAAATGGGTCGCGCTTGCTGTTGGCAGTATGAAATAGACTGCGAAATGGAACAGGTCACCGGCTAAGAAGCGATCTGCACTATTCAATCACTCAATCAACACACACTGCATGCTGCAGTGGCAAGAGCGCCTACTCTAAAATAGCAGATTTCGAAGGTATCTTCAGAGCGAAACTGTTAGTGATCTGATGCAGCAACGTAATTTAAGAAATCTACTTAAAACTAAAGTGGCGCAGAAAACGAATAAACTGGTTTCTTTAACGTCCTCTTGCTCTTCTTGGGTGAGCGTCCTAGCTTTCGTTTGCTAGGAGTCCCGTGCTGTGTGTGTGTTTTCCTAAGCAACATCCAACTAAGGTCACTCATGGGGTTCAAATAGATTTCTCCAAGTCACAAATTTAAGGGAACACTCGTTTAGTTCCCATTGGGATCGTAGCAAGGTCGGAAACAGAGCATTGTCTGAGTAGGCCACGGTGCAACCTATTTAAATGGCTGGCTAGGTGGTTAATAGGGAAACTAGTAGCTATAAGCAGGTTTTGTCCCTGACCAGCGATTCTGTGTGAACAGACAGACAAGTTCGCAGGTTAGCCAGTTAGGCAGCCAGCCAGAAACGTGTACAAACGCTAGTCCAGTAGCGTCTTAAATCCGTGTCATCGACTAGTTACTACTTTTCGCACCTGACGAATCAGCGCACCACCAAATAGTGGTGCCATTCAAATTCACACTGAAAGCGTCATCGTTAATTTAAGTATAGCGTAGTCACCCCACAACAGTGATCTTTAGGTTGTTGGTGCTGTCTACTTTGGGGTGAAGATACTACATAACCTTGTGCGTTTCCTGTTATGGCTTGCAGATCAGCAGCCTAATTCGCCTGATGATGGTGTTGTCGGACAGCGAATTGGTCTGAGCAACGCTTGCCTGCGCTTACCTGCAATGCAGCACACACCTCATCAATCTTTTCCGTTAATCAAGTCAACAACTAGAATTGCTTGCTGCCTGCTCTCATTCTGCTTGTTTTGAGAGAATGCAAGGCGAGACTGCCGGCATGCTAATAGACTGTCTGGAGGAAGCGATCGAACGAAGGACCAAAACCTAAGGACTTCAATCTATTAAAATCACATTTATTTGCAATTGAGACCAGTGCCTTTCTTTGTCCTGTAGTCGCTGGTGTCTTGATAGGCTATCAGGAAATGGATAAGGCTTCCCGGTCTCAATCTCCCCACTGCATGAGAATGAAGGTCAAGGGGAGAGGGATAAGCACCAAACCTATTGTACATCATCGTGAATGCGTTGATAAACTATTGCTATTACATACAGTAAATGCACACACAGGTGCAGTCCCGTCCTGTCTGGAGGCCATCCTTACGCCAAAGTTGGTCTAGACCGTCAAAAATGGCTTTATTAGGGTGTGTCATCATGGTGCATAGCTTCCATTACACCGGATGATCAATCATTTACGAGGTAAGAGGTGCTAAAACAACGGCACCATTTGGAATTAAATCCAACCCGTGGTCCCTCTTTGCTATGCAGTGTTCATCATTTCTGCTGGCAGTGGAAGGTGGGCAGAGCCGTTCGAATGTATTAGTCTGATGGATAACTAAAGGCAATGCGCTCTGATGGTGAACAATGATGGTGGATGACGGGAAAGGTAACCAGAGAATAAAGCAACAGTGCTGTTGCAATAATGGATCAATTTATTGCACTTAAAGACTTAGAGCCAATGAAGGAGGCCGACTTATATCATTAACGCTGCCCGTAAAGCAGTCAGTGCTGTTAAGAATATTGCCTGCATTTGAGGAATAGGAGGAGAGGAAAGAGTAAATGGCTGACGTGGTACTCACAACGACCTCTCACCAGCAGATGGTCCGAGTCAACTGCAAACACCTTTAAAAGGCTGCTTTGTGCATAAACAAGCAAACGTAATTCATTAATTACTCAACTACGGTGCTTGCCAGTGTGCGCTGGTGCTGAAAACGGAGTTGAATCTGCCAAGCCCAAGTTGACTGCATTGCAGCATTCAAGTCCAAATGGATAAAAACGGTGCGCAAGGCAAGTTCCTGGCCAACAATGCCACTATGTAACTAAAGTGTAAAAATTGCGATGTGGCTGGTTTAACGCTCAGAGGAGCTGAGCTGGAGAGTTAAGTCCGTGATTATTTGCACGGAGCGTTCGGCGAACGCGCTTCTCGCCATGAACTTGTAGTTATCTGCCTTCGAGCGCTCGCTATCGGTTCTCAATCTATTCGTTCTAAAGGAATAAATGCAATCAGAGCTCTTTGCTTACTCAAAAGAATGGGGAGGCACCCAAGTGATTAGTGACTTGCTATTTATTTTGGATGGATGCTATTGCACCTACACCTCCCTTTGCTGTCCGAAAAGCGCGTGTGTAGAAAAGTGGAAGGGCAAAACCCACTGTGTCCCAATCAAAATCGACGCTCATGATGCTAACGTTGACCATGTGTCGACCACCCTCACGAAAGACACAAATTTCCCCACACTGCTCTGCGCAGGTGAGTTCCGACAATGTTTACTCAGAATCTTACCAGTGTATCAACAAGATTTTTACTTCAAGAAGCCGCTAAGGCACCTCTGATGCAGCGACGGAACATAATTCACCTTGACCATTCCCACGCACCACCTATTCACCCACTTTATCGCCTTCTCATCCTCACGATGCTCAATTCTCCTTAACCTGGTGCTGCATGGCGCCGAAAGATTTCTCCTGTGTACATTCGTAGTTGTTAGTATCTAGTATCTAGTCTAGTATCTTTGCATTGTCTTGATGCTTGATTGTGCAGGATACAGAAGCGGTGGTCGTTTGATGTGTGTGTGCGGTGGTGGCATTATCTTTACCCGCTCTAACTCATCCTATTTCTCATCGTCACCTCTTTGCAAGTCTCAGTACCAGGAGGAGAGCATGATGATAACTCTTTGGTGGATAGGTTGCTGATGCGCTCTACTGACACAGCGTAAAGAAAATGGACGTAGGCAGTCGCAAGTTTCTTTTAACTTTACCTGCATGCATTGCAAATCGTGGGCGGTATCGCATGAGACAAAACAATGATCGTCACCTTGTGTTGAGGCTAAAGTGGAATCCATTGGAGTGATTAAAACCTTTTGCGGAGTAACAAGTAAAATCGTGGTAAGTGCGCAGCACCCTACTGCTACTCTGCTTTAGTTAAAAGAATTATCCAAATTTTAAGAACACTTCCAGTAAGAAATTAGGGCTAACTGTGAGTTAGTGATAATTCCCATCGTGTTTCANCAGAAGCCAGTTGTAAACCGTAATTTGACCGAATGCGCACTCAGAAAGCGGTACCGATGTTATGCAATCTTGGCAAACATGGATATCGTGTGTACAAAGTTGACTCAATCATTGAGTGATGGATTGGGTGCTTCTCTTGATTGTAGTGCCGATAGCACAAGCAAAAGGGATTGGAAAGACACTTATAGGAGCCTTCATATGGGGATGTGAAGATAATTGCAGAAGAGTGTTTGGTCACAGACATAACGCGAGTTGCTTTAGCAAATGCACATCAGAGGTAGAATTCGTCTCAAATACCAAAATGTTCGCGCTATTTACTGTCACCCACGCACCTGCCTATCTGCGTTGGTTGGCAATGTTGGCGCAAGTGCCGGTTGAAATGTCAAATGGGTCGCGCTTGCTGTTGGCAGTATGAAATAGACTGCGAAATGGAACAGGTCACCGGCTAAGAAGCGATCTGCACTATTCAATCACTCAATCAACACACACTGCATGCTGCAGTGGCAAGAGCGCCTACTCTAAAATAGCAGATTTCGAAGGTATCTTCAGAGCGAAACTGTTAGTGATCTGATGCAGCAACGTAATTTAAGAAATCTACTTAAAACTAAAGTGGCGCAGAAAACGAATAAACTGGTTTCTTTAACGTCCTCTTGCTCTTCTTGGGTGAGCGTCCTAGCTTTCGTTTGCTAGGAGTCCCGTGCTGTGTGTGTGTTTTCCTAAGCAACATCCAACTAAGGTCACTCATGGGGTTCAAATAGATTTCTCCAAGTCACAAATTTAAGGGAACACTCGTTTAGTTCCCATTGGGATCGTAGCAAGGTCGGAAACAGAGCATTGTCTGAGTAGGCCACGGTGCAACCTATTTAAATGGCTGGCTAGGTGGTTAATAGGGAAACTAGTAGCTATAAGCAGGTTTTGTCCCTGACCAGCGATTCTGTGTGAACAGACAGACAAGTTCGCAGGTTAGCCAGTTAGGCAGCCAGCCAGAAACGTGTACAAACGCTAGTCCAGTAGCGTCTTAAATCCGTGTCATCGACTAGTTACTACTTTTCGCACCTGACGAATCAGCGCACCACCAAATAGTGGTGCCATTCAAATTCACACTGAAAGCGTCATCGTTAATTTAAGTATAGCGTAGTCACCCCACAACAGTGATCTTTAGGTTGTTGGTGCTGTCTACTTTGGGGTGAAGATACTACATAACCTTGTGCGTTTCCTGTTATGGCTTGCAGATCAGCAGCCTAATTCGCCTGATGATGGTGTTGTCGGACAGCGAATTGGTCTGAGCAACGCTTGCCTGCGCTTACCTGCAATGCAGCACACACCTCATCAATCTTTTCCGTTAATCAAGTCAACAACTAGAATTGCTTGCTGCCTGCTCTCATTCTGCTTGTTTTGAGAGAATGCAAGGCGAGACTGCCGGCATGCTAATAGACTGTCTGGAGGAAGCGATCGAACGAAGGACCAAAACCTAAGGACTTCAATCTATTAAAATCACATTTATTTGCAATTGAGACCAGTGCCTTTCTTTGTCCTGTAGTCGCTGGTGTCTTGATAGGCTATCAGGAAATGGATAAGGCTTCCCGGTCTCAATCTCCCCACTGCATGAGAATGAAGGTCAAGGGGAGAGGGATAAGCACCAAACCTATTGTACATCATCGTGAATGCGTTGATAAACTATTGCTATTACATACAGTAAATGCACACACAGGTGCAGTCCCGTCCTGTCTGGAGGCCATCCTTACGCCAAAGTTGGTCTAGACCGTCAAAAATGGCTTTATTAGGGTGTGTCATCATGGTGCATAGCTTCCATTACACCGGATGATCAATCATTTACGAGGTAAGAGGTGCTAAAACAACGGCACCATTTGGAATTAAATCCAACCCGTGGTCCCTCTTTGCTATGCAGTGTTCATCATTTCTGCTGGCAGTGGAAGGTGGGCAGAGCCGTTCGAATGTATTAGTCTGATGGATAACTAAAGGCAATGCGCTCTGATGGTGAACAATGATGGTGGATGACGGGAAAGGTAACCAGAGAATAAAGCAACAGTGCTGTTGCAATAATGGATCAATTTATTGCACTTAAAGACTTAGAGCCAATGAAGGAGGCCGACTTATATCATTAACGCTGCCCGTAAAGCAGTCAGTGCTGTTAAGAATATTGCCTGCATTTGAGGAATAGGAGGAGAGGAAAGAGTAAATGGCTGACGTGGTACTCACAACGACCTCTCACCAGCAGATGGTCCGAGTCAACTGCAAACACCTTTAAAAGGCTGCTTTGTGCATAAACAAGCAAACGTAATTCATTAATTACTCAACTACGGTGCTTGCCAGTGTGCGCTGGTGCTGAAAACGGAGTTGAATCTGCCAAGCCCAAGTTGACTGCATTGCAGCATTCAAGTCCAAATGGATAAAAACGGTGCGCAAGGCAAGTTCCTGGCCAACAATGCCACTATGTAACTAAAGTGTAAAAATTGCGATGTGGCTGGTTTAACGCTCAGAGGAGCTGAGCTGGAGAGTTAAGTCCGTGATTATTTGCACGGAGCGTTCGGCGAACGCGCTTCTCGCCATGAACTTGTAGTTATCTGCCTTCGAGCGCTCGCTATCGGTTCTCAATCTATTCGTTCTAAAGGAATAAATGCAATCAGAGCTCTTTGCTTACTCAAAAGAATGGGGAGGCACCCAAGTGATTAGTGACTTGCTATTTATTTTGGATGGATGCTATTGCACCTACACCTCCCTTTGCTGTCCGAAAAGCGCGTGTGTAGAAAAGTGGAAGGGCAAAACCCACTGTGTCCCAATCAAAATCGACGCTCATGATGCTAACGTTGACCATGTGTCGACCACCCTCACGAAAGACACAAATTTCCCCACACTGCTCTGCGCAGGTGAGTTCCGACAATGTTTACTCAGAATCTTACCAGTGTATCAACAAGATTTTTACTTCAAGAAGCCGCTAAGGCACCTCTGATGCAGCGACGGAACATAATTCACCTTGACCATTCCCACGCACCACCTATTCACCCACTTTATCGCCTTCTCATCCTCACGATGCTCAATTCTCCTTAACCTGGTGCTGCATGGCGCCGAAAGATTTCTCCTGTGTACATTCGTAGTTGTTAGTATCTAGTATCTAGTCTAGTATCTTTGCATTGTCTTGATGCTTGATTGTGCAGGATACAGAAGCGGTGGTCGTTTGATGTGTGTGTGCGGTGGTGGCATTATCTTTACCCGCTCTAACTCATCCTATTTCTCATCGTCACCTCTTTGCAAGTCTCAGTACCAGGAGGAGAGCATAATGATAACTCCTTGGTGGATAGGTTGCTGATGCGCTCTACTGACACAGCGTAAAGAAAATGGACGTAGGCAGTCGCAAGTTTCTTTTAACTTTACCTGCATGCATTGCAAATCGTGGGCGGTATCGCATGAGACAAAACAATGATCGTCACCTTGTGTTGAGGCTAAAGTGGAATCCATTGGAGTGATTAAAACCTTTTGCGGAGTAACAAGTAAAATCGTGGTAAGTGCGCAGCACCCTACTGCTACTCTGCTTTAGTTAAAAGAATTATCCAAATTTTAAGAACACTTCCAGTAAGAAATTAGGGCTAACTGTGAGTTAGTGATAATTCCCATCGTGTTTCATTGGAATAGAGACAAGTGCACAGCTAGACACTGTCCTTACATACTGCAGTCATAACAGACGCTATTCAGTCCATCTGAACCCAGCGTAAGGCCTATATCCCACTTGCAGAAATCGTCATCTTGTATTGCACTAACTTATTGTATGGCGACAAAACTGCTATTCTGCAATTAATTTAAGCAAGGGCTTGATGAATGTCGCCTTGTTTATTGGTGTGCTCTCCGAATCCCAACACTAATTCAAACTGCCATGCGTTGACTACTTTGCACCCCTTCAGTGGTGTCGTTTGAGTAGGGTGGAAATCCCACCACAGGTGTTGACAGGACAAGGCATCAAGTGCTGGAGGAAGGTAACGCATGGCAGTGAAGGATCGCGATGGTCAATTTCATCCTGGCATTCTAATGCATCACCAAACTTAATGGTGGGTAGACGTCATGGGCACAAAGGCAGCGAAAGCATTGCTACATCTGCTAGTGCATATGAACTTCAAATCCAGTATTATCATTTCCTCTGTCCACAAAGCAAAGAGCCAAGTAGGTTTTGCCATTTGAGCTTTGACTGTCATGCTGAGCTTTCGGTGCATGGTGACTATGAGCAGCGCTGCTGGAATTCTGTTAGCACTGGAGACGCGACTGATATTTGTCCTCGTTACCTCCTCTTTATATATGGATAGTAAAATCGAGTCCGTCTTTGAAGCATTCGGGCAAGGTGCATAGTCTGATCACAAGGGATGTGTGGGCAGGATTGGAGCTAGTAACGTGGCCCAGAGACCAGCCCACCCGACGAAGGCACAATGACCATCAAAGTGACCGTAGACGAGACTGAGAGTTGAATAGACAACAAACGTATCAATTATTATGCTGGGTATTTTTATTGCTATGTTAATTCCCAGTGGTAAGATGTTCGGTTTAAATGCAAACATCTAGCCGAATCATTCATTCTTTACAGGCCACATTTACATAATTCATGCTAACGCCGTTTTGGATCCTCCGTACGTTGTTCATGTCGGCCAATTTGCAAGGATTTCTTCATTCTTTATCCCACTGCTGCGCCAATGTCAAACACGAAAATCTTGAATGTTATGAGATACCTTTGCATTCTTATACAAAACGGTGGATGAATAGCACATCAGCTGGGAGTTATAGGACGGTTTTTGTCTGCGTCGAGGTACTCACGCTGTGTTCCTGCCTCTCGTCTTTTGGGCACGTTTAATGAAACCCAAGCGTTGAACTATTTTCTCACTAGAGACAAGCAAAAATTGATCCAAAAACTTAACAGACAATGATGAGGACTACTATCAACTGCCTTCTGCAACAAAAATAACTAGGACCACATAATTGCTTTTGAAGTGTCCTACAAATGCCTTACAAAAGTTATATTTACCAAAATTACTGCTTGCTTTTTGCATAAATTGTAAGTCTTTTTTAATATGATTTCTAAAGTTGATGACAATATCTGAAACGGTTACCTTGTATTCATCATACTCAACACCCTTTTCGAGTGTTTAGCGGCACATAGGAAGGGTCAGGGTCCTGCGTGGTCGCAACTGTACCCGGTGGTAACGTTGCGCTCCGAATTCCTCATTTTTTGGCCCCCTGTAGTTGTGTTGAGATGTTTTGGAGTCAGATAGTGACTATTTGGGTGTGGTCTGTGCATGGGGACCTCTTGGAATCCCAAGTGTCAACATTCTTAATCTGCTGCATAAGAATAACAAAAGAACGCGCATTTCTCTTGCCACATTTTAATGCTCGTACAGTAGCATTTCGATACTGTTCAAGACGATTTGAGTTCAGCGTGTCAAAATCCTCGACGAAGGTTGATGCTGTTTTGAGTGTTAAAATTGTTGATTCACATCAACACCGTGTGATTGGGATGGAAATATTGCTGAAGTTTGGTGAACGGAGCCTTTACAAGTAGCTTGACTTGACAGGTGGCAAGCAGTGGATACAAACCCTAAATGGGGTAATCTCTACACTTGTCTGTCCTTCGTATCCTGTTTATATGACTACACAGCCTGACGTATGATAATTTGGGTGGTTTTTCTACGCTTTCCACACTTCCTCCTGTAGGCAATGATTCTCACTGAAGGTGGGCATGGTGTTATGGACGAAATGGCACAAATGAGAGGAGCAGTCTTGAGCAAAGCAAAGTGGAATTAATGTAACCCCATGAAGTGGGCCAGCGACCTCAAGCTTTCCACTGCCGTCAGCAATTCGTTTGCCAACCTAGACCGTGGCAGCATAACATTCCCATCACTTCCATCTTCCTCCCAGCTCTTCTCACTAATTGTAGCCGAATTCCTCTTATTCTTTTATTTCTTTTATTTAATCCGGTTTAGCACATTTGTACACGTTTTGGTTTCTAAGTCGGCTTTTGCACCGTCGAGTGGTAGTTTCTCCGAGCATTGGTCACATTTACTTAAAACTTTTTTATTGGAAGAGATAATGCTAAGAGCCTACATTTACGGTTGAGGAGTTGATTTGGCCGTTCAAATTTGCTATCGTAGAGAAAGTCTTCCAAGATGTCTAGTCGTTTGGAAATCTGCCGACGCCTTAGAATGACATTGGTTGGAGCATATGTTTATTAAATAGACCTGGATTTGCTGAGGTCTAATGTGAAGAGGAAGCGGTGGACACCAAGAAGAGAAGAATACTGCTATCGGGAGCTTCTAGGCTTAGCTGAACTGATCGCAACCGATCTACTAACAAGCGTTACACACGCCAAGCAAAAGCTGCAATGTGGTCCTTGTGAAGGCTGGGTAAGTGGCACTTATCTGCTAGAAAGTACTTGCTAGTAGAAGTCTACAGTTCACTGCACTAATCATTATAAGGATATATAAACCACCCAAAATCACGCAAAGGAGGAGGAGAACGCCCAGTGGGTAGACGCTCCTATTGCGGGTAGGTGCTCAAAGAAATGAACCGTTTGCAAAATACCCTCTAGGCTCAAGCTATGACAAATAAACAAAGCGCACTTGCTAATGCTGTTTCATGTGCACCGTCAATTTTATAATGTGTGGAAAATCGCAAGCCCATGCAGTCCCACCACACTTTGTTGACCATTTCCGGTTCAATTGCGAGGAGATGCCTTAAGTTCAAGCAGCCGAATCCGCCTATAGTATGAACTTCATTTGCAGTTTTGTTGTCAACAGTGTAAGAGTGATTTGACCTGAGCCCACCTCTTGTCGATGTGGTGCACATTCCGCTTAATGGAAGTGGAATTGAAAACAGACAAGGTTGCTTCGACAACAGCTGCACTGTACATACATGGACTGATCAAATAAAAGGAACGGGAAAGAGCTGAATATGCAAACAGCAGTTTGTTTGGGAAGGACTCTGCAGTCAGGATCTAAGAACAAGCTGTCGAAACCCACATGGGTCCTGCAAGGTGCGAAGATGTGTAAGTCTTCATTGTGGAAGGGGAGGGCTTCTCTGCATTTATTAGCAATACGAAGCTAAAGACAGTTCGTGCTAGAGTATTCTACGCCTTAGTGTTTGTGTGCGTACGACACAAATTTTGCTATTTAGTTCTCAACCATATTCGCTTACATTTTCGGTAAATACTGCTTGTACAATGGCGCATCACCTGCCACACCAAAAGGATTTGTTGGATCCTCTAATGCAGCCTTTACGCGTTTTATAAGATATTCTTTCTAAAAGTTACCCAGAATCAAGAATGGTTTACGTTTGTACTATGCAACCACATCATTCGCCTTCAGATTATAAATTGGCAGGTGTGAAGTCTGGCGACGATCTTCTTTAGAACCAGCATTCGTCTAGAACCCTTTACTAACTGCTACAACGTGCGCAACATCAAGTTGCCTGCAAAAGGATCTAATTAAGCCAACAGTCAACCAGTGCCTTAGGAACATACGAGGTGGAATTCAGTTAGTCTACATTTGTTTCTTTGTTTGAAGCACAGCAAAAATGCTTGCGATACTCGAATTCGGGCGAACCTGATTGTAATTAAACTGGTGAGGAAGAAGTGCTGCGTATTCATGGGGTGTCCATCGTGGTGACAAAGCTATGTGTGGTACATTTTAACGGTATGCGCAAGACCTTTCATTCACACAAGTGAGGACACCCCATAAAACATGTACAGTAACTTCGGGCGTTGGCATCCATCTAGAACCATCGAGTTTTGAAGTGGTAAGGAATCTCATATTAAGAATACTTTTCATACCAACTTGCGTCGTGTATCCTGAGAAGGGGTGGGCAGCAATCATTTCAGTGTCAATTTTCACTATGATTCATCCTAATCGCATTTTTTTGGTGTCGCCTCAGATTTTAGTCTGTGCTCTATACCTGCAAGTGCTGTTTTTAGCCTGTTTGATAAGGCGGCAGTGAGAAAAGAGAAAGCTATGGTTAAATTTGTCATATAGAGAAAGAAAACTACTAAAATCCATGCGCTCATACTATTCTGCGACACTAGTTGTTGCAGCAAACACCGTTACAGAGATTACACGTGACCGAGGAAGTTCGACTTGTCTTGACTTCCCTTTGTTTTTGTTTCACTATCAATCCGGTAATGTCTATCTTATCATCCTTATTACAGTGCATCTAATCGAATCCACTAGCCATTTATAAATATGCCAAATACGTTAACAGTCATTTGATGCACTCGACAGGAAACGGATGCGTAAAAACCGCAGCGTAGCTCACCACTGCTGATCAGAACGGGCCAGATCAGCCGCCACCACAATCACTTTGTCACGTTGGCACATTCGCCATGTATGTGCTGGACTAAGTAGTTCTCGATGCTAGACAAGGAGCGTTCGACGAACACGCTTCTCCATATGAGGCTATCGTCATCTTCCTTTGAGGAAGGAAAGGACTCGCTTTGCCTGCTCTTACTATACCGTTTTGAGGCGAAGAAAGTCAGGTATGTCACACATTCCAATGCAACTATTAGATGACAGGAGTTAACAAAGGACCGCAACCTAGCTAATCCATTTGCGAGTAGCTTAAGCCCTACTGCCCTTGTAAGTCAGCATGTCCAAGACTTATGCAATCAGAGCAGAGAGGGGCAAAAAGCCAAACAGCAATGGTGAGATGATGCAATCGAATGTAGCAGGTGTTGGTTTCATGTCAGAATCATGGGGGGGCGAACCTGACTCTATGGGATTTCTATCCCGATCTCTACCGCTTGTGGCATGTTGTAGCGGTGCGAAAGAAGTGCATGTGTTACGGATTGGTCACTAACGACCTCCGCCTCCAGAATCTACCCCTTCTCCCTGTTCTATAAGAAAGCTATCAACAACTGAAGCGACACTAACCATGGGCCACGTGGAAAGTTTCGTTCCGAAGACTACCCCTAATATACTTGCTTAGGGAGATTGGCGCGCTAACTCTCTCCTAATAACATACAGATGGTCTTCAGAACCACTTATTCTGGACTTTATTCTTGCATTGTTTCATTGTTATGGACAGGCAGAAGAGCTACTAATTTGGAATATGTATTAATTGTTGTAGTGGCACGGTTCGAAGCATTTTGTTTGATAAATGTTTTCTTGCTATTCAATTATGTTTGTTATTGTGGATAGTTGCTGAAGATGGGTCAACCTAATCAAGTAGAGATTGACTGGATGCAGTTGTCATACAAGCAGTACCAACGATATGAGTTAATGAGGAAGAGATGACGTTGCAAAGCTAGCTGCATCCCGGTCCACTAAAGCCGACGGCAACTTCTGCTGATGGCGTCTGCACGGTCTCGTCTCTACTTCAACTGAGCACATTGCGCTGCTTTAATCTAGCAATGCGAAGGTCGAGTACGCAAGCAAAAATGTTGTGTAGACTAATTCTCTGTCCGACAGCATGGCAATCACGTCACCGAAATGTAAAAATCGCGACGATGCGACTCACAGACCGATCGTAGTTGCATAGAAAATCAAATAAAAGGGTTGAATTTGTGAAGAGTTAACTTGCTGGCGCAATTATCCACCCTACTTATGCCGGCATGCCAGCTGTGCAGCCACCTTTGTTTGGCTTGCCACAGACGCCATTTCGACGACTCTATGCAAGGTCTACTGTCATCGAATGCGAGAGCATTTGGCTAGTGAAAGAGGTAGACCATGGTTTGATGCCAAGATGTGAAGTCAATTTAGGAGGAGACAACTGTTGTGTATTGTTTTAATTCTAGTCGATTTTACGTATCACTGTCACCAATGTGACAGTGCATCAATCGCGGCTGTGGTGTCTACATGAAGGGTATCAGTGTGACAGCTTCCATCCACGCTGTAGTGTTCGGCGTATAACTGAGTCGGGTGCATCGCACTAAGAAATCGCAGGCGTATACCGAAATCACTTAAGTCTGCAATGAAGGGGGATTAAGTTTTGCTCATGTCGTGCTGATTCCCTCCGCGGCTACACGCCAATCACAGCCAACAGATCCAGAGATGCTGATGTAGCTGATGCTAAAATGTACTCGAGAGGCTATGTTCGGGTCCACTCACCCTCTCATTCCCCTTCTCGTTCCATCAATCCCGGCCACCTCCAACAGGCGACTATCGCTTCCTTTACACTTACTCACCTACACACCCAAAGCGCCATCACTTATCCCATTCGCACTTTGTGTGGCCAAAACTTTACTTGAATCACACCACCATGCCAGAGTGAAAGGGGCTAGATGATGAGGAGTACGAGCAACCAAGCAGCAGAAATTGGAAAGGAAATAGAGTATCGAAGTTACTTTGAATTGTCAGTAATACCTATGCTGTCAAAATGGAGCCAGTTTCACTGCATTGAGGCAGCAGTCAACCAATGCAGAGACTCAGTACGTGCAGAAGAAGGCTGCGCAGACTGATTCGCTTTGCAACAGCATCATTACCATGTCACCAAAGCATGAATCTTGCAAAAATTTGGCTGCCTTATCTATCGTCGACGAGAAGACGAGCATTTGAGATTGAATCACGAGCGTTCTGGAAACGAGTGAATGAATAATATGGGATTTTGCAGTCTATTTGATCCCAGTCTACTCGTTTCAAGGGTGTGAAGGTCAAGAAGGAGAGATAATCGCCAAAATGACCACGCGCTTTGCGATTTCTTCTTGCCTCGACCTGAGCAGACACCAACCAGAGAGTCTCCAGTGCATTATTTGGAGTTTCCTCTTTCAAGTGCTGCGATTGGTGCCATTTGTTGAAACGGGCGCCATACAGGACTCTCAACAGACAAGCGACCGAAAGATTCCGGCTTGCCTGTACTTTTCTGTCTATCCTGCCCCTGGTTGACCCCTAAGACCATGACGGTTGCAAGGACTCGCTTGGGTCGAAAAAACATTTCTGTAGATATCAGTCATGCGAGAATTGAACGCATCGACGTGAAGCGTTAAATTTCACTAGATGGTTGCAAGGGCGAATTTGAGCCAGGCCTGAAAGTTCCCGAGGCTGCAAGCTACTTTTGAATCAGGGAGAATAAAGTGGATGAAAGACGAATCGCTCCCACATTGCAGATAACGTTAATAGTCCAGACAAATTGAAGAATCCAAGTCAAATGGCCTTGTTAGCGAGCGACACACGCCTGTCTGCCATAGTAGGCAAGTTGTGCGAACGTCACTTGTTTAGTGATTGGACCACCATTTGGTGCTGATTAGGCATGAGGTCCACCACGACTGCAGATGCTACATGCAAACAGTCTCAATCCTAATTGGCTGAGAGTTGGCTCCCACGAAGTTTGATGCTGCTGCAATGTCAGCAGCAATGCACCGCCATAATTCCAAAGGTGTGTAACAGGGTGGGCATCAATCTCCATCACTGGGGACATTGATGACGAGTTGGGATGAGGAGGATTAAGCACGTTTGGGAAAGGACAGGTACTGTTGCTGAACCACCACTGTCTCTGCGACTAGTGCTGCTGTGAGGAAGAAGAGACGCAGGCACACGCGATTTCAATGGCCAGATTAGCCACCACATAATTCAATAACGTTGACATCACGTCGCCATACCTGCATTATTCATGCTTGACTACGAAGCGTTCAAAGAACACGTCTCTGGCTTTAGAACTGTCGTCATCGCACTCCACCCTTTATAAGGAAATAAAAGCTATGCAAAAATGAGGGAAGGAGGATGCACAGATCCAATTACAGAAACCAACAAACCCATCAAAATGTGTCACAGAATCAGCTTTAACACATCTTTGGTGATTGATGAACGAGGCAGAGTGATGAGTGTTATGAGAGCACTTTTCTCTCTCGAAGGCAGATGATGACGGTTCCGCAGCAAGAATGGTGTTCGCCGAACACTTCTCGTCCACCGTTGAGGACTACTAAGTCAAGCCTATATGAAGCGCATAAGCCGTAAATAACTCAGTCGTTCAGTCTAGCAGATGGACACGAGTGCTTATGACTATGACCGTAGCAGCTAGAGATGCCAATGACGACCGAGCTGGCATGCATAACTGTGCTTCTCTTCACATCTCAGTGGTTAGTGCTGCCTTGACCTAAGGGAACTCCACAACCACGTAAAGAGGTTGTTTTATAGCAGCCTTAACCGGGATGCGAATGCGACGTCACCACCTGCTCGGGGTATATAGCTGAGGTGATGTGGTGGAGCTATTTCCCGGAAAAATCTCAGCATCGACTCTTTACTCTCCTCCCTCTACTTTACGCATACACTGAGGCCACTTATCACTGCTGAGGTGACGTAAGTCTTTTACCCACCAATGTGGAGTGGTGAGACTTCAAGCATATTGTGTCCCCACAACTGCTCTAAGCCTCCCGGCCCAGCCTTTGTTCTTTCCACACCGATGCGTTTGATCCTCGCTTGAATGCCATTGTCTTTCAAACTTAAGTGAAGTCTTGCACAATCCACAAAGGGTAATGCGAATTCTTTGCATGTGGCGCTTAGGATTCTTGTAGTTCGTAGACCGCAATCGAAGGACATTGGGAGGCTGCTGCAGCCCGAGGCACACCACCTTCTCACTGAACTCAAGGTGGCATCCTAGTCAACCCAAATGGCGCTCAATCCTCCTTCTTTTCCCCTGCTCCTTCAGCAAGTCAACTGTTGTAGGTGTGCAAGAATGCGCACTTGTTTGAAATAGGATGTCATTCGTGCAAGGCTTAATTGCATCGGTGTGGAAAGAGAAAAGGCTTGGAAAAAAGACAAATCTTAGGACGGAAATGTCTGATTCGCATAAGGATGGGGTGCGGTATCTTCCTCCACCTCACCGTGAGTATGTGACGATCATTTTGGTCATGTTCCTCTTAGACGGCTAGTTAATCAGTAGAGTGTGAATCAATTTTAAATAAAGTAAACGTTTGCAACTGCTTCTGAGATTTTTAATTTTGGTGACATTGTCTATGTCGGTAGCATGGTTACTGATCTATTGATTAGTTGACAACCAGAGCTATGACTAATTGGCATTTGACTTTCTCCCATTATAACCTACGCACTTGATTGCCAAATGAGAGAAACTGGTGAAGCGGATCGCCCACAGCTACAGCCACGTCCAACAGTTGGCTCGTTACAGACATGACTAACGAACGGCAACTTGAACGATCGCTGGTTGAAATCCGACATCGACCGCATCACTTGAATGTCAATTCTCCAAGTAATAAAATGAAAGTTTTAATTAAAAGCGCGCATTGCGAAGCGTCCAAAGGTTGTGAGATTCGTCACCCCTCTTTGGCCTTCTCACCCTCAGAACAAGCAGAGTGTAAGCATTTAGTACACAAGGTCTCATAGGATCCAAATGCTTGCGTCCGGCACGCTCGGCGCTGCTGCTCACACAGTTCAGTTTCAAATCCTCGTCAACTCGTCGACGGCAGACGAGCCAGTCACATCGCCGTAATGCTCATGCTTTGGTGAGTGTATGAAGATGCTATCGGAGGATGAAGTAGTCTGCGTAGCCTTCTCCTGCACAAACCGAGGCTGCGCATTGGTGAACTGCCGCCACCTGGCAACATAATGACATCAGGGTGTTGCTGTCAATTTAAAATAACTTCGATGCTGGTTTTCTTCCCTTATTTTGATGTTTGGTTACTCGTGCTCCCTACCCATTATCCTCTTTCGCTTTGGCATAGTAGTAGGATTTACATAGGGTTTTGTCCGCTTAAAGTGCTAATTTTCACTACCCATCTTGGGAAGTGTCGGGTAGAGGGGAATGAGATAACCAACAGTGCATTACGTGGATAGGTGATTGGGTGTGAGGGACGCGATAGTCACCTGTAGGAGGTGGTCGGGATTAATCAAAAAAGTGGAAAAAGGAAATAGTAATTGATGCGGATAATCCACTAGAATCATTAAAATGCGCAACAAGTTCACTTCACTTCTGTCTCCTACTAGTTAAATGTCCTTGCATTCGGTGACTTCAGACCTCGCATGGAATCGTCGGAATGACGTCTGTGATAAACCAGACAAAGGTGGATGCTCAGCCAGCATAAGCATAGACATAGACACAGAGAGGTGATTACCTCAGGTTGAATGAATTCTCCAGTCGTTTCTCAATCCACCAACAACCTCTGAAGGATTCCACCTCTACATTTGAACAGTTGTTGAGGTAGTGCCTGGTCGTATTATTTGCAGCAGTCGACTTCTCAGCGATCCGACCACCCACAGTCAATTCAGCGCTAAACTCTCGGATGTCGACAAGGTGAATGACACTTTCGTATCACTGAGAGCTAGTCAGAAAATGCAGCACTGATGACTCTATTCCATAAGCACTTGGTCTTCACTGGAAAAGACTTGCCTATCAGAGGGTATCAAGTAATTAAGACGGACGCCTCGAGGCAGGAAGAGAAGACAATGGATTACATTGAGTTCGTCTCTATGCCAAGTCATTCCATGGACTACAATAAGCCACAGTTGTGTTGGACGTATAAGACGAATTAAGGAGATTCACGACATGCAACTTCGTCCCCATTGAGTGGCAAGGCGAACGAATCCCCAGTTCTCAAATTTCACTGATGGTATCGACGCACTCCAGAGAACCCTGACAAAGCAACACAATCGCTAGCTGTTGGTCAGGCGGATTTTCAGTTGGTTTGCTGCTTTGGTCAGTCACGCACTTAACAACGAACTCTGGCAGAGAGCGTTGTCCATCGAAGGTGCCAATCGCTACTTAATCATCATAATAATGAACCCATGCCAAGGGATAAGACTCATTGGAACTATTTATCAGTTGTATGATAATTTGGTTATTAGATGGACAGGTCAGTCAGTCAACAATTTATGCAGTAACTAATTTAAAAATTCGCTTTCTTTCTTACTTGGTTGTAATCGTGTCTAGTTGGTTCGCTGGAAGCTTGCTGAGAGCATGGCAAGTTAGCTGAATAGGCAAAAGAGGCAGATGGTATCCGCCAGTGATTCAAGGCGCTAAGTAGCTGCTGGTTAACCCAGAACCACAGTCACGCCCTACAGTCAGTTTGCTATCGACTTGACCAGTCCATTGAACCACAGATCCGCAAGTCAACGGGGATGCCGAATTGTGCAGTAATAAGTGATTACAAGCAAAATGGGAAGTGCCCAATTGATATTAGTGATGCACACACGAAAGTTGTCAGCAGTGACTTCTTCAAGACTGTAACTGAACTCTTTAAGGGTGGACGTGGGATGAATGCGTGACTGCGTAAAATGAGTTTGCAGAAAGGCATATCACGGGAGTCCCTAGCGTCTCACTGGTCCACGTCGCCACATTATGACAATGGTTAATAAAGGGAGAAGATTCTGCTCCATGCCATTGTTCGGGTGTGCTAGCAACATTCACTCTCCTCTCACTCGCCGAGATTTTAAGATGGTTATCCCGAATATTTCACATTAGATTCCACTTCGCACTTTAGTCTTCAGTAGAACTGGCTGAGAATACAAGGACGCGACTGTTCAAGGGTAACCTTAGGGGTGTTGGGTAAATTGAAGGAGACACACCTCCTCCTTTAGTCCGAAGCATGTGCCAGAGTCTCAGAGGATGGAAGATAAGTGCTCTTTTCATCGTGGCGAGGTGTGATTAACGAGTGCTCTTTAACCTCCTGTGTGGGTTGACTGCAATCCCACTCCTCTATAGAGAGCCGAGTACGCCTCTCAAGAGGGGAGAGAGAGGAAGGCGAATATTTAGGCTTGTGGTTCATCTTGAGGCAGGATCGAACGTACTAGCACGTAGTGTAATATGTGAAGTTGGCGTAGATGTGTACCACCCTTCCGGTGGTTAGTTGGAGTTGTCGGAAATCGACAATTTCTCTGCGACAGAGTCATTTCATCTTCGCCTCGACGATCGATGTGCCAGCCATGTTGCCACATATATATAGGGGACAAGGGATTCGTCTGCGGAGCGTCTATCAGTGTCTGCCTATCAGTCAGCTCGCTTGTGTACTTGCACGGAAGGACAGGTGTATGTGGGGCCCGTGACTGAAGGAATTAGACTGTGGAAAGGAGGCCGCAACAAGGTCGGAATGTCATTTGCTGAGTGCGATGCGCTTCATGCAGCACACTTAGTTTTCCGTCTTTAGTAAAAGAGGAAAGATAGGCAAATGCTTAGAAGTTGCTTCAAATACTGCAGCTTCTTTCAAATCAAAGCCCATGTTCTTAGCTCGCATTTGAGTTTTAGGAGCATTTACATTCGGGGCAAACATACTGCTCATCTTCATCTCCTCTAATTACCCACTACTCATTTATCTTATAACCCGTTGGACTAAACCAGCTATCGCATTAATCAACTATCACAAGCAGTGGTAACTCAGAGAAAGGCAGAGGCAGCAACTCACAACAGTAAAATCCGACGAGCAAGGAAGCAAGAAAAATTCTCCCTTATTTGTTCTTTTCAGCCTCTTGTGTCCCTAGTGGGTCCTAACACCACGGAAATTACGAGAACTCTTTTAGTCAGAAGGACACCTCTGCAGACATCAAACTTGCAAAAAGTAAGCGTAACGATTGCGATAGTAAAGCCGACTGGATGGTTGTAAGGACGAAGTTGGGCGAAGCCTAAAATTTATCGAGGCTGGTAAATGTGCCTTTGAAAAGTCAAGTCCACTGATACATGGCCATGCTTTGCCCATCGTGCTGCCAAACACAAGACCGGAACCTTGTACCTCGGCCAGTTGATGTCATAACTATGCTTGTGGTCAGTAAGACATCGCACACCCTTAAGGCATGCGTTCCTATCAATGTCTCCTCGTAGGGTTTGAGCGCATCATGAGAAGCTCCCTGCAATCCCGTTGACGTCTTGCAGTTGCTCATAGCTGTCAAGTAGGGGAGAAAGTGGTGTATTTCTTCGGTTGCTTTGTTCCATCATCGCTTAGAACCGTCCACTGACAGCTGCCACCGTACATACTAGCCATGGCCTAATACGCCCATTCCCATCCAACCAAAGGATTGGAACCCTTTGATTTGACGGTATCACAAACGAATGACAAGTTAGTCAACCGGTTAACGCGTAGTCGATGCCTGAAAATGTGTGCGGGCCACATATCAGACCTGACCTGAAACGTCGTATTCACAATGTGTGGATACATAACGATGGGTTTGGCGTCATGCAAAAAGGCAGATGAGCTGACAACTCTTTCATCGTGACAGGGCAATTACCAAGTACAAATAAGTTGCAATATGATGATAAAGCACCTCGCTGAAGCCTCTTTTAAACGGTCTTTATACAAATTGAGGAAATGTGGGGCTGGTCCTTGCACCCCATTTACATCTTCAAGGTCAGAAGTTTAACAACTTATCCGTAGAAGTGTGCACAATGAATTTTGCGTTTATCTTCTCCTCCTTAGCCTTCAGTTACTTACTTTACTCGTCGCAAAAAAACGGAAGTACCTTTGCGCTGCTTGGAAGTCATCGTTGCCATTATGGATTTATTTCCCTTTCTAGACAAAGAGCATGTCTTCAGAACGCCCATCGCCTAACTAAGAGGATGGTTTAGCAAGGCAAGCGTGCCAAAACTGGTGGATCTATTTGACAGTTGGAAGCGTGTCTTTGCTCATCAACTCTCCAGCAGCTGCAGCGATCTCAGCGGTGGTGACGATGAACACAGGAGCTTGACATCTTACTAGTGCTCGTTTCTCAACAAGCCTCGCTTACATCCACGATGGCCATCACCGTGGTAGTGGCCACCATCGTCAGACGGTTTGATCAGAATTTGAAGCGTTACTGCGCGAGTTGTGCAAGCACTGACCAGTCAACCTTGCCAAGTTTCCCAGATGTGATTCCAAACACTTGATACTAGAGGCTGTTCAGTGCCAACTTTACGAGTGCAGGGTAAATTAAAAGTAAGGCATCACCCACTTTTTGGCAAAAGAAGTGTTGTTAGATGACAGGAATTTGGTTCAATCAAATCTTAGCACCGAAGCAGATGACAACGACTTGGACAAACTCGACAAGTCGCCAGCAAGATGACGATTTGTAGAATAACACTAAGTCTTGTGGCCATCAATTTAGTGAATGTGATAATCCCACAACCTGCGAATCCATGCATTTAAATCTACGCGTCATCCCACTTTCTTTCGTGTCTCTTCCTTGACCATTTGCTCTCCTCACCTCAGCCTATCGCTCGCTTTCACAACATGGCCGCCAAATACATCTTAAATTTAACAAAGAGATGAAAGGAGGCTTTTATTAAATGTAGCATCGTTCGCTGGATTTGTTACATTCGATCCGTGCTCGCAACAGCTACTCACCTCACCTTCCTGACAACTCGCTGCCACGCACACAAATTTCAAGTCTTTGCCCTCACTCTTACAAAGAATAAGCCAACCACATCGCTATTCTCACGTTTCGGCGAAGTGAAGACGTTGGCGAACAGGAAGTTGCTTTGCTCATTTTGCCCTCCTTAAGTGGGCGTTGCATAGCTTATGTAATGCAATGCAATCAGCTTGGGTTTTTAGGATCCAACCTCTTCTTCGCAATCTGAGCTCATTGTCGAACACCATCAATTTTGCCAAAACGTAAGTGAAAGTTTCGAAAATCTGACATAAAACTCTTACCTACCTTCTACTTTGATTACATTCACAACTTTCAACTATGAATATAATTGAAGTAGAAGAATAGCAAGAATTTTACCTCAGATTTTGAGAATATCGTCTGCGTTTGTGTTGACGTTTCGCCACACTAGCTTTCAGTTCTTAGGGTATACTCATCCATTAATTCTAATCCACCCATCTGCAATGAGCCACATCATTGCTAGCACCTTCGTCATGAAGACATCAAAGTCTAGAGGGGTGACATCAACGCCTCCAGAGAAAGTAGACACTCTAATGGGGTAAGCAGCGATAGAAACTAATCAGCTGAGCAGTTGGTAGGTCAGGTAGGTGATTTGATCAAACTAGAATGGAGGGACTCATCGGATAAAGGCCTGAAGACAGAGCCATTGTTACCCATTTAAAGAATGAGTCAAGGTGGGACTAGGTGAATGGGAGCTGGCAAAGAAACCAGACAGCGGAGAAGGCGCCTACATATGAGTACATGTTCTGGGTGGTTTCTATTGAGCGTATTGATGGTTACTGATGGCTCTTGACCTGTGAACAATTGTCGGAAGACTTGAAGTTCCCTGGGATTGCGAGAACCCATAATATCTCGCCTTCCTGATTCCAATCAACGCCATCGATTCCTTCTTCTGGTCGGTACATTTTTGAAAATGTGGTCGCTAATGAGTCGCCATGAGTAAAAGTAACACAGAAACATCTAAGGGCATTTCCGGTGGACATCTTGCATGTCAGTGAAGAGCACGTGGAAGCTGCTGTAACTTGGTGCCCACGATGGTATCACTGATGTGTAGAGACTCTGTCTCGATTCTCAGCTCTTATTTGTCGATAAATCCTGTATTTCGTCTGTGAAATCCTTTAAGCAATATCCAGCCTCCCACAGCATGTTGTCATATGCAACAATTGACACACCTCCCAAACTGCTTCATGCTGGTGTTGCAGTCAGAGAGAGGGTTGACTAGGAAGCGAGCTCGATAAATAGCTGACCAACCGGCATTCATGACTGGTTTCTGGTTTCACTTTACTCCTATTAAACCAGTGGATTGAATGCAGGCAGAGAACATTCTACATCACCGATGACATGAACGACGATAAGTGGTGAGAATAATGCACGTTCAGAGAAGAACGGATGCTATTGCGGGGTAAAAGATTCACTGAAACGCACGCTTCTCCGCCGATTATGACGACCTGATTGGCTGCCGCGTCACGTGGCAAAAGAGACAGTTCTCCATCCGCCTCATTACATCGGCGCATCTGCGATAGATATACTTGAGTAAGCAGTTTTCCATGTTAGACGAGAAGTGTTCAACGAATACGCTTCACGCTACGGAACCGTCGTCATCTGCCTTCGATGGCGAAGAATACTCCTCGAATCAGCGCAACTCTCGTCACTCTGCTCTGTTCATTGTGTCAAAGTGAAGAGCGCTTGCTTCTTGCTCTCAGTTTACTTGTAACAAGGGAAGCAAGGTGGTCCTACTCGTAAACAGAGTGGCTAGATTGTTGTTTTTGTTTACTCTCGTCTTCTAACAGGTACATTGTAATGTGTGACAGACTCAACTTTCTTTCTCAAAAACGGCAGGGTGAGAGCAGGCGAAACGATTACTTTTCTGTCTCAAAGGGGAATGACAACAGTTCCATTTGGAGAAGCGTATTCGTCGAACGCTTCTCGTCCAGCATTGAGAACTACTTAGTCCAGCATATACATAACGAATGTGCTGACATGTCGAAGTGGCTGTGGTGGTGGCTGATCTGGCGTGTGCATGCACCTCGGCATCCTAGCAGCAGCACCTATCACGGAGGCAACGGCGAAGCAATGACATCGCCGAGCCTTCTCTTAACGTCCTTCATCCTCATCAAGTTACCTCGTCAATCATGCAACTAGTACTGGAGAATACTGCCTACCTGTATTCAAGCCACTCATTCTGTGATAGCGATGGCTAAGTAGGAACGGACGGGTGCTGAGTTTAAAGCACTATGTCAGAAAATCGACTACTGAAAGCTTCTACCAACCAAACAAACTCACGGCGTTATGGGGAACATCAATTTCGTTTTTTCTTACTAGGCACAGCCTCCTCGCCAGGTTGGAATCCGCCGACAGCATGAAGAGTAGAAATGTCTAACGGAAACCCACATTCTGCACGTCCATCTACCACAGAATTTGGGTCAAGCTGAATGGACGCACTCAACTTTTGTGGCGGTCGATTCTCGCCCAGAGTGAATTTGAGCATCTGCACGCAGGAATGTTGGGCAAGGTGAGCAAGCAGAAGGAACAAATCGCCACCGTCATTATACCAGCTGATTTGGTGGTTCCATAGCGGATTGCTGCCTCAAGAAGTTTCAAGACTCGGTGAACTTCGTCCTTACAAGCATCTAGTGAATTTTACCGTCTCATGTCTATGCGTACACTCTTCGCATGAGCGACATTGTCGGAGACGTCCTTTCGACCCAAGCGAGTCCTCGTAATCTTCGCGGTTTTAGGGATATGCCAAACACAGAACAGACAGAAGAGAACAAGCACATCAGAAACTTTTTCGTCTCACTGCTCATCAGTAAAGAGCTTTCGTGCTTTCGTCCGCGAGGATCCTGTGTGGTGTCTGTTTTAACAATGCCTCAGGTGATATATGCCTCATTGCTTGAAAGAGAATTCTCCGAGTAGCAAAATGAAAACATTTATTGCAAGACCAAATCTCAAAGTGCATAGGAATGCGGATTTTATGTCTCCTCCTTTGCAACGGGCGGAGTGGGAGCAGATAGTGCACAATGTCTCGTATAATCCATTTATTTACGTTTGGCAAGCCTGGACAAATGGATCATCGTCTTTTCGTTGATGACAGGTGAGGCGGCCACGTCATAGCAATGTTTATGTTTTGGTGAGGTGAGGAACGCTATCGGCGCTCAGTTGGAGTTGAGGCGAGACCCTGTGGACGCCACCACCGAAGATTGCCATCGGCCTCAGTGGAACAGGAGACAACCGCCCTCCCGCTCCCTCCTCCCCCCCTCCCGCGTACTGGTCAAGTCACTTTGTAGGAGTTGCATAGTGGTTCTGGCTCAAGACTTGCTTCATGCGCTTTTACTCAATCACTTGGCCCATAATTACTTGCAGGCTCAGCATACGTCTTTCAGCTGATTTGCTTTCATTGTTTGGACAGAAAGTAGTAGCACAGGCGATATTTTAACCTTAGACTTCTTAGTTTGCAGGCATTATCCACATCAGCATTTACTCATTTATTAAGGTGGCAATCAAGAAGTCTAATCATCAGCCTTCGTCTGTTAATCACACGCTTTACAATTACTAGAACATACAGGCACTAAGCTGAAGTGGTTGTCACCCCAGCCTACAAATGCTGGCGGTGTGGTTGACAAAACAGGGCTGCGAGGACAGTAGCACTGGTTGAGGCCAATGTGACGCTTAAAATGTTAGAGCATTCTTTGCCATTTATTTGCAAAATTGTCAGTTTAAGTGCAATTAGTGAAAATCTCCCTTATCTTTGCGGACTAAGTATATCGACATGGGAGGACTAATGGCTGAGGAGACGGCGATGCAAATGGAGGTGGATGATTTTCATCATGAGGTGTCTGCTGGAGTGGCAAGAGCTGCCATACCGTAAAGCAGCTTTCTGGACGTTAGTCTGTCGGATACTGAAAAGAAAGAGTCCATTTTTATTGTTGGTCGAAAGAGGTTAATGGTTTTGTTACTTTAAAAGCACCATAAGTAATCTGACGGTCCCGTGATCATTCGTCAATGTGGTCGACTTGCATTCTTTCGGTGGTCAATGTTGTCAACATTTTTGTGAAGACACCCCATTAGCTCTTTAAATATCGTCAGTAGTGCTCGCGATTAGCCGATACCCAAATCCCTCGTTGACTAGCAGACGAGAATTTTGATGGGGTAATTAAGTGTTTTCCAAGCACATAACCGTCCTGCATCCTAAAACACTGAATAAGTGCATAGGCCGCGTTGAATAGCAGTTTCGTAAACCTCTTTCTTACTTCCATTCTTTTAGCTCTGACTCAATCACCACCGCGATTCGCCAAATCTTCGCAACAAGATATTAAGTGGGTGGAAGAGGAAGAAAAGAGATGAAAGGATGATGCACGAGTAGCATGTGGATGGATGGATGGCCGGTCGAAAGAAGGTCCACGTAGATGCAAAGATAAGCCGACCATAGAACGCATACTCCGTAAATGATTGGAGTGTTTGGTGAGTACATGAATGCAGCCGAGATGGATGAGTGCAGAGGATCAACTTTGCTCCGGAGCAGATCTGTCCCCACAAAAGTTGGATGTAGCCAATTATCTAGACCTAAATTCCCCTGTGAATGGACGTGCACAATATGGATGTTGGCTAAACCGTTCTGTTCCGCATAATTTCAGGGGCATTCAAAATGGCGAGGAGTTTGTTTGGTTGTTAGCAGCCATCCGTGGTCGATTTCCTAACATGCTGCAATAGGTCCAGCGTTCGTCCCATCCAACTTAGCCATCGCTTTCGCAGAACTTGTAGCTTGGGTACAGGTAAACGGCTTTGCCCATTGCCAGTTCATTGAATAACGAGGTAGCTTGATGAGGAGGAAGGACGTAAGAGAAGGCCTGGTGCTGTCAATATTTCGAGGAGGCGGATGCATACACGCACGTAGCTCTGCTGATCAGAGTGGCCAGATCAACCACCACACTACATCGTCTACTAATAGATGCAGATCACCAGCCGTGTCGCATCACTGGCCTGTATTCCAGAGAGGCCTTTTGGAATGTTCGTTTGTTCAGTTAGTGCCCATCACCCTCGACTGCTTCCAGTCAGCAAACAAGGCACAGGATTCCAATGCTCATTGACGCTTTGAAGCGATAGTGTTGCGCAACTTTTATTCACCACTTGCTTGCTCTCCGCTTTTACCTCCAACTCACCCTTTGATCATAATTTATCCTGTCATTGCATAAACTGTCCTCAACTGTTCGACAAGTAGGAAGTTGATGAAATTATCCCTCACACTCGTACAGCCAGGTGGAAGACCGATACCTTGCATCTCAGTCAATCATGCCATGACTTGGCTTGTAGTCAGTAAGGTGTCGAGCACTCCCAAGGCGTGCGTTTACACCTGCTCGTCTTTGAGGGCTTGGATGCATCACGATAAGCTTATGGACGATTCACTTGACGTCGATTCGGAGAAAGAGATGCATTGGTGTGCATGCGCTATTTCTTCATCGCTTGGAAACCTCGACTGACAGCTGCCACCATTGGCTACCATTTTGATGTACTAGCTACAGCCTGATGGAACACTTTTGGCAGACAGAAGAATTCCAGCCCATTTATTCAGAACGCCAACTCGGAATCAAAAGAAGCAAGAGACTTCAGCAAACTTCCTGCCGTTTCTCTTCTCTTGCTATTGCACGAGTTGTGGAAGCACCAACCAGCCTATTAAATAAATTAACAGTCCTAATCGGTACTAATTGTATGCCTGCACATTGCCCTGACATTTCGCTAGCACCTCACTTTGCTAATGGACAAGTCTTACTAAGCCTATTGGTCAGTTGTTTGCTTGGTTGGTCAATGAGCTAGTTTGTCCTTCAACAACAAATGCCATAGCTGATGTAGAGCTTGATTCCTCTCTATACCTGATCAACTGCGTGACTAGCCTGCTAGTTGATTAGTCGCTTAGTAGGTTGGTGAGAGCATGACAACTCCACTGGACAGTCGAACGAGGTAGGCGGTGAACTTTCAGTGAACCAGTGTGCCAAGCAGCTGACCTACATGCATCCAACTAATTGAATTGCTGATCTGAAAGTCAACGAGGGAGCCATGAATGTTGCAGCAACAGCTGATTGTTAACAAAATGGAAAATGGTCAGTTGACATTGGTGATATCCACACGAAAGTTGGCAATACTAACTACCCGAAGGCCACTTTCGGGCTTTATAAAGGTGAACGTGAGACGAATATGTGACCACGCAAAACAAGTCAGGCAAGAAGGCATACTCTCCCTAGCGTGAGAACAAGCAGCCTCTCGTCTAACATGAAGGACTACTTCGTCAAGCACATGTAGTGCAAATGCGCCGCTGTGCCGAAATGGCTTCCAAGTTGGCAACGTTAGCGACTGCATCGGTGGCAAAATGCCAACTCAGTATCAAAAGCAGGGATGGAGGACCTTGGCAAATCTTCCGCTTTTCCTTTACCTCCCTTCCCTTCCACGATGTTACGATGCCACGATTCAACAAGAGATTTTCGCCTCATCAAGTCCTAGGTTTTGTCAACTACCTGAGGGGAATCAGGTAGAAGGTAATGGTGGAAACATTGGTGGTTCGCAAGATCATCATTCAGTAAGAAGTGACGAACGGTGGCAGTACCTGCAGCCACAGTCACGAACTCTTGTTCCGCTGGTCAATGGGTCAGCTGTGGTATCAACTGATGGCAAGTACAAATGTCGATAGCAATATGTCCTTACATCGAAGGCGCTTAGCAATCAGGCTCAAGTAACCTCAGGCGGCACATCCAGTGGTGTTTGTCCTCGACAATGCTCCACCAATACCAAACCCCGTCCAGTCAACTATTTATCCTCTCATGCAGATGGATTCAATTCGCGAATGAGTGAGATTACTTGATGTATTCCCAGACCTATGCCAACCCTTGCACACTCTGACACTATTATAACAAATGTAAAAATAAGAGCAATTTTGAGATTTTATGGTTTGCGAATTAACAAGGAGAGAGGAAACGGAAAAAAAAGAAAACGAAAACCTGTTTTCTTGTTACAGCATCTAGCACGTGAGTGAAGAGCGCTATGCGTCTACTGTGGACAGTCTGCGATGGCAGTAACATCAAAGGGCAGTTCTCGTCTGTGGTTCTAGCAATAAACTGATGCTATTCCTAGATTACTTGGTGCTGAAGCAGTAGCTTGAGAGTGATTTGGGTGCTGTTTGGGTTGAATAGGATGCGATCTGAACAGATGACTGGCCCGTTGATAGGCAGACCAATGGCTCAACAGTAAGTAGTAATGCCTCCACTTAAGTGTCAAGTGTAAATGTCACTTGGCGCACTAGATCCAGTGTGCTCGTTAGCCGGTGACCTAGCTGTTAGGCAGTTCGTAGTTTGGGAAAATCGCCTTCGATGGAGGTTAGGATTAGACGCATTGTTCTCAACAACAGTCAACCACCAACCACAGTCCTGGTCAAAGTCTTACTCCTCACAGCGGACGCAGCACATTTGACGTGCCAACTGGCATTTGAGTCACGCTGGCTATCCCGTAGTCATTATTCCATGCGGTCGGTGTGAAGGCTTTCGGTGGTTAACAGTGTCAACCTTTGTTCAGGGGCATCACATTAGCCATAGCAGCCATTCAGCTGCCACATTCTCTCTACTTAACTACTCCAACGGACCATTCCATCCATTAGCCCTTTCAAGTAACCTGCCCGATTGTATTCCTCGTTGTGCTTTGGATTTAACAGCCCATGTCTAACATGTCCAATGAAAGAAACTAAAGGTAACAATTCCCTGCCTGCTGAATCCGCTAGAGGCAGCAACACATATGAACGAGGTTGCTGTCCATAAGAAAAGCAAGATGGAAGCAGAGAAGACGATGGCGTCTATGAGTGAGGATGCGGTGTACCTGGGAATTGTCACTGATGTGAGTATTTAGCTCTACTGTAACAAAGGATTTAAGGTCAGAGCTGGGAGGAACCGACTGCTGACAAATGTTACGCACTAACTTCTGACTTAATTAGGTCTACATCGCAGCTGCAGTGCAAGATTTCATTTATCAGGCTTTCAATCCGCTCGGTGAATAGACGACGACGCCTCGTTCCTGCCGCTTGGTCACCTTTCTTGACAACATTTGCATGCAGATGCTCAAATTCTATCTGGATCAGTTTTAACTTCTACAAAATTAGGATGTGGCTAATTAGTTAGACCCAACCTCTCCTGTGGATGGACGCGCACAATGTGGGTGGTGGTTAGACCTTTTCGCTCTGTCTGCTGCCCGAGGACTTCGATTCGGCGAGGTGGTTGTGCTTAGCGTGTGCAAGTGGCAGCTTCACGTGGTCAGTTTTCTAATAGGCTAGGTCCAGTGTGCTCGTTAGTCAATGACCTAGCTGTTAGGTATTTCGCAGGTTGGGAGAATTGCCTGCAACGGAGGTTAGGATTAGACGCATTGTTCTCAACAACAGTCAACCACCAATCACAGTCTTGGTCAAAATCTCACCCCTCACAGCGGGCGCAGCACATTTGACGTGCCAACTGGCATTTGAGTCACGCTAAAGGCATCATAAGTAGTCTGGCTATCCCGTAGTCATTATTCCATGCGGTCGGTGTGCAGGCTCTCGGTGGTTAACAGTGTCAACCTTTGTTCAGGGCCATCACATTAGCCATGTAGACATTGCTATCAGTACTTGCAATTAGGCGAAATTAAATCCCTCCTTGACTAGCACACGAGCGTTTCGATGAGGTGGTCATGTGTCCGACTAACTGACTACTAGGTGTGATTGCAGCTACGAATCAAAGACTTTGCACCACCCTCGGTTTTTCATTTTGATGTGAAAACAGACGTCTAGCCATAGTAGCCATTCAGCTGCCACATTCCCTCTCCTTAACTACTCCAACGTACCATTCCATCCATTAGTCCTTTCAAGTAACCTGCCCGATTGTATTCCTCGTTGCACTTATCCAAAACGAACACACTTAATTCTCTCTCTATCCACCATATTTAGCATCAAGCAGTTCGAGAGGTGTGTCATCTGTTGCTTAACACTCATTTGGCCATATTAACCACCAGACGCCTGTGTTACTATGCCACTGGAATCCTCAAAACTTGGGTTGAGTCGATCGATTCAGGCAGAACTGTCATCTCTGCTGCAGTAGCTATGACTATGGCACATCCATTTGGCGTGTCAAATGGTTAACAATAGTTGGTGAGGGTAAGAGAGGCTACGCCTTAAGTTAATCAGCAATCCATCAAATAGAGGAAGTAATGCCATACGGAGCATTCACGGAATCGGATTGAAGCCAAAAGAGAGGTTGTGTCCCACGGGAATTCCAGCAATGCTATCCTCTGCACTGCAGATTGCTCCGGTCCACAACCTACTTAATAGCCAGATCGCAAGCTATTAAACAACCCGAACCATTTTAGCGAGTGCAGGCAGCGAGCGCTCTGCGACTCTGGCATATGCTTCGAACTAAAGGAGGTTACCCTCAAACAGTCGCGTCCTTGCATTCTCAGCCAGTTCTACTGAAGACTAAAGTGCAAAGTGGAATCTAATGTCAAACATCCGGGAAATCCATCTTGAAATCTTGGCAAGTGAGAGGGGCGTGAACGTTACTAGCACATCCGAACAATGGCATGGAGCAGAATCTTCCTTCTTCATTAACCAATGTCATAATGTAGCGATTTGGACCAGTGAGACGTCAGAGACTCCCGTGATATGCCTTTCTGCCAACTCATTTTACGCAGTCACGTATTCATCCAACGTGCTTCCTTAAGAAGTTCAGATACAGTCTTTAGGAAGTCACTACTGCCAACTTTCGTGTGTGCATCACTAATATCAATTAAACATTTCCCATTTTGCTTGTAATCTCTTATTACTGCACCGTTCAGAGTACCCCGTTGACTTGCAGATCTGTGTTTCAATGAGCTGGTCGAGTCGATAACAAACTGACTGTAGGGCGTGACTGTGGCTCTGGTTTAACCAGCAGTAACTCAGCGCCTTGATTCACTGACGGCTCACCACCTGCCTCTTTTGCCTATTTAGCAAACCTGCCATGCTCTCAGTAAGCTTCCAGCCAACCAGCTAGCCACGGTGGCAACCAAGTGAGAAAGGAGGCGAATTTTTTAATTAGCTACTGCACAAATTGTTGACTCACTGACTGACTGATCCATCAACCAACTAAATGACCCTCCAACTGACGAAAAGTCCCAAAGAGACTTATTTCTTGGCATGGGTTGATGATTTTGATAAGTGAACAGCAATTGACAACTTAGATGGACAACTCTCTCTACAAGAGTTCGTTGAGGTTTCACACATCCTGCCATTCGGTCGCACAAATTGTTGAGTGCGTGACTGGCCAAAGCAGCAAACAAACTGAAAATCCGCCTAACCAACAGCTAGCGACTGTGTTACTTGGTCAATGTTCTCTGGAGTGCGTCAAAACCGTCAGTGAAATTTGAGAACTGGAGATTTGTTTACCTTACCACCCAACGGTGACGAAGTTGCATACCATGAATCTCCTCAATTCGACTTATACGTCAAATGCAACTGTGGCTTATTGTAGCCCATGGAATTGCTTGACATAGCGAAGAACCCAATGTAAGCTAGTGTCTCCTCTTCTTGTCTCAAGGCGTCTGTCTTAATCACTTGATACGCCCTGTTAGGCAAGCCGTTCCCAGTGAAGACCAACTGCTTTTTGGATGGGGTCTTCAGTGTTGCATTTTCTGACTAGTTTCCAATGATATAAAAATGTCATTCACCTTGTCGACATCCGAGAGTTGAGTGCTAAATTGACTGCGGGTAGCCATATTGCTGAGAGGTCGACTGTTACAAATAATAAGACCAGGCACTACCTCAACAACTAATTAAATGTAGAGGTGCAATCCTTCAAAGGTTGTTGGCGGATTGAGAAACCGCTGAGAGAATTCAGTCAATCTGAGGTAATCATCCTTCTGTGTCTATGTCTATGCTTATGCTGGCTAGGCATCCACCTTTGCCTGGTTTATCACAGACGTCATTCCGACGATTCCATGCGAGGTCTGAAGTCATCGAATGCGAGACCATTTGGCTAGTGGAAGAGGTAGACGATGGTTTGATGCTAAGAAGTAAGTAAACTTGAGAGGAGGCAAATGTTGTGCATTTTGGTGATTCTAGTGGATTATCCGCATCAACTGCTGTTTCCTTTTCCTACTCACTCGATTAATCCCGACCACCTCCTACAGGTGACTATGGTGTCCCCCACACCCACTTACCTTATCCACGTAAAACACCGCTGCTCATCCCATTCCCCTTTAATCAATGCTTCCCAAAATGTGTAGTGGAAATTAGCACTTGAAGTAGGCGGAACTTTATTTGAATCATACCACTATGCTGGGGTGAAAGAGGATGAGAGGTCAGGAGCACGAGCAATCAAACATTATAGTGACAGAAGGAAGCCAGTATCGAAATTAATTTAAATTGACAGCAGCAACTCTAATGTCATTATGTTACCAGGTAGCAGCAGTTCACTAGTGCGCAGCCTCGATATGTGCAGAAGAAGGCTATGCAGACTATTTTGTCCTCCAATACCATCTTCGCAAACTCACCAAAGCATGGGCATTGCGGCGATGTGACTGCCTTGTCTCTCATAGACGCGAAGACGAGGATTTGGAAATGATTTGCGTGCGGAACAGCGTCTAATCATCCGAGCGTGCCAGATGCAAGCATTGGATTCTATGAGACCATGTGTACTAACTGTTCACATTCTGCTTTTTCCAAGGATGAGAAGGTGAAGGAGGAGAGACGAATCTCACAACCTTTGGACGCTTCGTAATGCGCTCTTGTAATTAATGCTTCCATTTTACTACTTGGAGAATTGGCTTTCAAGTAATGTGGTCTATGCCAGATTTCAATCAGCGATCGTTGAAGTTGCCGTCTGTTAGTCATGTTCGTAACGAACCAACTGTTGGGTGTGGCTGTAGCTGTGAGTGATCCAGTTCACCAGTTTCTCTCATTTGGCAATTGAGTGCGTAGGTTATAATGGGAGAAGGTCAAATGTCAATTAGTCATAGCTCTAGTTGTTGACCAATCAGTAGATCAGTAACCATGCTACCAACACAGACAATGCCACCAAAATTAAGAACCTCAGAAGCAGTTGCAAACGTTTACTTTATTTAAAATTAGTTTACTCCCCACTGATTGACTAGCCGTCTAAGAGGAACATGACCAAAATGATCTTGCATTTAGAGAGGATCGTCACATGCTCAAAGTGAGCCGATGAGCCTAATTCTTGCACGAATGACATCCTATTTCAAACAAGTGCGCATTCTTGCACACCTACAACAGTTGACTTGCTGAAGGAGAAGGGAAAAGAAGGAGGATTGAGTGCAATTTCGGTTGACTAAGATGCCACCTTGAGTTCAGTGAGAAGGTTGTGTGCTTCGGGCCACAGCAGCCTCTCAATGTCCTTCGATTGCGGTCTACCAACTACAAGAACCCTAAGCGCCACATGCAAAAAATTCGCATTACTCTTCGTGGATTTTGCAAGATTTCACTTGGATTTGAAAAACAATGACATTCAAGCGAGGATCGAAAGCATCGGCGTGGAAAGAACAAAGGCTGGACCGAAAGGCTTAGAGCAGTTGTGGGACACAATATGCTTGAAGCCTCACTACTCCACATTGGTGGTTAAAAGACTGACGTCCCCTCAGTACTGATAAGTGGCCTCAGTGTATGCGTAAAATAGAGGGAAAAGAGTAAGGAGTCGATGCTGAGATTTCCTCGAGAAATAGCTCCACGGCATCACCTCATTCATGTACCTTAAACAGATGGTGATACCGCATTCGCACCCTAATTAAGGCTGCTATAACAAAAACTCTTTACGTGGTTGTGGAGTTCCCTTAGGTCAAGGCAGCACTAACCACTGAGATGTGAAGAGAAGCACAGTTATGCACGGCAGCTCGGGCATCATTGGCATCTCTAGCTGCTACGGCCATAGTCATAAGCACTCGCCTCCATCTGCTAGACTGAACGACTGAATTAATTACGGCTTATGCGCTTCATATAGGCTTGACTTGGTAGTCCTCAATGGTGAACGAGAAGTGGTCGACGAACACCATTCTTGCTGCGGTACCGTCATCATCTACCTTCGAGAGAGAAAAGTGCTCTCATAACACTCATCACTCTGCCTCGTTCATCAATCACCAAAGATGTGTTAAAGCTGAATCTGCGACACATTTCGATGGGTTTGTTGGTTTCCGTAATTAGATCTGTGCATCCTCCTTCCCTTATTTTGCATAGCTTTTATTTCCTTAGAAAGAGTAGAGTGCGATCCGCCAGGAAGTACTCTTAATTGATGTGAAGGCTGATGGCAACAGCTCTAAAGCCAGAGACGTGTTCTTTGAACGCTTCTTAGTCAAGCATGAATAATACAGGTATGGCGACGTGACGAAGCTGCTTTAGAAATGCCACATTTCGTTGGTTTGTTGGTTTCTGTAATTGGATCAGTTTATCCGGTTTCGCTCATTTTTGCATAGCTTTAATTCCCTTGGATAGAGTAGAGTACGATCCGCCAGGAAGTACTCTTAATGGATGCAAAAGCGTGTTCTTTGAACGCTTCATAGTCAAGCATGAATAATGCGGGTATGGCGACGTGATGAAGCTGCTTAAGAAATGTCAACGTTATTGAATTATGTGGTGGCTAATCTGGCTGTTGAAATCGCGTGTGCCTGCGTCTCTTCTTCCTCGCAGCAACACTAATCACAGAGACAGCGGTGATTCAGCAACAGTACCTGTCCTTTCCCAAACGTGCCTAATCCTCCTCACCTCAACTCGTCATCAATGCCTCCAATGATGGAGATTGATACCCACCCTGTTACACACCTTCGCAATTATGACAGTGCATTGCTGCTGACATTACAGCAGCATCAAACTTCGTGGGAGCCAACTCTCAGCCAATTAGGATTGAGACTGTTTGCATGTAGCATCTGCAATCGTGGTGGACCTCTTGCCACTTTAGCACCAAATGGTGGTCCAATCACTAAACAAGTGACGTTCGCACAACTTGTCTGCTTTGGCAGACAGGTGTGTGTTGCTCGCTAACAAAGTTGTTTGCCTTGGACTCTTCAATTTGTCTGGACTGCTAACGTTTTTCTGCAATGTGGGAGCGATTCGTCTTTCAGCCACTTTGTTCTCCTTGGTTCAAAAGTAGCTTGCAGCCTCGGGAACTTTCAGGCCTGGCTCAAATTCGCCCTTGCATTTATCTAGTGAAATTTAACGTCTCATGTCGATGTGTTCACTTCTCGTATGAGTGATATCTACAGAGATGGTTCCTCGACCCAAGCGAGTCCTTGCAACCGTCATGGTGTTAGGGGTCAATCATGGGCAGGATAGACGGAAAAGAACAAGTAAGCCGGAATCTTTCGGTCTTTTGTCCGTTGAGAGTCCTGCGTGGCGCTTGTTTCAACAAATGGCACCAATCAGAGCACTTGAAAGAGAAAACTCCAAATAATGCACCGAAGACTCTCTGGTTGGTGTCTGCTCAGGTCGTGGTAAGAAGGGATCCCAAAGCGCGTGGTCAGTTTGGCGTTCATCTCTCCTTGACCTTCACATCCTTGAAACGAGTAGAGTGGGATCAAATAGACCACAAAATCTCCCATTATTCATTCATTCGCTTCCAGAACGCTCGTGATTCAATCTCAAATTCTTGTCTTCTCGTCGAAGATAGATGAGGCAGCCAAATCGCCGCAAGGTTCATGCTTTGAAGACGTGGTGATGACGCTGTTGCAAAGCGAATCAGTCTGCGCAGCCTTCTTCTGCACGTACTGAGTCTTTGCATTTTTTAACTGCTGTCTCAATACAGTGAAACTGGCTCCATTTTGACAGCATAGGTATTACTGACAATTCAAATTAACTTCGATACTGCTTTCCTTTCCATTTTCTGATTCTTGATTGCTCATGCTCCTTACCCTATAGGTCCTTTCACTCTGGCATGGTGGTGTGCTTAAATAAAGTTTTGGCTACATAAAGTGCTAATTTTATTACCCTTTTTGGGAAGTAGCAGATAAAGGCAAATGGGATAAGTGATAACGCTTTGGATGCGTAGGTGAGTAAGTGTAAAGGAAGCGATAGTCGCCTGTTGGAAGTGGTCGAGATCGATGGAACGAGGAGGAAAATGAGAGGGTAAGTGGGCCTGAATATAGCCTCCTGAGTACTTTATAGCATCGACCGCATTAGCATCTCTGGATCTGTTGGCTGTGATTGGCGTGTAGCCGCGGACGGAATCACCACGACACGAGCAATTCACAATCCCCTTCATTGCAGACTAAAGTGGTTTTGGCTTACGCCGGCGAATTCTTTAGTGCGATGCACCCGACTCAGTTAAACTTTGAACACTACAGCGTGGATGAAAGCTGTTACACTGATACCTCCCATTTTCACACCACACCCGCGATTGATGCACTGTCACAATGGTGACAGTGACACGTAAAATTGACTAGTAATGGAGAATGTCGCCTACCTCTATTCAAGCCACTCGTTGCAGGAAAGCGAGGGCTAATAAGGAGGGAATGAATGTCAAATTTGTTGCAGCATGTCAGAAAATTGACCACTGAAAGCTTCTACCAAACAACAGAACTCAAAGCGTAATGAAAGCACCAACTTTGCTTTTCCTCACTAAACCCAGCCTATTTGCCGGGTTGAAGTTTGCTGACAGCACGAAGAGTAGAATCGTCCAAAGAAAATCCACATTCCTCACGTCTATCCACCTCAAAATTTCAAGCTAACAGAACAATCACATTTAATTTTTGTGGCAGCACGCAGAGAATGTTGAGAAAGGTTGCCAAGCAGGAGGAACAAAGCGCCATCGTCATTTCACCGAAGGGATCGGTGACCGAATGAAAAGCATCTCGCACTGTCTCCTGAGCCGCCCAAATCGAGAGGTAGGCCTATTCAAATAAATGACTACTGCAATACCTTTGTCAGCAGTCAGTACCTTCTGCTCAAATTTGCTCTGGGCGAGAATTGGCTGCCACAAAACTTGAACGTGGCCATTCAGCTAGTCCAAAATTCTAAGGTTGGTGGAGATTACCCAGCTGCCGGTGGACCACAACCTGACGATGAGGCTATGCCTAGTAAGCAAACACAAAATTCATATTTTTATATTTTGCTTTGAGTTTTTTGGGGATGGCAGCAGCTTTAGTGGTCGACTTACTTTCCTCGTTCATGAAAGTGATGTCGCTTCTCTCCTCTACTCCACTCAATATCCTCCATTGCTCTTGTAACTAAATGTGATTCGACATCCACTTACATATCTCAAAAATCACAGCTATGAGTCATGAGCCGTGTTTATTTTTTATTCTTTTGAGCCTGATTTGTTTCACTCGCATCTGCGAAGTGAAACCAGTGACCAACAGTCACGCCGGTCAAGGGCGGCAGCAGACGAGGGTGTAGTGGGGCAACCACAGCAGAGCACGAACTTTACACGCACGCCTGTGCGCGCGCCTGTCTAACAACAGCGTCGAATTGCCTGGTGGAACACTTGGACCATTGTGTTCTCAACGACCCCATCATTATTGGGGACGGGTATGTAGCCGCTTTGTCAGATCGACACGTTTGCGTTATATATGCCTGACTAATTAAAAGAAAGCGTTCCACGAACACGTCTCTGCTTACCAAACCGTCGTCATCCACCTTCTTCACCGATGAAGAATGCTCTTTGTCTGCTCTCACGAAAGATACATATTTTCACACAATACTCTTGAGTATGTTGAATTGGCATTTCTCGGTAGCAGTGCCTGCACGTCCCAATGAAAGTAGCCGTAGTGGTACAGTTGTCCGCTTTGTAATTGCTTCCTGATTTGGACATCAATCACATCGACATTTGCTCCATTCAGTGGATCGTCGCCTGGCCTTTTACCGCCTTGTGGTAGCTGGCATGATTTGAAGGTCAAAACAATGAGTCTTGCAACTGTTGAGGAGCGGATTGTATTCAATCCACAATTTTAATGTTAGTAAGGAAAAATAAACCTTAGTGCATCAGCAGCTCTACACTTTCATACTTATGAACACGAGACGACGCGATCTGCTCCGTCTCATTGTTCTCTTTCTCCCTCATTCTCCTTAGTCTCCTTCTCTAGTTTCTACTACTGCATGCAAACCGATGCGACGTCTTCTCGTCTGCTTCCTCAATTTCCCATTCACCTTGGTAATCCGCCCTCTGCTCAACTTTTCGCATCCTGTCTTTGTTCACTGTAACCATCTGGTCATCGCTGCTGCATGCAGTCGAACCATCCACCTGACAAACAGCCCTGATGGGGCTCATCTTCTGGCACTGTAGGAGGTCAGCAGCTATTCCACACTACCCACTTTACCTGGGGTGCTTAGGCAGACCATCACAACAAATAGTTGATAATGTCCATTGCAATCTAATAGATGGACGTGACTGCGGCTTCTAATTGATAATTTCATTACCTGCTTTGCTTGGCTATCCAATGAGCATATTAGGCTCTCAACAACCCACTAGCCAGTCAGCCGCCTCGGTGTGATTACTTTGGAGGCGGAAGTGGGTTCGCTCTTCTCATCCCAATGGATCTCATTCTGCTGGATTGTCTCTCCAAAGCCACTACGAGGACAAAATCTGCGTACATGGTTTAGTAGGTCTCTGACGTTAGCGTAGCCCCAAACACAGAAACATCGTCGGCATCTATAGCTATAGAAGCCGGATTACTTTAAGTCCTCTTCTTCCACAATTCCACATGAGCCCTTTGGGTGCTAGTGCGTATGCTTGATTGTGTGACACTATATACTCGAGTGGAAGAGCCCCACCACAACTCGCGAAACTGTGTTTGGTGTCAAACCATAACGACTCGAGACTGTTATGATAGGAGTAGAGTGGATCGCCCGTGTCCTACCACCTACGATGACTTACAGATCCTGTGATGCTGATGTGGTCCTCGCTAAAAAGTACCTTAGAGGCTGTATCCACACCCACTTACTGTTTCCTCCTCACATTTATTCGACTAATTATCATCGTCCCTTACAGATTTTTAAAGATAGTTTTGCCTATTTTCTGGTCTACTTTAGCCCACACACATTCGATTTTCACCTGAGCAACCGAACTCGCTAATCACCCTCCCCCTCACTGTACTAAACGATACCAAAGTAACATGCATGCTCCTCTGCACTGAACAACGGACCTTTCAACATAGCCTCCGCATAGCATCGGCATCGTGACAAGGCGCCAGCAATTCACATAACAAGTAAAGCCATGGTCTCAATTCACACCGTTCCAGTTTGTGCAACTAATGCGCGTGCCTTTAATATACTTCACGAGAACGATTTACTGGCTGAAGAGGTCCAGATCCCTCCCACACAACACCTCGTAATCGACAGCCAGTGTGATGACTATTGCGTCGCCGTCCACCATGCAGTGTCCTTCAGACAACGCGACTGCCACAGTCTCGAAGAATCAGAGTTGAATGTTCGCTTTGTTTATCGTCACGTGGTGTGATTAGCGGGTCTTTTTCGTCCTCCTCTGCGAGTCTACTGTACTGGCTTTGGTTAAGCAGGCGTTGACGAGCCTCCATGGGTAGCCATACATGTCTATCCTTAAGGCAGGCAAGGAAAGGGAGCGATTTGTCAGCCTTACAGTGCATTTTGGGGCAGCAATGCATGTAGTAACACATGAAGTGTTACTTGAGGTTGGCGTAGTCCACCGCCATTTCTCCATGGACTTGTTGGAGATGTCTGACATCGATGACTTCTCTACCATAGAGTCATGCCATCTTCGCCTCAAAGATTTATCAGACGGACACATAGCACTTTAGATGATTCGCTGGCTTACTGATCATGTAGGAGAGCAAACTCGTCTGCGCGACGTCTCTTTGTGCCTACCAGTCATTCACTCAGCACGGCAGACAAGTGTACTCACTTGTTCACCTGCAAGTGTAAACCGCTCTCGACTGGAGTAGCTCATGCAACTAGTAATGGAGAATGCAGCCCACCTATACTTAAGCTACTGGGTCTCAGAAAGCGATGGTCAAGTCGGATGGGATGAACACCGGACCTATTGCAGTATGCCAGGAAACCGACCATGGATAACTGCTACCCACCAAATAAACTCCTCGCCATATTGAAGGCCGCCGACACTACGCAAAGCAGAACGGTCTGACCGACATCCATATTGTGCACGTCCATCCACACGAGAATTGAGGTCTAGCTAATTGGCCACATTCAACTTTTGTGGGGACTAGATCTGCTCCAGAGCGAAGTTGAGCATCTGCACTCAGCCATCTCAACTGCATTTATGCACTCACCAAACATTCCAATCATTTGCGAAGTATGCGTTCTATGGCCGGCTTATCTTGGCATTTACGTGGACATTCTTTCAACTGGCCATCAATCATTCCATTCACATGCTACTCGTGCATCATCCTTTTATCTGGCCTCTTCCTCTTCCACCCATCGAGTTGTGCGTCCAGCTATACTAGTTATTTAGCTACCACACTCTCTTTCCTTAACTACTCCAACTTGCTATCTTGTCCGTTGGTCCATTTAAGCATCCTACCCGATTGTATTCCTCGTTGCACTTTGGGTTCAACAACCTATGCTCAACATATCTAATGCAAATAATAAATGGAGACAATTTTGCCTGCCGATATCACTAGAGGCAGCAACAAACACGAACGGGGTGGATGCTCATAAGAAAGGCAAGATGAACGCAGAGAAGACAAAGGCGTCTTTGAATAAGGATGCGGTGTACCTAAGAATCGGCACTGATGTGAGTATTTAGCTCCACTGTAACGAAAGATCCAAGGTCAGTGCTGGTAGAACCGACTTATTCGGCGCAGGTGCAGTACGAGATTTCGTTTTTTTTGGTTTTTGATCCACTCTTACAAAAGTTGAATGTGGCCAATTAGTTAGACCCAACTTCTCCTGTGGATGGACGCACACAATGTGGATGGTGGTTAGACCTTTTTGCTCTGCGTGCTGCCCGTGGATTTCGATTCTGCGAGGAGGTTGTGCTAAGCGTTTTTCGGCAGCAGCTTTATGTTTTCTGCTTTCTGATAGGCTGTTAAATTTTATATACATTATTTAAACCTGTATCTGGAAGCGCACTGTTCGAATTGTTGATAGCACATGCTACTAACGGGTCATTTAAGTAGCTAATGCTACTTGCTGATTTGCAAAGATGTTTCTGTTTCTACTGGTCTTCGAATAAATTTGAGAACAATTAAGGGCCAGCGTCACATTTCCTTCCATCCTAATTTTTTTTTTGCTTTTGCCTAAAAGAATTCTGGGTTGCTTCTGAAAACACTAAAAGCGGTTGTAAGAGGAGGACCGCCAGTTGAGGCGGAATTAGCGATACCTCATGCTCCTACAATAAAGATCATCTTTTAGGCAATCATAAAGACTCCGGCACTCAAATACGTAATTAAATGAGATGAAATTTAATTGTTTATATGCTTTGAGCTTCGTTTGTGGCACCTGTGATAAGTGATTTTTTTGCGTTGGTCCCCATACTAGCTTTTGAGTTAAAATCAATCTGTCTTGAGTCAGAAAATAAATAGTTTGCAATATTTTTGCCACTTATTGGTTCATTCTTGCTGAACTACTTGTACTAGCGGCATTTATTTGTGATATGCCTTTTCATTCCTCGTTTATCGAATCGATGGCGCTTCTCTCTTCTACTCTACTAAATACCTTCCGTTACCCTTGTAATCAAATGTGAGATGACATCCTTCTATTTATCTCAAGAGTCACAGCAATGAGTCATGAGAGGTATTTGGTTGCAGTCCTTAGAACTTGATTTGCTTTAATCGTATCTGCTAGGTGAAAGCAGTGAAAAACAGTGGTAGCAGTCAAGGAGTGGGCTTTCCACGCAAAGCCTGTCAGCGTGTCCGCCTAACTACAGTCTCAAAGACGGAGGCAGAGTCGAACTGGCTGATGGAACACTTGGATGACTGCGTTCTCAACGATTCCATCTGTGACCTCACATTTTGTTACCTTACTGCTTGCAGCGTTGCCGTTGTTATGGGTGCCTTTGTCACTGCTTGAAATGGATATTAAAGGGGGTCTTGTGAGTTGCATTTCTCCTTCTCCCCCTTTTCCAGAATATTCCACCACAGGTCTAGTGATCCTAAAATAGTAGCGTTTCACTGCTGCGCTTTTTTGACATTCATAAAGAACCTACTTCTAATGTCTGCCTAGTGGAGTACATGGGAAAGCCGTGCACATCCCGCTGCGTGAGAAGGCGCCTGCTCACCACTAAAGTGTGCTTATACTTCTTCGTATGTAGGCAAAACAAGCGCTAGAAAATTGGTTGCCTGTGTTAGCCTCATAGGAGAGTCTACTGCTGTGTGTTGCTGCTCCTATCCTCCTCTTATTCATAATAGTCGGCTAACGAGATGGTTGAGCAGCTGGACGGGTCGGAGCATGAATGCTAACGAGTACTTTAGAGAGGTAAGGATGAGTAGCATGGGTGCTTTAAATGTAAGCGCCATGAGTGCTCAGATGGTAGCTGGGAGCATGGGTTTTAATTTGAAATAATTGAGCAACTATGTAGAGGAATAAAATAATAGAGACTTGTTAGTGCATCAAAGATTGGGAGAGTGAGTGGGCAGGTGGAGAAGGGTGGTGGCAGCTAGACTTCTTAAAGAGAGGAATGTCTGAGTGATGAGTTCGCTACTCTCTCCACTCTTTTTCCTTTTTTATAAAGGGGAGGCGCTATGTGTGCCACATGAGGCGCACCAAGCTCAGCGAAGAATTCCCATTCTTGTTGCGCCCTGCTTCTCACAGTCTAGCTACTTCAGTCACGAGTCGCCCACACGTTCGTCATCTCATGCAAGCAAACGAACAAACCGACTAATTGATGAGCAGGCTAGTAAGGCTTCTTGTCCATTTGGCTTCGCTTCTCAACCATCGATACGTCAACTGCCTGCAGTGTCTATACAACTTCGCATTTGCATTCTGCTTATCACTGTCACAATAAGGACCAATTTCCTTCACCTAGTGGTTGAGAGTTATCGAGGTTGGAGGAAAACAGCAGTCGTTCATGCCTACCCAGGCATCATTGGCATTTCTGGATTGCAAGTGGGAAGAGATTAGTAGGAGTTCTAACCAAGCCATTTACTCCTCCTTCTCTCCTAGCCCTCGACACAGATAAGCACCTCATCAGTTTTCAAGTGGTAGCTTGCCTGTGAAGAACCCTAGTTCTTAACGGGTAGTTTTAAAGAAATCCGCCAACCTCGTTTACTGGCTTAAAGCCTTTAAATTTGAGTAAACGACCTATTGTTAAAGTAGCACTGTTTCGTTATCCCCAAGAAATCCCCAATGACAGTTATCAGCATCAATGTGCATTGAGCTTGGTAAAACAGCGCTTCCCAGTGAGCCAATAGATTCAAACGGTTTCATTCATCCTTCACTGCCAGTTAAATGATCTCATAGGGCTCAGTCTGAGTCAGCCCTAAAAACATTGAAATCAGTGTACCGAGTAGCTTTGAACTTCTCAGAACAAACGCACCCTACTCCCTCTCAACGAGCCTGCAGGCATTTGTGAGAATATCAAGATTAATCGTTTACACTTCCAAGCAGGTGATGCCGCATCACTCGATGACTGGCAGACCATCCACCCGATGGGATGGCCGTGGCTCCGACGAAACGGCTATTGGGTGTGACTATGGCTACAATTTGACCAGGTAGGGCCAACACACATCTCTCCTTTCTCGTTGACGATTTCACATCACTTTCTGCCTAATGCTGCTCAAATAAAGGGTGAATAAGGACATTTGATGTTGCATTAGGCTCTATTTGAATGATCAACGTGCTATGAGTTAAGGAGAAGAAGAGCAGTTGATGATTTTGGCTCCTAACTACTTACTGTTTCCTTCTTATGCTTATTTAAATAATTTCTACCATCTTCTACAAATTGTAAGGGTTGGTTTGGCCTTCTCTTTCGTCTACTGTCGCTGACACAGTTTATTGACGGGAAGTGCAATTTTTGCGACTGAATCTAGACGGTTAAAATAGAGGTGATCAATGCTTCTCCTCTTAATGCAAAACAGTTGTGAGTAGGTGTGACACTTAATTAACTAGACTTGTTATTCACTTTTCCCTGTCTCCTCTACAAGTTTGTGCCGAATTGGCCTCTAGGCTTCTCTGCAACAAGTGAAGGACCTTTCAACAGCTCTTTTACGCAGCATCAGTACAAACATTGCAGCATGACATAGTGCTATCAATTTGCATGAAATGCAAAGCTGTAGTACCAGTTTTACGCGTTTCCGTTTTGCACAACCAATGTGTGTGTTTCCAGCGTTCTTGGCAAGATAGACTCATCGGCTGGGAGGGCTCAGATTTCCCACAGACAGAACCCCATTAGCGCCAGCCAGTGTCTTGACTATTTCACAATGTCCTTCACACAGCGCGGATACCAGAGCTTAGGAGAAGAGAAGGTGAGTCTTTATTTTATCGCCACGATGTGTGGTTAGCGAATCCTCTTTGCCTTCCTGTACAAGTCGACTGTACTTGCTTTGGTATTGCAGGCACTGACACTCCCATTATGGTCACCCAAACATGCGTCTCAGGGCAGGCGAGAAGCAGAGCGGATATTTGGCCATGTAGTTCAGCCTGCAGCAAGAGGTAATGCATTGCTCAACGAAGTGATGCTTAAAGCTAGCATAGGCGTATGGTACCCCTCAGTAGGTTCGCTAGGGTTGTCAGACATTGGTACTTTCTCTGCTATAGCGTCATGCCTTCTTCGCTGCAACGGTCGATAAGTCAACCACATGGCACTTTCGACGTTGCCTTGACCCAATGAAAATGTTGAACAGCAAACTCTTTCCAGGCAATTGTGTTTGTTTGAAAAGCAAGTGACCACTGTTCCATAGCCAGAAGCGTGTTCGTCAAACGCCTCTCACCCAACAATGAGGACTACTTAGTCAAGCACATACGCATAGCAACTCTGCAGTGACGACGATTCGAATGGAGGCGCGAACTTATACCAGCGTTCTTCGCTCAATAATCATCTCTGACCATTGGCTTTGCAATCATCTTAATAGTAATGCCCGACTTGGCAAATTTTAAAGCCAGAAATGCCAATGATGGCTAATTTGGCATAGACAACTTTTGTTCTCGTCCCGCTACTCTGACCTGTGCTGCACTAACCTCAAGAATTCCTAACACCGCGTAAAGAGGTTTGGTTCACATTGAGACAGCGATAACCAGGATGCAAATGCAGCGTTTGATAGGCACTTAAGACAGAGCTGATTGCATCGACGTGTAAAAAGGAAGCCATTGGATGTCGTGATAGGATTAAAAAGAAAGAATTCTTAGTAAACTGTGTCTGCATAAACAAAAAAAACGCTCTGCGTGACAGAAGGTTTTAAAGGTGTTTGGATGGAGCCGGTATGGATCGCCAGTCGGAAAGAGGTCAGTGAGTTTGCCATTTCGGCTTCTCATTGCTACTTTCCAAACCAACTAAGTGCCGGGTCTGTACGGTAAAGACGCCAATCCTGTTTTGCTCATTAGACAAATTTCCATACCAAAGCGCAAAATAATGTAGAGCATTTTCTCCATTTCTCGTGAAGATTTGGCTCATGCTGTGCGGTAGGAACAAAGAGAACGCAGTCATCAGGCTGCATTCGTCCTTTCCACCCAACATTAGTCAAATCTTTGAAGAGAGGGAGGTGAATTGTTAATATCACTTATTTTGCGTTTTTGTAATGGAACTTTGTTATCCCGAAGCAACCACAACAGTTACGCCGAGGCTGCATGACTGAGGACTGAAGTGGTAGTGGAGCGATGTGACATTACCTGCCTCTGGCTTCCACTTTCTCGAGGTGTGCTATCTTTCAGTTTTCCTTTTTTAATGGTGCTTGCAATAAAAAGGAACGAATTAATTGATGCCAGAGGACAGCACTTTACGTACTGGTTTGTTATGCTAGAAATTTGTGTTTTTGTGGTTTGGTAGACAGTGGGACATTATAGTTTGGCGAAATTAAGGCTTGTAAGGCCTTATTCATTAAGAATAATTAGGAAGAATGATTTTCCTTTACGCCTAATGCGATGAGCATGAAGGCATCGGTGAGCAGCTTTGAGGACGAATTCTCACCTTACACAAACTTAGAACTTTAAAATAGTCACCCTCTCAGGATGGATGATGGTGGTAGGCGCTACCACTACGTCATCACAGGCAAATTAAAAAGTCATCAACATCTATCATCGTCTACGGTGGCAGCCGCAAGGAAGGAAGGCGAAGTTGTAGCGGTTCCACGCATCGACGTCCTATCCAAAGAGGTGCTTTTTATGACTTCCACGCATGGGAGTGTTGCAGTGAGTGGAGTGACCTAGTGCCTGAATGTGTTGGGTTTGTTAGATTTCCAAGCAGCCTGCTAGCTAACCATCCAGCCATCCCACAGCCCTGCTTGGGCAGCTCCAGAGGTCCTCCTTGCAGCAGCAATTCCAATCACTGCGACAACGACAATGCAGCAGTCGCAACAGCGACGCAAGTCGGCGCCTCTTTTGTGACGATTCCGATCCAGACAGGGATGCGACCTTTCCCCCAGTGTCCACAATCGCTACTACCCTTGTAGTGGAAACACTTAATTTTGCACTTCTCTTAGCCAGAGACGCCAACGATGCGTAGAGTTGCAATTTATGAGTTCAACATTATATCCGGATTAATGCCATTAAGAATCAGTGTTGTAAGGGGAGACGTTGTGGCGTTTAAATGCTTAGTTTGATGCTCTCGTCTCACGATGCACCGTATAACATTTGTCCCTTTGACGGTAAGAACAAAAAGTCTCCCCAAGAGATGAGTCACTTGTCGGGATTGTTTAAATAGTTGATGTTCAAGTTCCGATCCAGCTCTCTGACTGGGTGGTAATTTGTTGGGAACTGAACAAACCCACTGGACATAACCGACTTGTCAGATTGCACCTTAGGTGACGTTAACAAATTATCGTGCAAAGGAAAAGCTGCATTAGTAAGTTGATCAAGCAGATAGTTTGGCCATGTCAAGTCAGTTTGGGTGAAGTAGCCTACCATAGTAGAGAAATGGCCAGGATGCACTGCATCTGCGGCACATCTGCCTTGGCTGATAGGTAAATGGAAGCAAGTCTGATGATTAATGAGTGGGCTCATTCACAAAACTTGGTTGTGGTATTCTTCTGCTGCCATCTGATGGAATGCAAAGAGGGACGCAGTAGCATTCCAATGATTATCGTCTTGTTAGATGGCTGGATGCTCACAGCTTCACTGGTGGCGCACCATCCACCCCTTTTGCCTATCCAGTAAACTTGTCATGCTCTTAATATGCTTCCATTCAACCAGCTAAAAACGCAGGCAATCAGCTGAAAAATGAAGCAACTTTTTAAGTTATTGACTAACTGACTGACTAGCCCATCAACTGACTAAATGACCATCCAACTGACCAATAGCATGCGGTTGCATTTTTGTGTCAACATCCTCTGTAGAACGTCGGCACCACCACTGGAAATTGAGTCGAGATGTGCTTCCTGAATAGGCAATGAAAATTAGCACTTGATGTGACCAGAACTTTATTGAGTCATACCACTATGCCGAAGTGAAAGGTGGTGGGGGTAAGGAGCACGAGCATCCAAGCAGCATAAGGAGGAAACAGTATCAAAGCTAATGTAAATTGACAGGCACATATACTGTCACTATGTCACAACGCGGACTGCATCGCTGCAGCGATTCACCGGTGGCAAGACTGGGTAGGTGCTGAAGAGGGCAGTGCAGACTGTTTCATCCCCTGACAGTGTTTTCGTTAAGTCACCGAAACACAAACCTTGCTAGGATGTGGCTGCCTCATCTGTCATCAATCGTCCAAGCGTGCCAAACGCATAAATGAATTATATGTGCCTAACCAATCAGTATTCAAAGCTAGACGAGAAGGTTTTTAAAAGTTAGCAGAATATCAGAAATCGGCCATTTAATGCTGCTATTAACTCAACAAACTCAAAGGGTAGTAAGAAGCAGCACGACAACCTCCATCCACCTCAGAATGTGGGCCAAACAGATTGGCCACGTTCATCTTTTGTGGCGACCATTTCTCGCCCAAAGCGAATTCGAGCTAGGGGTATTGACCACTAACAAATGTTATGTAATAATAATTTGTTTGAATAGGTCCGGCTCTCGACTCGGGTGACGCAGGGGCAAGTACATAATGTTGTTTCTCCGGCTGTCAATCTGTTTTGTGAAATGACGGTGGCGCTTTGTTTCTTCTGCTTGCGCAATTTCACTCTTGGTGAGAAATGACCACCGCAAAAGTTGAGGGCGTCCATTCAGCTTAACCCAAATTCTGTGGTGGATAGGCATGCAGAATGTAAGTTTTCGTGCTGTTGGCGGATTTCAGCCTAATAAGGAGGCTGTGCCTTGCAAGGAAAACGAAATTAATGTTCCTTATAACGCCTTGAGCTTGTTTGGTCGGTAGAAGCTATCAGTGGTTGATTTTCTGACATACTGCAACAAGTTCGGCTTTCATCTATTCCTACTTAGCCATCGCCTTCCCAGAACGAGTGGCTTGAATACAGGTAGGCAGTATTCTCCAGTACTAGTTGCATGTCTAACGAGGTAACTTGTTGATGATGAAGGGCGTTAAGAGAAGGCTAGGCGATGTCATTGCCTTGTCGTTGCCTCTGCGATAGGCGCTGCTGCTAGGATGCTGAGGTGCATGCACACGCGCAGCTCCGCTGATCAGAACGGGCCAGATCAGTCACCACCACAGCCACTTCGTCATGTCGGCACATTCCCAATGTTGGACGAGAAGCGTTCGACGAACACGCTTCTCCAAATGGAACTGTCGTCATCTTCCTTTGAGACAGAAAAGTAATTGCTGCGTCTGCTCTCACTCTGCTGTTTTTTGGGAAAGAAAATTGAGTCTGTCACACATTCTAACGTACCTGTTTGAGGGTGAGGATAAACAAAGGACCTCAATCTAGCTAATCCATTTGCGAGTAGCGTAAGCCTTACTGCCCATATAAGCCAGCGTGACCAAGAATAATGCAGTCGGATCAGAGAAGGATCAAAAAGTCAAATGGCCATGGTGAGATGATGCTATGGAATGTACGAGGTGTTAGTTTAGTGGCAGAATTATGAAGAGGAGGGAGAGGCGAGTGATTGGAGTCTACATTCGCGGACTCATTGAGTTGGAGGTGTATGTCTGCGTTTCGTGATTTTAACACAATCTGCAGCTCAATGACCCCATCTCTCGGTTTCGTTGCCTCCTCACACACCCTGATAGGAGGAATAAAAGACCAAGTGAATAAATAGAAATGTGACATTTGAATTCTGGGTGCTGGCAGGACATGTTAAGGTAGCCTAGAAGGTTAACGCCCACAGCATTACAAATACGAGTTTCCTTGTTCTTTTAGATGAGATGAGAAGTACGAGTAGACCTTGTGCTCTGCAGCACATCTGCCACGTCTAGATGACAAATATAATTAATGATTGGCCTTATTCCAAATAGATTTACACCTAATGCATTTAAGTGACAACTCTCTAGCCACAGGCACCATGGAGAATGAGGATGAGGCTTCTCTTTAAGGACCTAATGCAGTCTTAGTAGTCCCTGCTTATTTTTGCCTATTAGCTGTTAGTGACGTGACGTTAGAAAATGATGCGTTAGTTGTTCTGGCTTGTGCAGCCAACTGAGCTGCGTGTGCGCCTGCCTCCACCTTGCGACAGCAGCAACAGACGCGGAAATAGCAGGATGCAGCAAAAACAACGCGCATAGTCGCCTTCGCGCCACCTCGTCCATCACGCAACCATGCGCTTTAAGGGAAGGGTGGTCAAGCTTAGAGCAAGGACAGCTAGAGCAGATCGCTTGGACTGCGGGCATTCCTAACTTCAGTACGATTTTTCTTTGTCGAGAGGTTGCTTGTGCCTTAAGACCCTTTATCCGGCACCATTTGCATCGCCGTCTCCTCATCTATTAGTCCTCGCATGTCGGTGCACTCACTCCTCGGTTTATAGATATAGTCTGCAGAGTCTGTGCGGCACCGCATTTGAGTCCTGGTAATCATCGCTACAAAGAGGACAAATTCTCTTCATGTGGTTGCTGTCAGGGCTTAGTAGTGCTGAAGCTTTTAGCATTATCCGTATACCGCAAAAAGCCTCCAGGTGTTTCTCTGTTACTTTCGCCCTTGGTGGCTCATTAGTGCCCTCATTTCTTATAAGGTACCCACCAGAAGACGGAAAGCGACGGCGTCGATTGGATTCAGGAAGGCGAGATATTATGGATTCATGCGATCCCAGCGAACTGCAAGTCATTCGACAACTGCTCACAGGTCAAGAGCGATCGGTAACCATCAATACGTTCAATAGGAAACGCTAAGATTAGGGACCTACGTGTATGCGCCTTCGCCACCGTCTGGTTTTCCTACTAAGTTACACTTACTTAGTCGCACCTTGACTCTGTCTTCAGGCCTCTATCTGATGACTTCTTCCATTCTAGCTTCACTGTTGACTTCTTCATCCTAAGTACCACTTTACCAGGACTGACCAGTGATCAAAAGCGGTCGCGCATGCAGAGTTCAAATTGTTGTCATTGCTGTTGAATGACTAACCAGCTAAACCATCTACCTGACCAACTAACCATCCAACCGACCAACAGTCCTGGTTGGGCATGTCCTATGACAGTGTCTACGTTCTCTGGAGTGCATCGATGCCACCCTTCGAGACCTTGATGTCTTCATTACGAGGATGCTAGTAATGATGTGGCTCATTGCAGACGGGCGGATTGGAATTATTAGACGAGTATATGCAAAGAACTAAAAGCCTTCGTCACAAAACATCAACACAAACGCAGACGATTTCGCGAGAAATGAGATAAAATCCTGTCCATCCTTTGACTCCGATTATCTTTAGTGAAAAGTTGTGAATGCAATCAAAGTGGAGGGCGAGTCAGAATTATAGCTCAAAAATATGAAAACTTTGTTTGTGCCTGCTTTGCTGTTTTGCAACAAAAGTGCAAGTTTTGGCGAAATTTATGGCTCTTAACTATGAGCTTAGACTGTGAAAAGGGGTTAAAGCTGCAAAATCCAAGGTGATTGCATTGCATCATTTAAGCAGTGCAAAGTCCATTTAGGGGAGGACAAAATACGCAGAGCAACTTCCTTTTGACAATATCTTCACGTCACCGAAACGTAAGAATAGCGATGTGCTTGGCTTGCTGCTCGTAAGTGTGAAGACAAAGAAATGCGTTTTGCGTACGCGGCAGCGAGTGGTCAGGAAGGCGGTGTGAGTCGCTGTAGGCGACCTAGGCAAGATAAGGTCGGAGGTCCAGATGGTCGCAGTAAACATGGACAGAATGCAACAAATACAACAAATAGTGTGATGCTAAACAAAAGCTTCCTTTCGATTAATAATTGAATTCAGGGTGTGTTTGGTGGTCATGTAGTGAGAGTGAGCGATAGACTGTGGTGAGGAGAGCAAATGGCCAAAGAAGAGACTTGGAAGAAAGTGGGTGTTTCCGATTCGGCGCAGGAACCATCGCTTATCTCGGCAGAGGACTGTGTTGCTAAAATGATCTGCCAGCGTCCCTAATTCTAGCGTACTCGTACTCTCTGTAACAGACCTTGGCACTTGACCTTATCAGGTCATCGCATCATGCGAGAGTCATGATTACAAGCGTGAAACGCCAACATCCAAATTAATGCGCTCATGCAAATTTCGCTTATTCTTGTCAACCATGTTCAGTTTGTGAAATGCTTTGTTGGGTAATTCATCCAGTTTTGCACTTAATTGCACACCGAATGAGATTCCCTTCAGAGGTCAAAATGATGGTTCATATTCATCAGCATCTGCTCAAAACCACACCCTTGCGGCATTAAAGTAATGCATTATTAAAACGAGTGTAAGTCCGTTAAAACAACAATAATAGATTTTGGCAGTAGAACGCTTCCATCTACAGAAATCTAGCATCTCTAGCACTGTGTAGCAGTCCGATAGAAAAGCGCGACTCTAGCAAGTCGGTGTCTGTCTTTCTTTAGGGCAAAAAATCTTTGCGTAATTCGACCCCTTATCTGCATTTGAGAAAAAGCCACTCGGTCCTTTGCCGAAAGGGGACCCTTTTGTGCATGCAATCACTTCGGACTGACCTCACCACATCAGTCTATAGAATTTGAGCTTTTACAATTTGCTTTAATCAGGTGGGTCTTTCCACTATTCCTGATAACTGTCCTGTCTGCTTCCGAATGCCCAAGGAGCGCATGCGAGCCAAGCGCGTTCTAGGTGACTACGAGAACATCTTCCCACATCTCTTCTCTAGTCTTTAGGCCGCACTGCTGCCTCTGATTTTAAGAGGTGCAGTCTTAGGTCTTTCCGGTTTTGAAGATGCTGAAAGAGCGCTAGTCTTCAAAGCTAAGGAAACGAACGCGGACTGAATTGATGCCGATGAACAGCCTCTAAGTTGTTCGAAGTTAATCACTAAATAACTTTTGGGGAGCATAATCCGTGCTTAGTTGTTTTCCAGATTTGAGTGAGAAGTGGGGTTTATTGCCACTTTTAAAATTGTGCGTCAATTTATTACTCGAAATAAATAGCTTATTTAGACTGCATGGAGCATAAGAACCAGGTTTGGACTAAATTACTTCGGTCAGTTAGTTGGATATGGACCACAGCAGCAGGTCGCTAGACACAATTTTCACTGTGGTGTCGATGGTCTGATTCGAAGTTGAAACGAGACTTTTGAAATCTAGGATTTCGTCGTCTATGGTTTGAATTATTATTTGCAATATAAAGCAAACTTAGGTTCCAGCGAAGTCCTTTCGAGGTTACTCTAACTGGCCTTCCTATTGGTATGAGCCCACAGTGGAGATTCGTAGGGCAGGTGGAAAGGCATATTTCATTCAATCCCTACTAAGATTAATAATAGGCAGCGGCTTACTTTATCGAGCAGAAATGAAACAGAAGACTCCGTCACGAGAAGGAGAGGGATGCTCGTTAGCCCCTTAGCAATAAAAAGTGAATTTATTATGCCAAATTCATGGTCTGCTCGGCCTCCACTGCCATAGAGGGCGACTATGTAGTCAATGTCCGAATAATATTTGCGGTGTTCATTAACATGCTCGGACAGAATCGTAATAGCCTTTGTAAAGTCCGTTGCGTCCTGATTCGGAGTCTCTATAACCTTGGTTGCTTTCTGGCGAGAGTAAGTCATGCATACAGTCTTACTTGATTCTCATAAAAGGACTTCACTTCAGGTCTGATGGAATCGAAATCTCCACTAACAAAGTTAGGCGTATGAGAGTCCCTCAAAGGACTGTCGTAAATAATATTTGCAAACCCATCCACAAAGATGGAAACAGAGGCTTTAATTTGACAAGTTATGCGATAAAACTACCTTTGCAGAAGAGTGCTTTAAACAAGTTTTCCAGACCGTCAAAGCGAGAATTCAAACAGATCAGACCAATTTTCGTGACTAGATACATAATTAAGGTCTCACAACATACCATTGTCAACTATGGAGAAGGGATCTATTCGCATCACAGAAGACTGTCAACGCTTGATACTGACAGGAACGAGACTGAACCCGTGATTTACGTCGAATGATTATATTCATCAGCTGCTGTTTTAAACAAGCATTAAAGGAATGAAAACTAGTTCAATGGAAGGTAACCTCGCTTACATCTATATACTATCCTTATGAATTAAAACGGTTCTAAATTGGTTGCAATAAGTTTAACGAGTGGGACATCAAGGAATGTGTAAACCAGCACTCAAGAAAGCTCTATTACATCCATGACTCCCAAGTCAACTGTTTAAATAGTCCAATTAGCAAAACATTGTTTTCCTTCGTAATGCGCACAAGTTTAAAGCTTTTCTCAACACAAATTTTTGAGTTGGTTTTTCAAATGCATGTCGTGAATATGCGTTCACGCTGCACTATTTTTGCGTTTATTTTAGTGTGGTAGTGGTCAAACCGGTCATTCCTTCTGCCCACCCACCTTAACATAGACGCTGTACATGCTGTTAGCCTTCGAAAAATGTCTCTCGTCTGTGATCTTAGGAAAGTTATTAATGTCTACGATGGCGCTTTCTGTAATTTATTTAGAGAAGTTCAAGGCAGAGTGGTCTAGTGACACGCAACCTCCAGCACCTCTGTTCTAGCTGAGCAGAATCCAAAAAGAATTGACTGGGCAGCTCTGACGTAAACACAATGTGGCTAGGAAAATAGGAGCACTTTTCTCGTCCAAGAAATCTTGTTGATACCAGTTCTTTGCTGCATAGCAATTATTGTGTTCGTATTCATTTAAACAGTAACGGACGCACACAATGGATAGCATTATCACCCTTTCCGGGTTGCAGTTCTTTTGCAGGGCTAAGCTCACGATGCAGTGAAATCGCCAAGAGGGATCAGTGGCACGAGTATTCGATGGCTGAGGCGTCTGGATTTTCTGTTGGTCTTTGCACAACACGGATGGAGATGTGAGGACTGATATGTAAAATTGACCGAGAGAGACCCTAAAATCAACGCTTTAAGGAAAAAGCATGGCTATGTAGTAGGTGAATTGTTTGCTTAACTCTGGATTTCGGCAATGGTCTGCATGGGGCCTCTGCCGAAGTATCTCGGTTGGCTTATCTGGCCTTCGGATGGGTGTGTTGGTGTCAATCTCTTTTGTGCAAAGACGATACGCTTTACTTTAGTAAGATGTTTCTTTTTGACTTTGAGTTTGCTTTAGCTGTCAGTGTAATGCTTTGTTTGTTTGAACTGCCAGTTTTGTTGGTCATGGTCACAGAGGTGGACACATTGCTCTAGCCGCGTAGGCTGGTCTCAGGGCCATGCCAGCGGCTTATTCTCCTCTGTCTGTTGAATGGATATATTCTGCTGTGGTATTTTGCCTTAAAAGGGTCTTGTGACCACTAACCCAAAGACAATGTTGAGTTCACGAAGTGCAACTCTGCGCTTTTATTTTTTTTGAAAGAGGTTCTGCGCATGAGAATGTTTAAAATCAGTGCACATGAATTCGCAGGTCTTTGATGTTGGCGTAGCCCCAAGCACAGAAGCATTGTTGGCGTCTCTGGCCAAGAAAAGCGCAAAATTGAGTGTTTCCACCGGCATAAGGCTTATCACACTGACCCGCTCATTACATCACCAATGAGGAGTGTTCGGTGCCTGTTTTCATCCCACTCCTGGGAAAGAGATGAAAGCCAAGAAGAAGAATAGCGATGAATCTGTAACATCTTTCAGTAGATCAGTTGGAAAAGTGTCTTGAATAAAGGATTACAATCTAGCTGCTCAAGCAAGTACATTTGCCTGATAAGCTAATCAAATGACTAACAGGCACAAAATGATGCCACGCAGAAGAATTCGCTGGTCTACATTGTCGTTAGGTCACTGCGACGTCAAAAGTGCCATGTGGTTGACTCATCGACCGTTGCAGCGAAGAAGACATGACGCTATAGCAGAGAAAGTACCAATATCCGACAACCCTAGTAAACCTACTGAGGGGCAATACAAATTGCCAAAACATCGCAATCCGTTCTCCATTGATTACTTAGTTGCTGATTCTGCCTGCTTCTAATGCCTGTGTTCCATGAATACAGAGCTCCACAACTTAAATCAAGATTTATAAAAGCATGGAACGAATCGCTTCTACAAAATATTTTAAAAAGCAACAAATCATGCAGTGTTACGAAGGTAGTGATGCTTTGCATGTTACGTGCCATTAACTACACCATAATGAGTTGCAACAGACGCTTTGCTAGCTCTGAATTTAGGTTTTGACTGTCAGATTTTACTGCTTTAATTTTTGCCAAAATCAAACTTTCTACTTGTATCTTTGAAAGCCGTAAATTGTGGCCGACCTGTTTGTTTAATTCAATTGCATCATTGCTGCGTTGATTGATCGCTCTGTGTTAGAATAATGGAACATGATTGATCTCTCTCTCCTGATGTTCAGGAAAGATCTTCGAAAGTTCATGACACCGTCGCCGATAGGGCATTTTTTTAAAAATACATAAAAGCACTGTTTCTGCTGCTGACGGTGTTGAGAANAAGCAGTTTATTTTCAAATCCTCGTCTTCATGTCGACGACAGTCAAGGCAGTCACATCGCTGCAATTTTCATGCTTCGGTGACTTTGCAAAGCTGCTATCAAAGGATGAGATAGTCTGCGTAGCCTTCTTCTGCACATACCGAGGCTGCGCATCAGTTAACTGCTGTTGCCTGGTAATGTAATGACATTACAGGTGTTAATGCCAATTCATATTAACTTCGATACTGGTTTTCTTGCTTTATTTTGATGTTAGGCTGCTCGTGCTTCTTACCTTTAACCCGCTTTAACTTTGGCACAGTGGTATGATTTATATCAAGTTTCGTCCAATTCAAGTGCTAATTTTCATTACCCATTTTGGGAAGCATTGAATAAAGGGGAATGGGATAAGCAACGGTGCTTTGGGGTGGGTAGGTGAGTATGTGTGAGGGACGCCATAGTCACCTGCAGGAGGTGGTCGGGATTAATCAAATAATTAGGGAAAGGAAGCAGTAATTGATGCGGATAATTCACTAGAATCACCAATATGCACAACCGTTGTCTCCTCCCAATTTCACTTAACCCCTTACCATCGAGCCGTCGTCTACCTCTCCCGTTAGCCAAATGCCCTCGCACTCGATGACTTCAGACCTCGCATGGATTCGTCGGAATGACGTCTGTGACAAACCAGAAAAAGGCGATGTCCAGCCAGCATGGGCATAGACACAGACGGGTGATTACCTCAGGTTAAATGAATTCTTCAGCGGCATTGTAATTCATTTCAACAACTCTTGAAGGCTTTCACGTCTGCACATAAGTAGTTGTTGAGGTATTGCCTGGTCGTATTATTTGGAGCAGACGACCTCTCATCAATCTGGCTACCCGCAGTCAATTCAGCACTAAACTCTCGGATGTCGACAAGGCGAATGACATTTTCATATCACTGGAAGCAGTGCAGAAAATGGAGCACTGATAACTCTATCCCAAAAGCATTTGGTCTTCACTGGGAACGACTTGCCTAACAGGGGTATCAAGTGATTAAGACAGACGCCTTGAGACAAGAAGAGGAGACAATAGCTTACATTGGGTTCTTCTCTATGACAAGCAATTCCATGGGCTACAATAAGCTACAGTTGTGTTGGAAGTGTTAGTGGAAATAAGGAAATTCACGGTGTGCAACTTCGTCACCGTTGGGTGGTAAGATGAGCAAATCCCCAGTTCTCAAATTTCACTGATGGTATCGACGCACTCCAGAGAACATTGTCAAAGTAACACAGTCGCAAGCTGTTGGTTAGGCGGATTTTCAGTTGGCCTGCTGCTTTGGCCATTCACGCACTCAACAATTTGTGCAACAGAATGGCAGGTTGTGTGAAACCCCAACGAACTCTGGTAGAGAGCGTTGTCCATCTAAGTTGTCAATTGCTATTTAATCATCATAATCATTAACCCGTGCGAAGAGATAAGTCTCTTTGGGACTATTCGTCAGTTGGAGGGTCATTTGGTTAGTTGATGGATTAGTTAGTGAGTCAACATTGAGAGTAGCGATTGCGGCGTCTACTTGTCCCTCTCTTCAAGAAGTCCAGCTCCCTCTGCCCTCCCTTCTTCTACTCACTCATGCAATTTTGTGATGCCCAACAAACCAGTCCCTACCAATTAATTCTCTAAAATCAAGATCCTTGTTCTTATCTTCCATTTGAGCATTCAATAGCCTTTACATTCAAGGCACTCACGCCATTCATCTTCATCTCCCCTAATTACCCGCTGCTCATGCCCGCACCTGAAGATCTCTGACCACAAAGGACCATTCTTTCCTCATTTTACTTTATAGCTTTTTCTACCCAAAACGAGTAAATTTAGAGCAGACAGCTTCTCGTCCAACATTAAGGACTACTTCGTCAAGCACATGTGGTGCAAATGTGTGAAGTTGCCGAACTGGCTTTCGATTTGTCAACGTTAGCGAATGGTTCGGTGGCAAAATGCTAACTCAGAGTTAAAAGGAGTGGTGGTGGCACGATATCTTGATTTAAATATAGCTTTTGCCACATCAAGTCCTAACTTTTGCCACCCACTCGAGCAGAATCGGGTAAAACGTAACGACACCAACATAGATGGTTCGCATTATCACTAGTGAGTAAGAAGTAACGCATCATGGCAGTATAAATTCACAAGCTGAGGTCATTGATGGCGGAGGAGACGATGATGCAAAGAGTGCCGGTTAAAGGGTCTTTCGACACAAGCAACCTCTTGACAACAAAGATAAATTGTACCAATTTTAAGGATGCTTGCAGTTTAGGCGATTTGCTCCAGCTGTTCTCGCTCCAAGGGAGTGAAGGACAAGGGGCATGAGATCAACTTTGGCTTTCATCTCCCCTCACTTGACCATCCTTCCCTTTAAGCGCGTGGAATGTGTGCATTTAAATGACATTCTCCGTCTTTGTTGGCGTGATGAACGAGGTAGCGTGAAGGGTACTAGGCACGTTGCTGTTGCTGCTGCTGCAAGGCAGGGAGAGGGGCACACGCCACTCAGTTGGCCTCACGGGCCAGATTCACGGATGCATCATTTTCTAACGTCACGTCACTATCAGCTAATAGGCGAAAATAAGCAGGGACTACCAAGACTGTATTAGGTCCTTAAAGAGAAACCTCATCCTCATTTTCCATGGTGTCTGTGGCTAGAGAGTTGTCACTGAAATGCATTAAGTGTGCAGCATTTGAGAATAAGGCCGACCATCATTTATCACTGCCATGTAGACATAGCAGATGTGTTGCAGAGCATGAGGTCTACCGTACTTTTCGTTTTATTCGAAAGAACAAAGAAACTCGAGTTTTGTAATGCTGTGGGCATTGCCCTGCTAGGCTGACTCAACAGGTATGCATCATCTCGACATAGCTATTTGACATTTTGGTCCTTCTCTGACCTGATTACATTATTCTTGGCCACGCTGGCTTTCATGGGCAGTAAGGCTTACGCTCCTTGTAAACAGAGTAGCTAGATTGTTATTTATGTTTACTCTCCTCTAACAGGTACATTGAAATGTGTGACAGACCCAACATTCTTTCCCAAAACGGTAGAGTGACAGCAGGCGAAGTGATTACCTTCATGTCTCAAAGAGAAATGACAACGGCCCCATGTGGAGAAGCGTGTTCGTCGAAGTGGTTGTGGTGGTGGCTGATCTGATCCGTTCTGATCAGCAGAGCTGCGCGTGTGCATGCATCTCGGCCTCCTAGCAGCAGCACCTCTCACCTGCCTAATCACAACGATTAATCAGAACAAAGGCAAGGCAGCTGAACTGACAACTGAGTCTCTAGTGGTCAGACAGATTTAATTTTAAGTTGGTATGGAGCTCGCCACGCTTTACAGGTCTCATTGACGCCCCAACCAAGATGCCTTGAGGTGAATTTGGCCAGATGGCGCCAATAAGAGAGAAGTACCAGAAGAAAGGAGACTTTAACTTCTAGATTTAAGGCCTTCATAAGGCTGTGTCACTTGCTGCCTCACGGAATAATTAGCAGTAAATAGCCAACAAACCAGTGCAGTCGCTCACCTCATGGGTACTCTCCGAGCCAGCACAACCCTCATCACTCTGACTAGTTCATTGCACCACCAGTTGATTGCTCAGTGCTTGTTCGCATTCTACTCGATGCAAAGAAAACAAGGTAGTGTTATATTTGCCTGAAACTTTCTCTTCCAAATAAGACCTATTTAATTGTAAAGTGGCTTTAGCGGGCTATCACGGTGTGCCTCTTCTGCCTTGTCTCAAAACCTATACACCCACGTATTGCTCACCGAAATTGCTAGCTTTCGGACTACTGCAAGAGGTCAACTGACTTGTTCAAGGCTTCTCGTGAATCACTTGAGCCCTCCAGGACGAACTGACAAAAGACACACGTTGAGCTTGTTGCAGGTGTGACTGACAGCAAGGTCAAATCACCACATGCATTAACTGAGGGCAAGAATCTGCTTTCACATTGAATTTCAGTTGGGATTCACTTGGGTTGTTCCCTTGTCACGTGAGAGATAATTGGATGCACTTCCATCTCACCTGCGGAGTTGCCAAAATTCATTTTGGGCCAGTTGGCATCAAATTCAACTTCTCTCTACTTTAGCAGTTGTCAAGTCGTTTCTGTAGCCTTTTGGCTTCATGATGGCACTTGACTTAGCCAAGGGAATATGCCTGATTAAAGCTGTTAATTAGTTGATAGGCCATTCAGTCGTTCTACAGCTTGGACAATAACTATTCAAGTTCAAATCTAGCTGACTCATTAGGTAGCAGATTGTGGAGGGCTGAAGATACCTATTAAGCAGCCAACTGAGGTAGGTAATGAGCTTTTCATTAATCAGACCGCAAAGTAGTCGATTAACTGGGAACCACGGTAGCATCAAACGGTCGTGTCATCTTAAGGATCAAAGGCACGGTAGAATAGTTGCCGACGCCTTGCCGTGCCAAGGGATTTGCCCCATTAAGTTAAATCTACGCCTCATTACCTTCACAAAACCCAATTGCAAACATACTGCTTTTTTGGTCCCCTGACATACACATTCACCACATCGTCCACTTTCATTGGTAAACCATGAGTGGAGAAGGATGATGAGGATTAACCACTGCATCACTCATCAATTGAGATCGTTTTCCAACCACTTCGTCATCGTCGTACACATAAGATACACCAAGACTAGACGAGAGGCTTTCGGCGAAAACGCATCTCGCTACGGAACCGTTGTCATCCAACACCACTCTCATCACTCTGCTTCATTCATTGCAACACCTATGAAGAGCGCTCGTTGCCTGCACTCACTAAATGGTTCGGGTTGCTTGATAGCCAGCGATCTGGCCATTAAGTAGGTTGTAGACCGGAGCGATTTGCAGTGTAGAGGATAGCATTGCTAGAATTGCTGTGAAGCACAACCTCTCTTTCGACTGCAATTCGATTTCATGAATGCTTCGAATGTTGGAGGCAATCGCATGCTGAAGAAGGTGGTCACTGAGCCCTAGATTACGCTATCAGCTCAAAATCGTACTTGCACACTTCCCCTCTTGTGAGTAGCAGAGTAGAGGTTTCTGATGGGTTCGAAACAATGCTGCTACTACAATGCATAGCACTTATGAGCAGAGTGTCTTGAGCTGCTGAATTGTACAGGGCTTCTCGAGAAATATTTAGGCTGTCCAAAATGAGTCGACAGGAAGGCATACGTGTCAAGCCTTCCTGCGCTAACTGGCTCAATGTTGAAATTGCTCACTTGCTGACTGCTTAGCGGCTCGTCGGCTGGCCGACCTACACACTAGACCGAGCATTCATGCAGCCAGCACGAACGCAAAATGTAGTAAGATGGAAAGCAGTTGCACAGAACAGCCAGTTGGAGACATAAGAGACTATAGCATGCCATGTACTTCATGGCATTGTTATAATTCGTAGATTCTAAGAATGTCGTCATTGCCTGTCGGTAGTCCAAAATGCTGTTTTCGCGTGTAATCACTTTTGTCAATCCATCTGGCACTGCATGCCGAGATATTTCTCCCACGAACGAGCTCTGCTGCCAAACTTTAACCGCAAATACCTGGCGAGGCCAGAGATCTCCGCACAGTGCCTTAATTGCATCCTGGTTATTGCTGCCACAGTGACGACAAAACCTCTTTGCGTAGTGTTGAGAAAATCATGACGCCAGTGTAGCACAGAGCACAAAGGTGAGCAGAGAAAAAAAGAGTCAAAAGTTGGCAGTCCCAGTTTGCATTAATGATTCTCTGGCCGCTTTTTGCTTCAGCAAGTTCTCAAGTAGGCAAGTTGTGCAAGCATTGCTTCTCGCGTGACTGGGCTACCATCATGCTTGAGGTCTCTATCCACAATAACTGAGGCACAGCTTCCAGACAGTGGGATGCTACTCCTACTCGTGTGCAATTCCCACATGCAATGTCACCAGTGGTGTGCAAGCATTTCTGCAAAGGTGAGCAATGGGCATATGGTTCACTTGCCCTTGCATAGCCATTATTTCTCCGAAATGAATAGCTTGACTACAGGTAGGCGACATTCTCCATCACCGCCCATATGAATAACGAGGTAACGTAATGAGGTTTAAGAATGTTAAGAGAAAGCTTGTCACTGGTGTTGTACGCCGCTGTCTCCGTGATTGGTGCTGCTGCCGTCCTACTGATATGGATGGCCAGATCAATCACTGCATCATCCACTGATGAGGATGGCTGTTCAGTCTATTCGACACATCAACACACTTGCACTATGCATGCCTGACCATTTAGTCCTCATTGTTGAGAGAGAAGAGCATAGCAAATACAATCTTCTAAGTGGAATCGTAGTGATCTTTCTTTGAAAAAGAAATGGGCTCTCTGAACCAGCTTTGCACACATCATTTCACTCCACTCATTGTCACAAGTGAAGCATGCTCGCTGCTCGCTATCACTCTGCCCGTTTTGAAGGAATGAAAGCTGAGTCTGCCACACATTTTAATCGGTTCGTTGGTTGCTGTGAGAGCCTTAGTTTCCTCAAAATGAGTAGAGTGAGGGCAGACAGGAAACTCTTTCCATCGGTGTTATGATGCTGGTTTGGTGAGGTCTTTACTTCAATCAAGGCAGAAGACGACAGCTTAGTAGGTAGATGCGTGTTCGACAAACGCTTCTCGCCTAACATGGAGGACTGATTAGTCAAGTACACAAATATTTGATGTGCCGATATGACGAGGCCACTTCAGAATTGTCAACGTTAATGAGTGATACAACAGTCAATCTGGTCGTCCAAATTAGCGGAGGGACGCATGTGCCTGCGTCATCATTTTGCGTGCAGCCGTGACTGTCGACCGGCTGATCGCATGCACTTGTAAGACTCACCATAATGCAGCGATGTTTACGCATTCATTAGTACTACTGGGTATCAGCGGATGTCGGCTTATTCGGTGTTTGCTCTCCGAGGCATAATTTTGTTTATTCGGTTCGCCTAAGCGCATAAACAGTGATTTCAGAAAGATAAGCAAATACTTGACTGAGTGTATTAATGCAAGATAAGGGCAGCGCACCTTATGTTTACGCACTGCACCTGTGGCCGACCAGTCTAATGGACACACATTCCGTTGTAGGTAGTTTCATTCCATCATTGCTCATTATGCAGTGTTCAAGACGTAAGTATATATCATAATTTGGCTTGATTCTAGTAGTCCTACTGTTGTAAACGGTTACAGGTTTGATTCTCAGCAATGTCTATTTTTTATTAACCCCTTTTTTCATTTAACTCAGTCTGCATTTTAACCATCCTGCAACAGTGGTTATCGAGGTGAACCTAGAGCCACTGTCAATGCATTCTTAACGGAAAAAGAAATGGGAGAACTGCTTGTAAATAACCAGATCATATACTATCCTTCTTGACAATTAATTTAATAGTGAATTTCTTAGAAGTCTGCAGCCTCAAAGTGTCCCAATCAGAGATTGAATGTCATTCATGCATAGATATATGTAAAAATCTCAACATTTCATCATCGTACTTTACTGAATTTCCTTCAATTCCAACGAAAAAGCTTTTAAGCAAAATGAACTTACAGCAGCACAGAGTAAGGCTACCTGCAAACACCTGCTCGCCCCTGTGGCGTTGTCTTCAAAGGCCTTGAAGGATAATGGGGATGAGGACATCTCCATGCTTTCTGATGAACCTCCGGACACAATCGCCGATCCTTCGATAAGCACGCCTCAGCCTTTCTCGAAAACGACGCCATCCAGCTGGCATGAGGACATCCCTCCGCTCATCAGTTTTATAGGGTTGGTGCACCAATACATCTTCCTTTGACTCAGTAAATACCTCATCATTTGGGGATCAAGTGCCTCAAACAAGTCCGCTTCCAATTTTCGTGCAGTCTCACCGTCTGGCACTACAGCAGGAGACACTCGATGTGAGGCGAATGCAAGGAGGAGAAGAAGACAGACCAGGCTCGAGTGTGATCGCATTCTGTGCTTTGGTGGTATTTGCGGCGACTGGGTGCGTAAATGGTGTACAACACCTACGTTACGCATTTATATGCTTCACCAAGCATAAACGCCACCTGTAATGTTATGACGATGATCTTCATCGCCAGGAAATAACGACAAATTCCACTGGTGCAACTTATCATGAATAGTACTGCGGGACATCTTCTGTCAGAATTTGCCGCAGCGAAATTGCTGTTCGGCAGGAAGAGCATTCCGATGTCTCATTAAATTTTACAGCTTCCACAGTCTTGTGCTTATTATAGGAACAATAGCACGCGACATAGTTCAAGAGGAAGCGAGTTCGTCTTACATAACTCTTCCAGCAAAACTGTCTAGCAACCCAGAAAAGCAGCCTGAGATTGAGCATTGTCTAGGCTTTGGAACATTACTTTGCACGATTTTCCTGTCTGATGCATTTCGCCCTGTATGTGTCGTCTGTAATGAAATAAATGCTTTTCATGTTTAATTTATTTGCATATTTGTTCACGGCCGATATTGTGCGAATGAGCATGTACCACCATTTTAGCGGAGACTCCTTGTATAAAGTCCTTCGAAAGATGTTGTGAAATTTTAGGACGCCAGAACTCAATAATTATTTCTGATGACAGGAGACTGTAATTATGCGCATAACGTCTTAAAATTTTTCGGTAACTTTAGCGTTATTTGGGGTATCTGTAGCTATTGGATGACATTTAGTGGAATGGCACTAAATCTGTTGGCCACTAATTTAGTGAATGTAATGATCCCACAATTTGCAAACCTATGCATTCAAGTCTATGAACACTTTGCTGCATGCTCCCTTCGATTCAGCTGCAAATCGCATCAACCTACTTTCTCCCATGGCTCCTCTTTGACCATTTGCTCTCCTCACCTCAGTCTATCGCTCACTCTCCCAACATGGCTACCAAATACACCCTGAATTTAATTAAGAGTCGAAAGGGAGCTTTTGATTAGCATCGCACTATTTGCTGGATTCGTCGTATTCTGTCCATGTTTACTTCGACCATCTGGACCTCTGATCTTATCTTGCCTAGTTCGCCTACGGCGACTCACATTGCCTTCCTGACCACTCGCTGCCGTGCACGCAAAACTTAAGTCGTTGTCTTCACACTTACGAGCAGTAACCCAAGCACATCGATGCTTACTGATACTCAAGTAAGTAGTCCTCAATGTTAGATGCGAAGTGTTCGACAAACACGCTTCATGCCACGGAACCGTCGTCATCTGCCTTGGATGGAAAAGTTTACTTTCCAAATCGGCGCAGCTCTCGTCGCTCTGCCCTGTTTGCTGCTTCACCAATAAAGAGCGCTTGCTTCTTGCTCTCAATCTACTTGTAACAAGGAAATCAAGGCGGTCCTACTTCTACAATCATTCACTCTTATGAGAACCTAGTTCGTTCCGGGTTGGCATTATTGGGATGTGGTTCCACCATGTACGACCTCTGTCACAATTGATGACTGCCTAGTCACAAAACACGAGGTGCTTGCATACCTGCATTTCTCTCATGTGGTAATCACAGTAGTTCGGGGCGGATCTAGTGCATGACCAACTTTTCCTCTTGAGTGACATGAGACAGTAATTATGTGCATAGCGTCTTAGTAATTTTTCGGCAACTTTAACGTTATTTGGAGTAGTTGCAGCTAGTAGGTAATATTCTCGACTTTTGGTTTTGGACTTAGAAGCATAGTGCTAGGTGAACCCTCTGACGAATCCATTTGCACAGCATCCCGTTTTCGATGTACTTCAGACATTCTTATCGCCTACTCGTATGAACACTGACTTCGGTTAGTTGGGCAAGCGCATTACTAGGCTTGCAGGCACGTAGTGTAGGTGGTGCAAACCCTATCCAGACGCGGTTGCCTTAGGCATCACTGAACTACAACATCCGATCACAATTGGGCCTGGTTTCCCTTCTTCTCCTCCTTGCGCTCGCTCCATATCGCGCCTCTTCAGCAGTAGCGCCAGATAGCAAGAGTGCACGGAATTCGGAGCTGGATCTGCCTGGGGTGCCTAACAGTCTAGATAGCGAGGGAGTGGTCAACGCAAAGGGAGACGTTGAAAAGAATGAGGGACGAGAGATGCTGATTGACAAATCCGATGAAGCTGGTAGGTGGGGATGGCTTTGTGCCAGCTGGATGACGTAGCTTTCGACGGAGGATTAGTCGTGCTTACCAAAGGGTGGGTAATGATATCCGATGGCTCCTTAGGGCGCCTTAGAAAATGGGTTTGGCTAAATGCCCACATTGTCGTGAAGTCCAGTTTCGTTGACTGTTTAACTGCTTTCAAATAGCCTGAGTCCTTGACACTGTTGAAGGAGTTGCCTAAAATGCTCCCTAGCTGAAACTAAAGAAGTCTTAATGGTGGACGGCAATTAAATATCAAGATGACGAAACAACTAGGCATGAGTGGGTCGGTTTTCGAATTCAGAAAAACTTGATTTTTGTGGAATACACTCAGGTCATTATCTGCGCCAATACCAACATGGTTCCGTCGAGACCTGGATATTTCTCCTCCCCCGGGTTCCCTCTGTTATGAGATCCTGAAGATGACCTGGCATCAAACAAACGGAAGAACCTATTAACCTAAGGAGCGGTTACTATTTTGCCTTAAAGAAAAGTAGGAGAAATTGAAAAAGCGCTAGTAAGTGACGATGGGGCAATCGTTGCACAGCACGCACCACAGAGCCGTGTACATTAGACCACGTGGATTGAGGTCGCACAAATACTTTTAAGAGGGTAACTCAATAAAATCAACGATGTTAGATGTTTGGCCGTTCCTGTATGGGTCTGAACACTGAATCTACAAAAACACAATCGTAAAATTTAACGTCTTCTCGACATTATGCCACAGAACATGTTCTCGTTTGTCGTTTCTTGACGGGCGTAACGATGCTGGATTAGCTCGCATTGTCTTTGAAATCATCTGCGGAGCGTCTCTCACCTCCATCAGCTGATTCAACAAGCATCGAAACAAGTGTGTAATGAAAAGCCATCTCTGTAGATAACCACGAAGCAGGGAACTTAAAATACTCTCTGTTGGAATAGTTACTAGCATTCTGTCATGCTGCACTCTTCATTTTAATGTCCTGTCGTGCAGTAAATTCCAATAATCCACAATTGTATTCATTGACACGAGAATGCCAAATGTTCGCATTTGTTGGGTTCATCACGTAGCAGCGACGCTTGCGCTCCCATCAGTGCAAATGTGTATCAAACGACGCCGGATTGAATCCCACAGCACTTGCTCTCTGTGGCAATATTTATGTGCATTCATCCGACCTAGTAGCACATACCGTGATTTCGGAGAGCTAAGCAAATGCGGCAGTCAGCTCACAAGCCTGTAACTGAGGTTAACAACCCCATACTGCAGCACGTGATCGCAGTCCAGCCTGGTCTGCCTTCTTCTCCTACTTGCAATTACCTCGCATTGCGTCCCACTTACCCATTTACTTCTCGATCTGTCGAATGGGTGTCAAATGTAACAGCGCATGTCCACGCAAATGCAACTGCGAAATTTGCATTCAGTGGAGCATCAGTGTAATCACCCTTACCTATTTCCAGACAAAATCACCGGTAACACTACCAGCGCAATAACTGCAACCATCACTGACACTGCTTTCCAGTTAATTTGGAGCAAACCATCGTCTAAAGACCCTTCCAGCCCACAACCGATTGTCTTCCTTCAAATCACTTCTCCTGAAATGGCATATCCTTCTAAAATGCACTTTATTACAACATATCAATGCTCAACACGACTAAATCTAAGCAACCGAACGGATGGTTTTCATCTCTAACCACATTCAATAACAGTACAACAGTTATTGTAGTGAAGCAGTTGTATTCATTGCTCTCTGATGCCTACTATGTTCGTAAAATGATTTTGACTCCTGGTTGGCATTACTGCTACGTCATCTGATTGAAGAAGTAATCTACAGCTATATTTAATTGCGCAATATTATGCGTGCTCCTTTTTATAAGATATTTTCAAAATCTTTTTGTTATGCCTTATGCACTGCATTTTTTTTCTTTTTTGTAGAACTCCGATGTTTCTTGTTCTCAATAGCAGCTCAGCTCTTCTGGAGGAAAGTGACCATTGAAGAATGGCATTGGCTAGGCTCAAGGTCATTCCATGGCGCCCAGGTGTGAATGAAAGTCACTGGCTAGTTTCAGGGTCATTGAGTCGTTATCCACACAACGCCCCTCTCCCGCCGGGAGGAAGACAAAAGGAAGGGGAGAATGGCATTTACGAATGTAATTGTAAGTCTATGATGATAACCTATCACTCAACCTCTACAACATGCACTGCCCCATAGAGAATAAGTGCTTGCCAAGCTACCGCCCGCCTGCCTGGTGTGCAAACACGCATACACACACGTTGCATGGCCGAAACGATTTAAGATTTTGATGCGCCTGCCTTAAACAGGCAACAATATTGCACACAGAGACGACTGTCCACGATAGGCAAGTTTTCATTCGCTGGCCTATTTCGTCATGCGTTGGTGGTAATCTGACCTCCCTTTACACGATTCACCACACTCAAAAGATAGTAAATATGGGGTGCACAAGACAATTGCTTTGTGCCAAGTCATGGGTCATTCAGGCATGAGCGAGTCCGCATATTCGAGCAAGTCACCTGTTACAGGTAGTAGCTTCATTCGATATTCCCACCTGGATTTTAAGAGTAGGAGTAGTTACTAAGAGCTTGCTAACTTTCTAAACTGGTGAGATTCTTTGATGAGATTTCAGTAAGGCGTGGTAATATTTTGGCCAATCAGGCAACTGCCTGACAAATGTATGGTTTGTGGCTAGATGCGTAGCTCGAAACAGCAGCGTCCCTCACTGAGGATTTGAAGGCACATTCAGCATTACAACGCTGTCTTTTATTCCTTACCACGATAGGTATCATTGCAGTTCAGTGATTCGCGATTGCCTACCTCACAGGGGTAAACCCCTTTCAGTGTCGATGAAGACGAATGCAAATGCTAACATCGTTAGTCCGTTGCCATTTAACATTTGTTTACGGCAGTTTGCGATAGAAAATAAACAGCCTTTTTGATGAACGCAAACAGGGAGCTGCACTATTCACAGTAGCTGAGGCGCTTAGTGACTGGTTGTACGGACCTACGAGAAAATTCACGAAAGCATAGCAGCCATGAGCTAGTGGAGTTACAATGGCCAAAGCAGCGCAGGTCGAGTCATCGCCAGTCGTGGTTACTGCAGCGGAAGTCTGGGCAGGTCTGCTGGTCGTTGAGGTACTCCCTCCATTCGTGACAGACGCTTTCTCCTCCCCCATCCAATACAACCATAAATTTTTACCATTATAATAACAATAATTATTGTCGAATTCTACACGTCAACTAACTGGTAACTGCTTACATTGAGGACCGTCTATCTACTACTACTAATGAGTCTGCGAACTTTAATTAGTAGTAGCGGTAATAATATATGTACAGCATTGCAGAATTGATTCTAGTGGATCTGGTTAGTTCCTCAAATGCAGCATCACCCTCCCCTTAAGGGCCATGGTGAAGGAAACAACTTCAACAGTTCCGAGACCTCTGCTTCGCCCACATTTTTCAATCCAACATCGCCTTGGCTCCAAATCGATCTTCTTACCTTCACTAACGGATTAAATTAACTTGTGGGTTGTCGTCAAATACAATGCGTCTTCCCGAATCGTTGAATCCGACGATAGCCCAATCAAATGCGTGGATGTGAATGTTGAAGTGTCAAGAGAAGCAGAACACATACGTAACAAGTTGATGCAGTAGGCCCTTCCTAAACTAATGCGGTTGATGACAGTCGGGATTACGCAGTAGAACAAAGACATCGGACAAAGGAGAAAAGACTCTCCACTTCACTCACACAATCAGAGGCAAGACAGTGTGGGACGGCAGCACCTCGCAGAAGATGGCCACAAGGGCCGATGATTTACTTCAAAATAATAATCTGGAAACCTATTCGACCAAACAACCACATTCCTACTCAGGTTGAGTCCAAAGCGTCAACTACTTATAAGCACATAAGTAGAAGGATGCTGCTGATGACTTGCACCAGACGCTGACCATCTCGTAAGTCCACAGCGAGATTGATGATGGTGAAACCAAACTAATCGAGAGGTTTTTGAGACAACAGAGAGACCTGCACCAAGAAAAGCTAAACTGGGAGCCAAGTTTGCCCCCCGTGAGAGGTAGACGCAGCCGAGACTTCGACACTTCCACTGAGGACTACAATTGGCGTAACTGCCACCCATTGCCATCGTGTGAGTAAACATGCGTGTAAGCATGCATCATCATCCAGTAGAATCAGTCACAGCAATGTATCTATTACGCACTCCTGTGAATGACTAGGTGGATGATGCATAACTGGCGTCCTGTAGAAGTAGCACAAGAGATCTGCATGGTTCTAGTAAAACACACAAGAAAGGCATTCTTTGCAGAATGGTTGTGAACATACGGTAAATGATCGAAGTTGAGGGCAACGCAGCACTGACAGTCGCCATTCCACCACAAGTTTTTGATAAACTCTACAGTATCCAATGGCGGCGTGGTGTCTCTACCCCACTCCTCAATATCCAACACATCCTGCATATGCAAAAGGGAGGAAGGAAGGAAGGCGCCTTTACTGGTTTCAACGGTAGCAATAGTTTAGTATTACCAATGGTAGCAGCAATAACAACAACTAAAGTATTCACATTACCATAAAGAGCAAAAGCAGCACCGGCGTTGGCGGCAGAAGGGAGAGGAAGACAGGAGGGCAGGGCAGTACAGGGAAGGGGAACAAGTTCAAGTGTGGTTTTCTGCACAGACGTGAGGGTGCTTCCAACCACCTCTTCCAAGCATCCTATGCCCTCGACGAAATCGGGCAGGGCATGGGCTGGCGAGTGAGTTGGTCGGTGGGTGGGTGAGTGAGTCGGTAAGCAGCGCCTCAAGACTGCTCATTGAAGCCATAGATCGTTGAAAGAGGATCCATCCCCGGCACTACCGCCACCACCACCAAGGACACCGCCCGTACAGGCCCACAATTGGTCCGAGCAATCACCTCAATGTGTCCACGAGGCCACTCCGTGACACATTCATGCCGCCTGGCTCGCTACAAGTGCAAAAGACGCCATTCCCATCATTTCAAACACATCACTACTTTCCCATCCTCTTCCACTCTCTCATCCGCCCAACACCCAAAAGGGAGGCTTATTCCAACCAAGCCTACGTCCCCACCACTACCCTTTGTAAGTCCGCATAAACGAACACAAAACATTATCTCATGACTGGCATTTCCATCCTACTACCTTTGCATTATCCTAACCATTTTTTTACAAGAAATCCAATTTAGAAAATCAAGGCTAAAGCACTACTTCAGCAATGGTTGTAATCAGCGCCACCTTGGTCACACATCCGGGTGGAGCCAAATCAGACACAATTTCACATTTCTGCTAGAAAATTTGTTTCCTTAGCTGCTTTCGTCACAACTTTCTCGAATGCACCACAGTCTTCATCAGCGACTATGAAATACGCACACTTCAAAGCATCGTCCCTTGCTACTACGAAGGACCTATTCAATTGCTCTGAACAGCACCTAATCGCCACACTTCCTCTTCCAACAACTTTTGAAGTGAAGGCGACAGTCTTTCGAAAGTGCTTACCGAACCGCCTTTCCTAATGCCAAGTTAGGCCTTCGCATTGGTGAGGAACCAGCGTCCTCTCCCTAATTACAGTTGGCAAAATTAAAATTTACACCCTTTAATGCGTTCAAGCCTTTCCACTGATTAGTTCAACCGCAAATACTGACTACTCCTAGTACTTTGAGGCTGCAAAATACATTTCCATCTTTTCCTCCAACACTTCCTACCTTTTCAGGGTACAAGGAACCTGATAACTGTAAAAACAACATCTTACCAGCCCTGTTTTCTTGCGTAAAAAACACGTCTTTTAAATAAACATTGATGTAACCTGCTACAATCACATCGCCCTTGGTTTGGTTTTGGTTACCTGCATAAGTCAAGACAGTGCTTGCATTTCGATGAGCAAGTTAACTGCATAGACACTGCATAAATCCAAGGCACGAAACTTGATATGGATGATTCACCTGTATACCTAGACAAAACACATTGTTCGCAGTGAGTCTGTAATAACCTGAACCTCTTGTGTCGCCAAAGGACTTAAGAAACTGTTGTTGCAATAGCAATCGTTGGATGAAGGAACGAATGCCCTCACCGATGATGTCCACGCATACGTAACAGCGGGAGTGGCACCAGCGGCATTGACGGAAGCAGGACACAGTGAAGGAGGCAAAGCATAAAACGATTGAGTCGTCCCCTGAATCGATCCACCTGCGCCCACCAACCGTTGATATGCCGTGAAGTACCCACCATTTCCTCATCCTCCGAGTATGCCGGATGCATCGCATCTGAAACACTGAGAAACAGCCGCAAGATGGCAATGGCTTCCCAGTCTCCTCTTAAGATCAAAGCACAGACCAGCAAGGCCACGCCCAGTCCTCATGCCGACACGAGGGGCCACCGCCAATCCACCCAAACGACATGCCACAGCGCATAAGCCACATCCCACCCCAGCCCCGACCCCGATAGTAATCAGTCCAACTGAGGGCGGAAACCGCCTCAGCTTTTTACCCTGGATGGTCTCAGCGCCGTCTCTCCCACTCCCTCCCTTTCAACTCCTTATCACCCGTTCTCACTCCTAAGGCTAAGTCGCAATACCAGTGGGAGTAGCGCGACAGCCATCCCTCCCCCCTTCCCCCAATAATTCGCGCCCAACACACCCAACAGTGGAGACCTATTCACTTAATTACCTCCTCTGAACTGATGCACCACTACTTATCACCCATACAGTCAGCAACAAATTAACTTCCACCCTCCCACAGCAAACATATTTTCGTACCTACGGAAGCAAAATATGCCGCAGTTGCCACCACTGAGCTCCGGCCCATAGCGCTTCCATTCGTCGTCGCCGTCGCCATAAGAGAACGTCTCCACTCTTTCACACACCCACGGCACAGCTCCCCCAGCTTTTCCCCTCCTTCGCCGCCACCCACCCAGCCTCCCATGCCCACGAAGACAAAGAGACGGAGACAATAATAGCAGTAGTAGACCGTGTCGCCCATGCCGAGAACCGCATCGCACAATCCAGACGGAGACGCCACCGCCAACACCGCCACCGCGAATCACCCCATTTTGCATTGCCCATCATTCCACACACTCATCACATGTTACTTCACCATCACAACTATCAGGGTAAGATTGTAGCATCTGAAAAGGAAAAAAAACAAACAATGGAAAGACCGATGTATGAGGTTCCAATGCACTGCAAAGCTAACATCCACAAACATAACTACTAATGGGAAAAAAAGAAACAGACAACTCAGCAAGCAAACACTTAGGACTGCTACAAAGTACAATCTGCGTGGTGATGCCAAAGCTTCCCACTAGCCACTTCTTCTCCGCTCCTTCCCCTGCTGCGTCTACCTCACTCACACACCAACTCATACCGTAAAAGCTCAGCAACCTACCATTAAGCTATCACCGAGGCCCTCTACACAACATGTTTCACAGCAATGATCCCATCAACACAACAAACAACACTGGTCCTGCCCCTCGCCCCCCCCACTCCTCCGCCATCCATATGTGCGCCAACAACACGCATATCATAGTAATGAAAATAGCACAGGTAAAGCAGATAAAGAACAGCACTTTCCCAACCAACATATTAACGCACATTGATTCCATCGCTGCACACAAAAAGGGGCGGCAACAACTCATTCAGCACAATCCAATCTTACCTGAGAAATATGTGAAGTGATAGCGAAGGCAAGACTCGCACTCATTGCTGCTGCAGCCTCTTCCTCTTCAGTGTCTATTCTAGCACGAAAAGGGACAAAAATGCATAAAAAGATTTATAAACATGGTAAATACTTATCAGCAAGAAAATGATAATGATTAGTTGCCACATCCTTAGCAACGTTAGAACTCCTCCCAATAAAATCTATCGCCACTAGGAAGCAAACAAATTACAAATTGCCATAACATTCTTAACTTATCGCTTCAAGTGCCATGCAGCGAAAAGTGTACGTGAGTAGGCATCGTAGTTGGAAAACAAAACGTCCTAACAGCCGCATTATGAGACTTTTGCGTTTACATTACCCTTCATCAAATTGGATCTTATTCATCAAAACTCATTTTTACTAAAATAACAAACCACTTGGAAACAGCCGGAGCAATCACACTCAATCCAAAGAAGTGTTTCGCAGTAAAAAATTCAACGCAATCAGGCAGTGCAAATGGAAAACAAAAAGTTGTGACAGCAACTGGACCTATTTCTGAAACGGTTGGTCTAACAAGTAAACTGAGAAATAAAGCAAAAGCATGTATCTACACACATTCATAATGTAGGTGTTTAACCGCAAGAAACCACCAAGCAAGTAATTGCTAAGCACTTCGTAAGGTTTTAGCGCCTCTCCACAAAATCACGCCTCATTACTCAAATCCAAACGTCATTAAAAAACAAACGACCTCATAATCCGCTGCAACAGCCGCAATTTATCTCTACACAGCGAAAAATGCACATGAGGAGACCTTGCAGCTGACAAGTAACCGTCAACAGCCACATTAAGAGGCATTTGCGTCTACTCTAACAAGTATGTGTATGAAGGAAGCAAATCGACATTCAAAGTACCTCGCAACAACTAAAAAACTAAAAACTATAAAGAGATACTCAATACCTACCGAGTTCCCGACTTTTGGCAGTGGATAAAGGCGCATTAATCCAGAAAATTTATCCCCGAAAACGCGCACCACTTACGCAAGCGGCACACAAATCTGACCAATCAGTTCAAAGTTCGTCCGGTAAAACAAACAAACTGTAAATTTTTATGTATTTTTGATAAGACCATAATTGCGAAATTATTAACAGTTTTGACATTTGTGCTTAATTTTCGATAACAAATTCACTAATGATAACTTACAAAGTGAGCAAAATGAAAAAGTTGTTAATATTTGTACATCAGTAACATAAATGCATAATAGCGATGCTGTAAGATTTGCCAACAAATCGTAAAAGTTATTGACACGACAGCGAGGAATGTAATTTTGTCAATTAGTTGCACACTTCAATTTGTTTCAAGCATGTGTTTTGAAGGTGCTGCGAGTATTGCAGCTCATCAGGAGTAGCGATTTTGCCCTCAATAATTCCCATCTTTAAAAAGCCTAGCTCCTACTCCTCTTCTTTATATACTCCCACTCCCCTTCCTAATTTACTCACTCGCTCCCCCCATCTTGTGGTACCCTAACAAGTCCCTACCAATTCATTCCTCCACATACATGCTCACTTCTTTCAAATAAAACCTATGCTTACAGCTACCATCTGAGCTACCCATCTTCACTTCTCTTGAACACTCGCTGCTCACTTATGCTCCAACCGGTTTAGCTACTCAACCATCTTGTTAACCGACCATACTAAGTAAGGGAAAGACAGGAGCAATAACTCACAGCAGCGCACTCTCCTATGTGGCCAACAAAGGAAAAGAACTCGTAGCAACTATCAACACGACTTAATACTGCCTCCTTTGTACTGCCTGTCAAGCTTGTTGCGCTGACTGATGCAGCATTGCTTTGTTACATCTGCTGTACCCAAGCCATCCATGCGTCTGCACTCCATTAGGCCACGTTGATCGCGCCTTCCACATTGTTGTCACACGCTTCTACCGCCCGTTTCGCCTACATACGAATAAGCATAAACATACTTTAGTGGCAAGCAGGCGCCTTCTCACGCGGCACTTTGTGCACGGCTTTCTCGTGTCCTCCAGTGAGCGGACGTTAGGAGCGCACACGTGCACTACTGAAATAACAAAAGTAGCACTAAACCACATGGACCTCTGATGCCTCCTATGGCTGACAATCGTCTCCTTCACGTAGGTGTTCCTAATACATCGCACCACGACTTCATGATGGCAGTGAAGCACTATTATGCCAAGTTCATCAGACCTTTGATATAGTTCTCTGCATAAAGAGGAGGGAGAGGAAAGTAACTCACAAGAACCTCCGTAATAATCATTTCAAGTAATGTGGTAAGGGTACTCGGATCGGCGGTGACGCTGGAAGCACTGAGAGGAGACGATGTGATGCTACAGATGGGATCGTTAAGAGCATAATCGTCCAAGTGTCCCATCAGCTAGTTCGACGTTGACCCGTGTTCGAGACTGTTGCTAGAAGGGCACGTGGATAGGCGTTGCATGTAAAGTCCATGCCCTGCTGCAGTAGCCCCACCACGCTATCCTCTGCCACCACCCTTCACTGCTGCTACTGTTGGTCACTGGTTTTACCTAGCAGATGCGATTAAAGCAAATCAGTTTCAAAATATTAAAAACCAAATACGGCACATGACTCATTGCTGTGAATCTTGAGACATATAAGGGGATGTCGTATCACATTTAGTTGCAAGGTCAGTGGAAGGTATTGAGTAAAGTGGAAGAGAAAAAGTGCCATCATTTCATTATGTGAAGGCCAGTAGAGGATGAAGCATTTTCGTAAATTCGTTGCTTATTTTACTCACTAGTAGCATGCTATCCCCAACTCTGACCAAGTAGTTATTAACCTTGATCCACCACGTCCATCCATTCATCCATTTGAATGTCGTCTTGGCTAGTCACTTGTGGATCCACTCATGAGCTCATCACCTCTACGTCCACTCATTACTTTAAGCAATCATCCAACCAGACAACCAAGTGTCCACCGCATCGACACCCATCCATCAGTTCTTCCCTTCTCTTCCTCTTCCTCCTAACCCGTCCAAGGGTGTCAGCGATCACCCGTACCCCCACACTTAATTCGCCTCTTTATATGTAGACATCGATATGCCCAGTTCCACAGTTTCTCAATTCACAACTCTCACTTCTCTGCAGCTCACAACTTCACTACTCTCCACTTCTTCCTCTCGCCTACACCTTCACAAATCCAAGTCTTCATCCTTCAATTCTTTCTCCTCTCCTTCCATCATTTCCTCCGTCCATCTATCTATCTAACTTGATTGCGCGCCACACATCCCTCAACACCGTAGCTTCCTATGAGCATATACATCTGCATTAATACTTTCCTCTTCTTCTTCTTACTCTTAGAAGAGGAAAGAAGCTCCTCAGATTCTCCACCCTCCTCCCACAGCCAACTAACAACGACTCTTGATGATCGCTGCCCAAACGCATACAACACATACACAAACACAGTACGAAACACAAGCACTGCAGCACACTTACAACCCATCACACACAGCCACTACCCACGCGCAACACAAACAAATCACCGATGGAAGTGGCGACGAAGGCAATTCACCTCCATTGCTACGGTAATCTTTCTCAACAGTCGTCAATGCGCCGCCCTTTGACCAATCCAGACACTGACAAGATAGACGCATTGCTCTTGCAGTGGGATTGCACGACATGATTGCAGTGCTCTTCAGACCAAAGCCATAAAAGCGAGATCATGAAGAAGAAGCTCCACATGTGTAGGAGCGATCCATACAAATTCTTGCAGAAAATCAGACACCCTATCTCCCCGCCACCATCTCCGTAACGAAGCAAAACACAATGCGATGGGTTTGAAATCGCCGACACTGTCAACAACAGTAGTTCCGCATCCGTATGAACAAGTGCAGGATTACCTTTCATAGCATGCCAAACAGCACCCCAGCCATAGAACTGCATCAGTTGCGATAATTCTGCACACAACGAACAAGGTTTTGCACAGTGACGAATGCAGCATACACTTAAGCTAAAATCAGAAAGAATGAAGGCTGCTCATATTCTTGCTTCATAAACAACTTGAATTTGTTCCAAATTGTCAGTGTCTTTACGTCTTCAACTGCAACGCTACATTCGGCATTACTAAAGCTCGGTGTAGTACGGGGAGTTGTGTCATTAATGCATGGCCTTATGATGCAAAACGAATTGTCAGGCATCCAAGGCGTCGTGTAGGGGTAGAGGCGATGATCTAATTCACGTTTCCTTCCCTTGCAGCAGAATTAGGTCAGTGTGTCCGTGGAGCAAATGAGTCACTAGCTAGAAGGCATCGGGTACACCACTGCTGGTGAATTGAACTGAGAGGCAAGAGCATCGTCGAAGTGTGTAGACAGGCGTGGTGATGCACACTGAATAATGCATGACTTGCAGTCGTAAGTAAGAGCCAGTGAGCATGTGAACGACTGTCATGGCAAGAGTTTGAACCTACCAAGCAAAGTGAATGGCGTTTTGCAGAGGACACCATCTCCCCACCACAATGTGGCTCACAGCAGATGAGTTTAATCACGCACGTACACCTGTGGTGAGTTAATGGGGCATTTGAGTTGTGACAAGTGCGCCCTACACTACATTGCATTGTTTGCAGATCACTCATGCCCTGCCTAACTCTATGCTCACTTCCCTTTTCATTTCACATAAGCCCACATGGAGGTAGGAGGTCAAGTTGAAGGTGGCGTTGTCATTCTCAACACTGTCGCATATCCACTAAAAATGGACGACTCTCGACATGGAGGCACAAGTGGCTGTCTACCAACTACTCATGCGTTTGCATCTAAACCTGCCCGCCCCTTCTCCTGTTTGTCTGTTTACCTGTCTGTCTGCTGTCTTTTGTCTGCCTACCTACCAACCTGCATGTCTCGCTGTCTGTCGGCAAAATTCAAATCGTATTGATTGCCTCCACCCAATAAATCAATCAATCAAGCAATCAAGCAAGCAACCAATCGGCATGTCGCATTTGAACGTCACTTGCACTTTTACGTACACACGCTGAGGTAGGTTTGCTGCAGCCACTTCATGCCAGTCTTCTGTTAATAGAAAATGAGCAACTACGTGGTTGATGTTGCGAGAGCCGAGGAAGACTTCCTCCTGAGCATCCTCTTCTGCGTGTACAGGTACATGCAGATGAGGGAAGCTCGTCGGAGATGTCTGTGTGCAGCGCCGAGTGTTCAATCTGCTGGTAAGTGTGCGATTGAGCGGCGTCAGCGTCACTAATAACACTGTGTGTTTCAGAGGAGGGCGAGCTGGTCGTGATTGAGGAGGCGGAGCCAGCGCAGCCAACGCAGCTATTGGAGCCGTCGGAGTCAACGGAGCCGGAGGAGCTCGCGGAGGAGGAGGAGGAGGAGGAGATGCTAATGCCATCATCGCCGTCTCAAGCATCGCTGGCCTCACCCATCCTGTCCCAGTCCTCCCCATCTCAGTCCTCTATATCCTCCAGTACGTTGCTTGAACATGGTCTATCTCATCCTTCGTTTCTCATGTCTACTCCCTCCACGCTTTCATACTGCCTACCCCTTCCCTCATTCTGTGTCTCCCATTTCTTTCAGGGATCCATGCATTCATTTTATGCATTCATTCATCCATTCATTCATTCATTCATTCATTTCATTCATTGATGAGACCCACTCTCGAAACCAATCCGGTGTGGTGAACCACTTCTCCGTCTACTTCTCCTCCTCTTCCACCTTCTTTCCCATTCCCTTCACGTAGGCTTAGAGGTGAACTACGAAGTGGAGGACTTGCTCATTCCTCACCAGGACCGTGAGGGGCAGGCGCAGGCGCAGGGAGAAGGGTCAGCTATGTCACCCACCACCAGTAGCATGGCCTCCTCCCACTACCTCAGCGCCTCCTCACCCAGCCACGTGGTTGGTGCCTCGTGGGGAGGTGGCGACAATGATGCGGTGCAGCCAATGCGAGTGCCGATTACACATGGATCGTCATCATCGGTTGTCCGTCTCGAGGGTAGGCAGGAGTCGGTGGAGGCCAACACTCCCCCACCAATCCGCTCATCCACTCACGAAATCGTTAGTCCAGACAGCACGTCGGGTGAGTGAATACCACCTACCACCCACCTCTCTCTACTCTCCACCTACCCATCCATCATCCATCGTCGTCGGCGTAGTCATCATCATCGATTTTTCTCTCATTTGACAGTTGGATCGGAGGCTCGTCAACAGTCCCTTCGCCTTTCAGTAAGTGCGCCTTCTTCTACCTATACTACTACCACCACCACTACTAATACTACCACTACGACTGCTTCTGCTGTTGATGCTGCTATCTACTTTATTCTTGCCTCATTATATCGTGCGATTTTGATGACACATACATGTGCGTAGCACACCCGACTGCAATTCCTCCACACTCTCCTCTCTTCCCTCCCTTCTCTCCCTTCCCCCACACACTCATTCACCCTTTGCCTCCCTCAATACGCCTTTTGCCTTTGCAGTGGAGAAGACGCCTTCGTAACAACATCCGACGCGTGCTGCGCTCACTTTCTTCTTGTTGTCGCCGTTGATGATGTAATTGTTGCTGTTGATGTTATCGTTTCGGGTTCAGTGACCCGTAAATGCAATGCTTTTTTACATGCTTGATTGAAATAGATGATGCATTTTTAGCGCCACCAACACATCGTCCAAGCTCTGGGAGAGTGGGAAGACGGACACTCCTCATCGCCAAAGGCCGACGCCATGTTTGCTGCCATCTGAAAACGCAGCTTACACCCCACCAGCCAACATGATGTTAGGCGTGCTCATCTTTTGCGAAGGTGATCGACACTTACAAGTTAATGTAGGTAAGGTCAGTCCATTGCTCCAATTGAGCAACGCGTCTATTCGTTTTGAATATGAACTTTGCTACAAAACACATGCTTGAAGTAAATAGACGTGCACGACTAATTGGCAAAATGACATTCCTCGCTGTCGTTTAAACCACTTTTACGACTTGTTGGCAAACCTTACAGCATCACTGTTATGCATTTACATTACTGATATACAAATATTAACAACTTTCTTATTTAGAGCGCTTTGTAAATTACCGTTAGTACGTTCGCTACTCAAATTATACGCAAAAGTCGAAAATGTTGGTATTTGTCGTACTTATAATTCCATCAAAAATACATAAAAATTCAAAGTTTGTTTGTTTTACCGGACGAACTTTGAACTGGTTAGTCAGAAATGTGCGCGGATTGCGTAGTTTGCACGTGTTTTCGGGGATAAATTTTCAAATTAATGCGCCTTTATCCGCTGCCAAAAGTTGGGAAGCCAGTAAGTATTGAGTATCTTTTGATTATTTTTATTTAGTCAGTTGCTGTGAGGTAGTTTAAATGCCGATTTGTTTCCTTTATACACATACTTGTTAGAGTAGACGCAAATACCTCTTAATGTGGCTATTGACGGTTACTTTTAAACTGCAGGCTTGGTAGGTGGTGTTCACTCACCCGTCGTGCTGTCTGGACTAACGATTTTGTGAGTGGATGAGCGGATTGGTGGGGGAGTGTTGGCCTCCACCGACTCCTGCCTACCCTCGAGACGGACAACCGATGATGACGATCCGTGTGTGGCGGGTGCTTGCATTGACTGCATCGTATCATTGTCGCCAACTCCCCACGAGGCACCATCCACGTGGTTGGGTGAGGAGGCGCTGATGTAGTGGGAGGTGGGCGTGCCACTGGTGGTGGGTGGCACAGCTGACCCTTCTCCCTGCGCCTGCGCCTGCGCCTGCCCCTCACGGTCCTGGTGAGGAATGAGCAAGTCCTCCACTTCGTAGTTCACCTCTAAGCCTACGTGAAGGGAAAAAGAAGTGGTTCACCACACCGAATTGGTTAGAGAGTGAGTCTCCTCAATGAATGAATGAAGGCATAAAATGAATGCGTGGAGGGAGTAGACATGAGAAACGAAGGATGAGATAGACCATGTTCACGCAACGTACTGAAGGATATGGATGACTGAGATGGGGAGGACTGGGACAGGATGGGCGAGGCCAGCGATGCTTGAGACGGCGATGATGGCATTAGCGTCTCCTCCTCCTCCGCGACCTCCTCCGGCTCCGTTGACTCCGACGGCTGCGTTGGCTGTGCTGGCTCCGCCTCCTCAATCACGACCAGCTCGCCCTCCTCTGAATCACACAGTGTTATTAGTGACGCTGACGCCGCTCAATCGCACACTTACCAGCAGATTGAACACTTGGAGCTGCACACAGACATCTCCGACGAGCTTCGCTCATCTGCATGTACCTGTACACGCAGAAGAGGATGCTCAGAAGGAAGTCTTCCTCGGATCCTTCAATGTCTACTACGCGCATGATGACTTTGATTTGCCGCAAGAGTAACATGATTGAAAGTTCTCGATGTTCTTACTTAGGCCACATGGGCATGGGATGTGCTGCCTAGCGATACGATTGTTTGCGTTGAAATTAATAAAGTCGATGAAGGACAACTAATTTTCCTTGTAGTTATTATTTGGAGGAGAGAACTGACTGGTTGGGTGATTTGTTTGTGTTGCGCGTGGGTAGTGGCTGTGTGTGATAGGTTGTAAGTATGCTGCAGTGCTTGTGTTTCGTACTGTGTTTGTGTATGTGTTGTATGCTTTTGGGCTGCGATCATGAAGAGTCGTTGTTAGTTGGCTCTGGGAGGATGGTGGAGAATCTGAAGAGCCTCTTTCCTCTTCTAAGACGGAGAAGGAGAAGTATTAATGGAGATGTGTATGCTCATAGGAAGCTCGGTGTTGAGGGATGTGTGACGCGCGATCAAATTAGATAGATAAATAGATGGATGGAGGGAAGGTTGGAAGGAAGGGCGAAAGGAAGAAAGAAAAGAAGGAAGGAGGGAGGGAGGGATGAAGACTTGGATTTGTGAAGGTGTAGGCGAGAGGAAGAAGTGGGGAGTAGTGAAGTTGTGAGCTGCACAGAAGCGAGAATTGTGAATTGAGGAACCGTGGAGATGGGGTAGCGTAGCTGTCATGTCTCCTGACAGAGGGAATCAAAAAGTTCAAATCATTCCACACAAAAAGTAATCCTGTTAAATTGTCGTGCGCTCCCACCTCTACCATGATCAACTATCCCAGTAAAATCGAACCTGTTTTCACAATTGCATTCTGGTTACTGGCAGATCAGGTAAGTTTAGACAATTAGCAGTCATGTCATGACAGCTACCACACGAGGTGGAAGGTCAGGTAGCACTCCACTGAATGGAACAACTGCCAATGTGATTGATGCTCAACTCAGAAAGTAATTACGAAGTTGGCCACTGTACCACCGCGTCGACGTATGGTGGGATGTGAAGGCATCGCAACCGAAAATTGCCATCTGAAAACGTAGCTTACACTCCACCAACCAACAAGATGTTGGGCGGGATTTGTTACAAGTGCTCATCTCTTGTGGAGGTGATCGACACCTGCAAGTCAATGTGGGTAAGGTCAGTCCATTGCTCCAATTGAGCAACGCGTCTATTCGTTATGAATATGAACTTTGCTACAAAACACATGCTAAAAGTAAATTGAAGTGTACAACCAATTGACGAAATGACGTTACTCATTGCTTTCGAACTGCTTTTACGATTTGCTGACGGACCTCGCAATATCACTATTATGCATTTATATTACTAATATGTAAATATTAACAGTGTTCTCAATTTGTGCACTTTGTAAACTGTCATTCGTATGCTTGCTGCCCAAATTATACCAAAAGTCGAAACTGTTGGTATCCGTCGTAATTATGGTTCCATCAAAAATACATAAAAATTTAAAGCTTATTTGTTTCATCGGACGAACTTTGAACTGATTAGCCAGATTTGTGCGCGGCTTGCGTAGTTTGCACGTGTTTTTGGGGGTAGATTTTCTGAATAAATGCGCCTTCATCTGCTGCCAAGAGTTGGGAAGCCAGTAAGTATTAAGTATCCTTTTATTGTTTTTAGTTAGCTAGTTGTTGTGAGGTACTTTAAATGTCGATTTGTTTCCTTTATACATATACTTGTTAGAGTAGACGCAAATGCCTCTTAACGTGGCTGTTGACGGTGTCTTTTTATCTGCAAGGTCTTCTCACGTGCATTTTTTCCTGTACAGATGTAAATTTCGACTGTTTTTGCGGTTTGTGAGGTTATTTGTTTTTACTGATGTTTGAATTTGAGCATTGGGGCGTGATTTTGTGGAGAGGTGCTAAAACCTAACAGAGTGCTTGGAAATTACGTGCTTGGAAATTACGTGCTTGGTGCTTTCTTGAAAATAAGCACCAATTTTACGAGTGTGTCGATGTATGCTTTTTCCTTTACCAGAACCAGCCGCAGTTGCTCTCATAACTTTGTGATTTCCATTTGCACTGCCTGATCGCGTTGATGTTGTTAATGCAAAACACTTCTTTGGATTGAGTGCGATTGATTTAACTGTTTTTAAGCGGTTTCTTACTTTAGTAAGAATGAGTTTTGATGAATGAGGTCCAATTTGATAAAGGGACTTGCAACTTTGGTAAAGTGAACGCAAAAGTCTCATATTATGGCTGTTAGGACGTTTTGTTTTCCAACTACGATGCCCACTCACGTACACTTTTCGCTGTATGACGCCTCGAGTGATAAGTTAAGATTGTTTTGGCAATTTGTAATTTGTTTGCTTTCTCACTACGAAGTGTTAACCATATTTATAAATCTTATTATGCATTATTTAGCTCGTTTTCGTGCTAGAATGGACACTGAAGAAGAAGAAGCTGTAGCAGTAATGAGTGCGAATCTTGTCTTTGTTATCACTTTACACATTTCTCAGGTAAGATTGGATTGTGCTAAATGAGTTGTTGTTGTCCTTTTTCGTGTGGGCAGCGATGGAATCAATGTTCGTCCACATGTTGGATGGAAAAGTGCTGTTCTCCTTTACCTGCTTCACCTGCGCTATTTTCACCATTATGATATGCGTGTTGTTGGCGCACATATGGATGGCGGAGGAGTGGGTGCAGGACGAGGGTTGTTTGTTGTGTCGATATGATCCCTGCTGTGAAACATGTTGTGTAGAGGGCCTAAGTGATGGCTGAATGGTAGGTTGCTCGGCTTTGACGGCATGAGTTGGTGTCTCTGAGTGTGGTGGACGCAGCAGGGTTAGGAGCGGAGGAAGAAGGAGTGGCTAGTGTGAAGCTTGGGCATCACCACACAGACTGTACTTTGTAGCAGTCCTAAGTGTTTGCTTGTTGAGGTGCCTGTTTCTTTTTCTCCTATTAGTAGTTATGTTTGTGTATGTTAGCTTTGCAGCGCTTTGGACCCCCGCACATCGGTCTTTCCATCGTTTAGTTTTTTTTCCTTTTTAGATACCACAAACTTACCTTGGTGGCTGTGATGCTGAAGTAACATGTGATGAGTGTGTGGAATGGTAGGCAATGCAAGATGTTGGAGTGATTCGCGGTGGCGATGGCGGTGGCGGCGGGGGCGTGTCCGTCTGGGTTGTGCGATGCGACTGTTAGCATGGACGACAGGGTCTACTACTGCTATTATGCCTCCGTATGTTTGTCTTCGCGGGCATGGGTGGCTGGGTGAGTAAGTGGGTGGGTGGCGGAGAAGGAGGGGAAAGGCCAGGGAGCTCTGCCGTGGGTGTGAAAGAGTGAAGGAGACGTTCACTTACGACGACGACAACGACAACGAATGGAAGCGCTATGGGCCAGAGTTCGATGGTGGCAATTGCGGTATGTTTTGTTTCCGCAGGTACGGAAATGTTTTTGCGGTGGGAGGGTGGAAGTTAATTTGTTACTGACTGTAAAGGTGATGAATGGTGGTGTATCATCTTAGTGGAGGTAAGTAAGTGGGTAGGTCTCCACTGTTGGATGTGTTGGGCGCGAACTATCGAGAGGAGGTGGGGGCGACTGTCGTGCTTCTCCTACTACTATTGCGACTTAGCCTTAGGAGTGAGAATAGATGGAAAAGGAGTTGAAAAGGAGGGGATGGGAAGGACCGTGTAGGGAGTATCTGGGGTAGAAAGCTGAGGCGGTTTCTGACATCTGGACTAATTACTATCGGGGTTGGGGTTGGGCTGAGTTTAGGATGGGATGTGGTTTGTACGCTGTGGCGTGTCACTTGGGTGGATTCGTGGTGGTCCCTCGTGTCAGCATGGGGATTGGGTGTTGTTTTTGAAGTTGTCAGTTTCCGTGTATTCTGAAAAGGTAGAAAGTGTTGGAGGAAAAGATGGAAATGTATTTTGCAGCCTTAAAGCACTAGCAGTAGTCAGTATTTGCGGTTGAACTAATTGGTGAAAAGGGTTAAACGCATTAAAGTGTGTGAATTTTAATACTACTAAATGTATTTACTGATGCGAAAGCCTAAGTTGGCATTAGAGAAGGCGGATCGGTGGCCACGTTTGAAAGACTGTCTCCTTCTCTTCAAAAGTCGTTGAAAGGAGAAGTGTGGCGATTAGGTGTTGTTCAAAGCGATTGAGTGGGTCTTTCGCAGTAGTAAGGGACGATGTTTTAAAATGTGCATGTTTCATAGTCGTCGATGAAGACTGTTTCAGCGAGTGGTCTAGTGCATTCGAGGAAGCTGTGACTATGGCAGTGAAGGAAGCAAATTATCTAGCAGAAATGTGAAAATGTGTCTGATATGGATCCACCCGAGTGTGTGACGAAGGTGGCTCTGATTAGAGCCAGTGCCTAAGTAATGCTGTAGCCTCGATTTTCAAAATTGGATTTCTTGTAGAAAAAGTGGCTAGAATAATGCAAAGGTGGTAGGATGGAAATGTCAGTCATGAAATAATATTTTGTGCTCGTGTATGCCGACTTACAAAGGGTAGTGGTGGGGACGTAGATTTGGATGGAATGAGCCTCCCTTTTGGGTGTTAGGCGGATGGGAGAGTGGAAGAGGATGGAAAAGTAGTGATGTGTTTGAAGTGATGGAAAAGGCGTCTTTTGCACTTGCAGCGAGCCAGGCGGTATGAATGTTTTACGGAGTGGCCTCGTGGACACATTGAGGTGAATGCTGGGACCAATTTTGCTTCCGTATCGGCCGGCGGTGTCATTGGTGGTGGTGGTGGTGGTGGCAGTAGTGCCGGCGATCGATCCTCCTTCAATGATCCATGGCTTCAATGAGCAGTCTTAAGGCGCTGTTTACCGACTCACTCACTCACCCACCAACTCACCCGCCAGCCCAAGCTCTGCCTGATGTCGTCGAGGACATAGGATGTTTGGAAGAGGTGGTTGGAAGCACCCTCCCGTGTGTGCAGAAAACCACACGTGAACTTGTTCCCCTTCCCTTCCCTCCCCTGCCCTGCTCTGCCTTGCCCTGCCCTCCTGTCTTCCTCTCCCTTCTGCCGCCAACGCCGCTGCTGCTTCTGCTCCTTATGGTAATGTGAATACTTTAGCTATCTTTATTGCTGCTATCTTTGGTAATGCTCAACTATTGCTACTGTTGCAATCAGTAAAGGCGCCTTTCTTCCTTCGGAATATGCAAGATGTGTTGGATATTTAGGAGTAGGTTAGGGACACTACGCGGACTTTTAGTGATCATTTATTTACCCATTCCTGATTTATTAATTCATTCCTGCCCGATTGTACACATTAGAGAAGTTGTGAAGAAGTTGACTGGGCATTTAGCACCCTGCGTCATTGCTGGTGACATGGGCTGACGCAGTTGAGCTCTTGTCTGATGGCACCACTGAAAATATTATCCATTGCTCCTTTGAGGCGGTGCATCAGGCATAAAACAGTTGTTAGTGCGTCTACTCTCCTCCACTCATTCTCCACCATTTGGTGTGAGTTGGTATCTCTGCAGGTGGTCACGTGTAAGAACTCTCGGTCGACGGAAGGGGGTCGCCAGTTCAATCATGGAAGAGCAATTGCTAACCGAAAGTGCCCACAACAACCTCTGGAAGTGCATCGAAATGGAGATCGGTTAAGCAAGCGTATTTGACGCAGTTGAAATGAGCGCCCTGAGGTAGTATCAACCGCAAAGATGGAGCCAGCTTACCACCACCACCGGGACCGTCTCTGAAAAGACAGCTGAGAAATGTCACTACATAAATGAAATGAGTAGAACCTTGATTACAAGTTCATTATAACATGCATACATGAGAGTTCTTCCAGAATTCCAGACAATGGTCTTCCATAGCGTAGAATTTTATTGTTCTTATGTGACCATCTAACACTCGTTTTCTAATCAGTCGAGCTGCTGTGCAAAAAATAAAAATAACCATTCTTATGACAGTTTTATCTTACAATTTTCCCATTGGCTACCACTCAGCCAATCAGATGTTCCAGAAGTCTTTTCACGGTCAACAAGAAATCTGACCAATTAAAAGAAACGGAACATGTAATTAGACTTTCCCGACATAAATCCGATGTTTGCTTGCAGCTATGTAGGCTGGTTTGTGGACATAAAAACCTCCTAGAACTCTTAACTTTTCATTGGCTATTGACCAGCGAATCAGATGGCGTTTAGCCGAGGAGAGATTTACGGTCGCCTTAGGGGATACCTGGATCGGCGTTTTGGGGTCTGCGTCAAATCATCTTAGTTCTAATCTCACAACAAGTACATGATATCATTGTTGTATGTCGACAGAGCAACCCAATACATGGTAAATGAGATCTGGGTGCGATTTTGTATCAAGTACTAAGTTACCTTACGTCGCAAAGGACTGTCCTGACCACTGCCTATTCAATATCGAAACAAAAGCTAAGTTTGACAAGCGCAAAGCCACTTAAATAAACATTTTGCTATTCTTCTGCGACTTTTAATAAGACTTTATTCGACATTACCCAAGCTAGCTTCTTTTGAGCAAATAAACGTAGTCCTCATGAGTTCTCCCCTGCCCCGTGGAGGTACATACGTAATTGTGTAAATGAGACACCGGAGCCAATGACAAATCATTGCGTTTCCACTTGTGAGGGTCATAGCACTCATCAGAATGTGAAAATTTAAGCACCTTGCAACATCCCTAGACTCCCTTGAAGGCAAAAGAGGGCGCATTACTATGGCAGAATATGCATATTCAATAAACAGAGGGCACGAGGATGCTGACAGGGCCCAGAGACCAGCTCACGCGACTAGGGCAGCATGGCCACCCAAGTCAGGGTAGCTGAAAGTGGCAGTCAAACAAACAAAGTATTACACTCTCGTTCATCAATGCGTGTGTGTGAACTGGAACACCCCACCTGGACCCGACGCGTGTATTGTTGCCTACTTTATTGCTTACACATTTGACACTGCGGTGTGGAAGCATTGCTCTCACCCTTTGACGACCAGTTTCACCTCTTATAATGTAAAGCTAAATCAAACCACTTCTGTCGCCGTTTGTGCACTCATTGGTGAGGGAGATTCTGGCGACAGAGAGCACCTTGGTGCCCTACACCAGCTTTGGAGAGAGATGAGTCCTCTATGCTCGTTTTTGCTGAAAGCTGAACCACGGCTACTGCTTAGGACTAACCAGATCCACTAGAATCAATTCTGCAACGCTGCCCACGTATCGTAACCGCTACTACTAATTAAGTTCGCAGACTCATTAGTAGTAGTACTGCCTGGCACTGAATAAACTACTGCCGAGAGTTGGCCAGACGCTCCTCAATGTGCTATTATAATTGGGCAAATTTATGGTCGTATCGGATAGAGGTGGAGAAAGTGTCTGTCACGACTGGAAGAAGCCCCTCAACAACCAGCACACCTGCCCAGACTTCCGCTGCAGTAACCACGACTGGCGATGACTCGACCTGCGCTGCTGTGGCCATTGTAACTCTACTAGCTTTCATGGCTGCTATGCTTTCGTGGCTTTTCTCGTAGGTCCGCACAACCAATCACCAAGCGCTTCAGCTACTATGAATGGTGCAGCTTCCTGTTTGCGTTCATCAAAAAAGCCGTTTATTTTCTATTGTGGACTGCTGCAAACCAATGTCAAATGGCAACGGACGAAAGATGTTAGTACTTGCATTCGTCTTCGTCGACACTGAAAGGGGTTTACCCCTGTGAGGTAGGTAAACGCGAATCATTGAACTGCAGTGATCCTTATTGTAGGAGGGAATGAAAGACAACGCTGTGATGCTGGGTGTGCCCTCAGATCCCCAGTGAGAGACGCTGCTGTTTCGAGCTATACAGCTAGCAACAAACCATACATTTGTCAGGTAGATGTCTGATTGGTCAAAACATTACCACGCCTTACTGAAATCTTATCAAAGAATCTCACCAGTTTAGAAAGTCAGCAAGCTCTTAGTAGCTACTCCTACCCATAAAAATCCAGGTGGGAATGTCGAATAGAGCTGCTACCTTCAAGAGAGGCCTTACTCGTATATGCGGTCCCACTCATACCTGAATGATCCACGATTTGGCACAAAGCAATTGTCTTGTGCACCCCATATTTACCATCTTTTGAGTGTGGTGAATCGTGTAAAGAGAGGTCAGATTACCGCCAACGCATGACGAAATAGGCCAGCGAATGAATACTTGCCCATCGTGGACAGTCGTCTCTGTGTACAATATTGTTGCCTGTTTAAGGCAGGTACACCAAAATCTTAAATCGTTTCTGTCATGCAACGTGTGTGTGTGCACACCAAGCAGGCGGGCGGACGAGGGCAAAGAGGAGTGGGGATGGGTAACTTGGCAAGCACTTATTCTCTATGGGGCAGTGCTTGTTATAGAGATGGAGTGATAGGTTATCAGCATAGGCTTACAATTATATCTGTAAATATCTTTATTCCCTTTCTTTTGCCCTCCTTCCGGCGGGAGAAGGGCGATGCGTGGGTGGCGGCCCAATGACCCTGAGACTAGCCAGTGACTTTCACTCACACCTGAGCGTCATGGAATGACCTTGAGCCTAGCCAATGTCATTCTTCAATGGTCACTTGCCTCCAGAGGAGGTTGAGCTGTTATTGAAAACGAGCATTAATACATTAAAAACTTCTTAAAGGACAAGAAAAGTCAGAGTTTTACAAAAAAATACGAAAAATGCAAGATACAGTGCAAAAGGCAGAACGAAAAGATTTTGAAAACTTTTTATAAGAAGAGCACGCATAATATTGTGCAATTAAACATAGCTGTAGATTACTTCAGCAATCAGATGACGCAGCAGTAATGCTAACCAGGAGTCAAAATAATTTCAAGAACAAAGTAGGCATCAGAGAGCATCAAACAGATAAATTCATGTCGACAAACCACTTTGAGTCACTCAAGCAATATACAAAGTTGGCCCGCAAATGCTCACTGCCCAAATCTTAAGAGCACAAGAGGTTTTCATGCCTAAAGTAAATATATAAACAATTCGATAACAGTTCATTTTGGAATAAAACAGGAAAACGAGAGTTGGGAGCACCCGCCAACTCCGAATGTAAAATGCACACATTTTTGTACGTACAAATTAGAGGAGTAAGGAGGCTGATACAGGTAGTTCCCATCTCGCGTTTTCAATGTTCAACCGTCGTTCCATTAGGCGTGTATTCATACTGAAGGTCTTCAGGACGCTCTGCAATGATAGAGAGGAAGGAACAAAATAAGGAACAACACACCCTTATAACGGCAACAACAACACAGTTAGAAGCGTTCCTCTGTTTACTGTGCTTTCAAAGCATCTTGGCCTGATGGTGCGTAGCAAACTCTACAAAGGCGAAAGGCTTTTGAGGCATCTTCACCTTGATGGAGCCACCACTGGGCTTAAAGAGAGCTGCCAACTCGCTCTGACTGGCCTGGAAGGCAACGTTTCGCACCGAAATGACTCAACCCTGTTCTTCCTCCTTCTTCACCGCTTTCTTTTGTGGCTTCGACTGAGGGCTTTCAATGGGCAGTTTTGCGGAGACCGCTACGTCAGCTGGCTTCCGGACGAGTGAGAACTCCTCAGTCTCCACCTGCTTCACCTTTTTGCTAGAGTCAAAAATAAAGGAAAGGAAAAAAAAGGTGGGAAGAATGAGGTCAAGGGGATAGCATAAAAGCGAAGAAAAATAAACAAATTTGCATTGGGTAAAGTGAAATATTACAAATGCTGTGGTCGAGTAAGTTCTAACGTAGATAACGAAACAGTAAAACAGTGAGACAACCTTCGTGTGACGTTTTTTCACCAACAAAAAAATCAAAATCAAGCACAGTCTTCGAGAAGGTGAGGCTCGGCTGATGCAAAACAATGAGCTAAACGTTTGGTCAAGGAATGATGCAATGCAAAGCCCTACATTTCATCTTAGGTGAAGCAGTCATGTTGCCAACTGCCAACTGCCAGTCAGTAGGTAGGCAGCAGTCCGCATTGGTGATGTAATGAACGAGGCTGAGTGATCAGTGCTATGCCGATTCAGAGAGTCCACCTCCCCCTCGAGAACGGATGGTGATGGTTCCTCAGCAAGATACGTGTTCGCTGAACGCTTCTTGCCTAACAGTGAGGACTGCTTAGTCGAGTATGTATATACATGTAGCAAATGTTTCGACGTGCCTAGGCGGCTGAGAGATGCGTCCTCATTATTGGAGGAGGCGGTGGTTGATCCTCATCACTCTGCCCCATTCACATGGTCGCCAACGAAAGAGGGTCACACTAACTTCCATTTAATCTACTGCTTGCAAGGCAACAAAGATTAAGTGGAAAGAAATAAACATTGAACTCATTACACACCTGCGTAGATATGTCGGTGCACCGCTGCTGGCATCGTGGCTATAAGTTGCACAAAAGACAGCAGCCTCACTCGACGTGGAAGCTAAACCTGAGCATCAAGACTGTATGCAGTCATGGTGTGTCTCTGTTTTGCACACAATTTTGGTCCATTTCACGGAATAGGCAATGTCTACACAGTCTATCTGCTTTGAATAGGCATGTGCGCACTACCTGCTATTCCCCTTGACCCTCACTTCCTTGGAACGAGTAAGGGGAGTGCAGGTTGGTAGGATCCTCTATTGTTGGTGATGTAATGAACGGGACAAACTATTGAGGATTGTCCTTGGTCACAGAGCAAACTTCTTTTTTCATGATAGATGAAAATAATTCCAAAAAGAGGTCTATGCTTACAAAACAAGTCTCGTTTAACTAAAAGAACTCCTTATTTCAATGATTTGATGCTGCGATTGAGCCAGTGTAGTGAAATGCGTCTCTGGCTCCTCACATCAGCATCAGTCGTGGCGCCAATGACGATGAAGCGTTAGTCAAATCCTCGGCATCAGTTTATGACACCGATCTGGATGGAAGCATGGTAAAATAAAGTGAATATAAATAGTATAAATAATATTCGAAATTTGCCTTTTTTCTGAAGTGAGGTTTGACCTGGGCTATATTGGAGAGACGAAGAGGGGCAGATGGTCGAGTGGATGAGTAGACTTGATTCACCTTTTGTTCTCTTTCGAGGGAGTAGACACGGATGAAATCTCTACGCCGTACAGTACCAGGTGAAGGAGAATAGAAGAATGCGAGGAGGAGATGGGCGAATAGTAGGTGTGTGTGTGGATGGGGAAGGTGAATGATATTCCGTCGCTGCATATGGGACGCCCTAATGGTTTTCTGAGGTTTTAGTGTTGCCGACGCTTTAGCACTAAGTGAGGGATGAGAAGAACGAGAAGTGCAATCATTGGAATTGCAGATGACCTGCCGGACTCTGAGTCCAAAGCAAACAAGTACAGTGACCGCATGTTCCACATTGTAGAGCAGTTTGTAAACGCCGTTCTTACTGCCATTCTTTTGGCCATAATGCAGTCATCAGACCTTTGCACTGGAATCAAGATCAATTTGCAGGTAAAATGGTGTAAAATTGGACTTTCTAGGCTAAGTGACTGATAAAAGACTTCTGGGTAGGAGTGTAGGTGACAATGTGGGTCAAATAATCAACTAACTAAGGTGTAGTAGCCACCAAGCAGTATGATTGGACCACATATTCGACCCGACTCGCGACACTGCAGTCATTATGGGCAAGTGCATAACGATGAGTGTGCACTGGTGAAGTCTCTGCGCCATGTGGCACCAAGTAAATGAGGATCGAGCATTGCCAGGACGAGAAGGCAGTGAGAGAGGAATAGGAGCAGGCATGGATAGTAAAGGTGAGTATTCTCTCGCCTCTTTCAAGGCGCTTTAATGCCTCGATGAAGTACCACTTTTGCTGTTAAAGGTTGCGAGTGAGATGAGAGGATTAAGAAATGGCTTCATGGATTTATCCAGCGTGTACTAAAATAAGTAAATAAAAGAGCATGTTGTTTGGGAAAAAAGGATGACCTGCTCGACTTTAACCCCCAGGTTAGCAGTGCAGTGCAAAATTCATGGCAATTCTATACACTGACACAGCACCTCATTCAACTTGTCCATCATATTGTCTCATAGAAGAAGTACTTGGCGAGTTACAGGTTTTCTGTTCTGTCGCTGTCGCACAGCACCCACGCACCGTACCCAGTCTCTCATGTTAGTCGCCTAAGCACAAAGCTGCGCTGCTTGCTGATTTCCTGAGTGAACGCGTAGCTCACAATGAAGAGTGGTTTTGTAACATACCTCCTTACTCTCATTCCCAAAGCCCTGACGCAATAATCACTGCGAATCACCAACCTTTCTCAACAGAATAATAAGTGGGGAAAGAAGAAGGGAGAGGCCGAAAGATGGGTGTCACTAACCGGTCCACTTCAGCATTGCAATGTTTCCGAGGGTTGAGAATGCCAATGCCAATGTCCATTAACACTTGGCAGCAATAGCACTCTGCAACTTTAACTCACCCTTTGCTCGTGCCTCAACCTGTCATTCTGTAAAATGAATCTCAGCTGCTAGACAAGAAGAAAGAAAGCTAGTGAGATTACCCTTTATGCGACAAGCGCACGACTGGAACCCCGTGCTTTGGTCAGCTGGTGCTATGGCTTGGCCTTTCGGTCAGTATGCTCCGCGCAGAAGTGCAAACAGGTGGTTGAAAATTCGGTTATCCGCTCAGAATGTCACACGAATGTCCTATTTTGCTGGCTAGCATGCGTATTAAGGTGTGTACTACTCCCAGATGGAGTAGCCATATTGTAATCCTTTCTTTACTCTCGTCCTTTAACGAATTCTTGAAGCGTGTGTTTGACTTAGCTTTTTTCCTCAAACCGAGTAGGTTGAGAGCAGGCAGGCCCTTTAAAGCCGAACTATTACTTCAGAGCTTACAAGAAACTTGTCTGTGTTAGAGGGATAAAAGAAGAAGGAGGGAGCAAAAAGCCCTTTTGGCGCTCCTACCAATCTCTTACCAACGGATGATTCACGTCAACTGCAATCAACATTAAAGGGCGGGCTTGCGCATAACCAAGCTTTATTTATTTCAACTAAAGCATGATGCTTGTCCATGTGTGCTGATGCTAAAAATGGAGTTTAGCCTGCCAAGCCTAGGTTGACTGCACTGCGATAGCCCAGCGATTGGACGCCCACATAAGTAAAGTGTTGCACAAGGCAATTCCCTGTCCGACTACGCCACAATGTTCCTAAAATGCAAGAGTTGTAATGTGGCTGTCTCAACACTTAGAGAAGCTAAAGCTGGAGAGTTAATCGGTGCTTAGGGTCACGCAGCGTTCGGCGAATAAGGTTCTCTGTGCAAAATCATCATCATCTACACTCAAGGGAGAAGTGTACTCTCTAATCCACCATGGTGCGCATTACTCTGCCTCGTTCATGGCATCATTAATGAAGAGCGCTCGCTACCTGTCCTCACTCCACCCATTCTGAGGGAATAAATGTAATGTTTGTTAGTCAGTGATCCAGCCGTTAAGTAGTTTGTAAAACGACGGAATTTACCCGAGTAGGGGTTAGCAGTGAAGGGAATTCGGAGGAGCATTTTTTATTTCTGCCACCATTCGCTTTTATGAACGCCTTGAATGTAACAGTTAATCACATTATTCTCTTGTCACCATATCCTTCTCTCAGTAGATCGACGGCCATCCGTAGATCTAGCCTGTGTCATGCCTCTAATAACATGCGCGACCAACTTGACGTATCAACAAATGTTTTGCTATCCAAAATCACTCCAAAGTCATCATACCTGTTTTAACAGCCTCGATGCTACCCTTTATGGGCCGGAAATGTAGCCCTAAGGTGACCAATATTGCCACCCTCCATGCGAGGTTACAACCCATCCTCATCTGCCTTCGAGGAGGAAGGGTACTCTCTGTGCCAGCACAACCCTTATCACTTCGACTAGCTCATAGCACCACCAAGAGAGTGCTCACTACTTGTTTGCATTCTACTCGATGCAAAGAAAACAAGGTAGTCCTATCTTTGCCTGAAGCTTTCTCTCCCACGATGTGCCTCTGTTGTCGTACTGCATGGCTGGCTTGTCACAAAACCTATGCAACCACGTATTGCTCACCCAAATTGCTAGCTTTTGGACTACTGCAGGAGGTCAGCTGACTTGTCGAGGCTTCTCGTGAGTCACCTGAACCCTCCAGGACAAGCTGACAAGAGACGTACGTTGAGCTTGATCTTGCAGGTTTGATTAATTGCAAGATCAAATCACCACATGCATTAGCTGAGGGCAAGAATCTGCTTTCACGTTGGGATTCACTTTGATTGTTCCCTTTTCGTATGAAAGATAATTGGATCCACTTGCATCTCACGTGCCGAGTTACCAAAATTTATTATGGGTCAGTTGGCATCAAATTCCATTTCACTCTACTTTAGCAGTTGTCAAGCCGCTTCTATAGCCTTTTGGCTTCATGTTGGCACTTGACTTAGCCAAGGGATAATGCTCGATCAAAGCTGTTGGTTAGTTGATGGGCCATTCAGTCGTTCTACAGCTTGGACAATAAATATTGAAGTTCAAGTCTAGCTGACTCATCTGGCAGCAGATTGTGGAGGGTCGAAGGTACCTATTAAGCAGCCAACTGATGTGGGTGATGAGCTTTTCACTAACCAGACCGCTAAGCAGTCGATTAACTGGGAGCCACAGTCGCATCACGTTGTTGTATCATCTTAAACATGACCAACCATTCGGACTGTTGGTCATTTTACTCATCTTAAGGATCAAAGACACGGTAGCATAGTTGCTGATACCTTACCGTGTCAAGGGATTCGCCCCATCAGGGATTTTGGGTGGTCGGATAGCTGCTTAATCATGTAAGTGAATCAAGTGGTAAGTCATTCCATATCACTGAATTTGGTCAAAAACATAGGTTTTCGTTACGAAGCGCCTATGCAAACAAAAAAACGTCTTATAATCTCCGGTTGAGTTCTAAACCACGCACGATTACCTTCACAAATCCCAATCGCAATCTGCTTTTTCGTTCCCTAGGCATACACATCCACCAAATCTGAGCAAACCAGCCGCAAGAATTCGTCTCATTATTGAAATTTTCGTCAACCTCACCACGCTATCGCATTCATTGTGGTATCAACGACAGGGAATGACTCCTACAAACCTATCTACCCACTTTGACGTCATTTTCCTTAAAAGAAGAAGATTAATGCAGGTAGATGTCATCCACTTTCACTGGTAATAGAATGAGTGGAGAAGAATGATGAGGATTTACCACTGCATCATTCATCAATTGAGACGGTTCTCCAACCACTTCGTCATATCGGTACACTTACGATACACCAAGACTAGGCAGGAGGCGTTCGGCGAAAACGCATCTCGCTACGGAATCGTTGTCATCTGCCCTCGAGGGAGAAGGCTACTCACTAATCCAGCATCACCCTCATCACTCTGCTTCATTTATTGCAACACCTATGAAGAGCGCTCGCTGCCTGCACTCACTGAATGATTCGAGTTGCTTGATAGCTAGAGATCTGGCCATTAAGTAGGTTGTTGACCGGAGCAATTTGCAGTGTAGAGGATAGCACTGTTGAAATTCCCGTAGGGCACAACCTCTCTTTTACCTTTAACTCGATTTTATGAATGCTTTGAAGACTGGAGACAATCGCATGCTCCACTTGGCATTGCTTCCTCTACTTGATGGATCACTGATCAACTTGAGACGTAGCCTCTCTTACCCTCACCAACTATTGTGACCTATTTAACATGTCAAATGGATGTGCCATAGTCAGAGCTACTGCAGCAGAGATGGCAGTTCTGCATAAATTGGTCGACCTAACCTAAGTTTTAAGGATTTCAGTGGCGTAGTAACACAGGCACCTGGCGGTTAATATGGCCAAGTGAGTGTCAAGCAACAGATGACACACCTCTCAGACTGCTTGATGCTGGTATGGCAGCTAGAGAAAGAATTAAGTGTGTTCGTTTTGGATAAGTTGCAAGTCAGTTGGTACAGGTGCAGTTTCGTCATGAGCAAAAGTAAATAAACACACACACATTCCTCTTTGAACACTTGGTCGCTCTCTTTACCAGAGTCCACCGCCGCACGAAATGGCGCTGAGGCAGCAGAAATGTGAATCAGACAAGCAATCGGGCGTCTTGGAAAGGAGCGTCAGTTTCGGTCATACAGACACCGAATAGAAATGAGAAATCACTGATAGATTATTCCAATGACTTCAGTAGCACAATCGGAAATTGCAATTATTCTAGGCTTAAAAGTTATTCTGTTAAATTTTAGATGGACGCTTTAGCAGGCTAGTCATGCAACTCCTGTCCTACTTTGAATAAAACTGAGCATCGTGGGCATATCTTCCCATTTTTAAATTAACTTTCGTGATAAGTGTTACACAATTCGCTATTTAGGTGCAAATAAGCAGGAAATAGTAAAACTGTATTGGTTCTCTGAAGGAAAACGCTATCGTCAATCTCCGTGTTATCCGTGGCTAGAGAGCTGTCAGTGAAATGAACCAAGTGTGGAGCGTTTGGGGTCCAGGTCAACCACCAATTGTCGTTGTTATTGAGACGTGGCAGATGTGTTACAGTGCACGAGGGTCCACTCGTGCTCCTCAGTGCATCCGAAGGACAAAAATATTTCTCTGCACCTCGAACCTAAATGCTAAAATTCGATCTATCTATTTGGTCTTTTATTTCTTTTATCAGGAGGAGGAGGCTACAAAGCTGAGAGGAGGGGGTAATGAGTTACAGATTATATTAAAACTAGGAATTACAGACCTACAATTCCCACTCTATGAGTATGCGACTGTAGACTCTGACCTCTCTCCCCTTCCTCATAATTCTGCCTCTAGACCAACACCTTGTACATTCGAGTGGATCATCGCATCGTAGCTCTTTGGCTTTGACATTCCTTTTCCGCCCTGGTCGCATTAATCTTGGACATGCTGATTTACACGGGCAGCAAGGCTTGTGCTACTTGCAAATGAAACAGCTAGATTGTTGTCCGTTGTTAACTCCTATCCTCTAACAGATTCATTGGAATGTCACATTCACGGCTTTCTTTGCCTCAAAACGAGTGAGTGAGAGCGGGCAGAGAGAGTCCGTTTCTTAATCGAAGGCAGGTGAAGCCAGTTCCAGCAGTTCGTCAAGCGCTTCTCAGCTAGCATTGAGAAAAACTTAGTCCAGCACATATATATATATATACAGCAAATATGCCGTTATGAAGAAGCGGCTGTGGAGGTGGTTAATCCAACCCTTCTGATCACCAGAGCTGCGCGTGTGCATGCATCTCGGCCTCCTAGCAGCAGCAGTGACATCGCCGAGCCTTCTCCTAATGTCCTTCATTCTCATTAAGCTACCTCGCTACTCATGTTACTAGTCATGGTGAATGTCGCCTACCTGTGCTCAAGCTACTGGCTCTAAGAAAACGACTACTAAGCAGGAATGAATGGACGCTGTATTTTTCGCAACATGTCAAAAACCAACCATTGAAAGCTTTTACCAATCAAACAAACTCCAGGCGTAATCAAAGCGTTAATTTTGTTTTTCATTACGAAAAACAGCCTCCTGGCCAGGTTGAATTTAACCAACAGCACGAAGATTGGAATGGCCTAACGGAAATCCACATTACGTACGCCTATTCACCACAGAATGTAAGTCTAACTGAGTAGACGCGCTCAAATTTTCGTGCAGCTACTTCTTGGCCAAGGCGAATTTGAGCATCTGTGCGCAGACGATGTCAGGAAAAGTGGCCAAGCAGAAAAATAATGTGCCACCGTCATTTTACCAAACGGATCAGTGACCAAAGAAATAAAATCTCGTACTCTCTCCTGCGTTGCTTGAATCGAGAGGCAGGCCTATTCTAGTAAATTACTACTGCATAACCTTTGTTGTCAGTCAGTACATCGTGCTCAAATTCGCTTTGGGCGAGAAATGGCTGCCACAAAACTTGGGCGTGGCTATTCAGCTAGCCCGCAATTCTGAGGTGGATGGACGTGCGCAGCGTAAATTGAGGCTGACCTTTCTGCCCTTTGTGCTGCCTCTAGACCTCAACCTGATGATGATACTATGCCTGGTAAGAATACACGAAGTTAATGCTTTTTATCACGCCTTGAGTTCATCGGGTTGGTAGCGGCTTTAGGTGGTCGATTTTTATAAATCTCATTTGACGACAGGTCGGCAGCCAGAGACGTGTTCGACGAACGATTCTCCTCTAACTTGGAATACTGATTGGTCACGCACATATGACGCAAGTGCGACGACCTGACGAAGTGGCTAGGTATCCGTCACCATTAATGATGCTGTGATCACTCTGGTCGTGGAATTCGGCGGAGTGTTGCAGAAGCGTTAATTACAGAGACAACGGAGGTAGAGCAACAGCACCGGTCCTTATCCAAACGTGCTTAAACATCACCACGTCACCTCGTTACTCATAGCACCAGTGATGGATGCTGACACCCACCTGCATAACCTACTCGTTTCGTTCTGCTGCACACCTTCTCTAAATGTAGAAATGCAGCTTTCGTTTCTCCTCTTTGACCTCCACACCCGTGGAAAGAGCAGAGTGGGAGCAGATAGCCTACATAGTCTCACGTATTCCACGTGTTTGCGTCCAACACACTCGGGTGATTGCTTCGGTGACTTGGCGATGACTCTGTTGGTGGATGAATAAGTCTGCGCAGCCTTCTTCTGCACGTACCTGGTCTTTGCACTGGTGAATTGCTGCCGTAATGCAGTCTACATGGTGACATGGTGACAGTATGCGTGTTACTGTCAAGTTAAAATAACTTAGATACTGTTTTTTGTTCCTCTTTCTGCTACTTGGTTGCTCGTGCTCTTTACCACCTGTCATCCTTCACTCCTGCATAGTTGTATGATTTAAATAAATTTTAGGACACTTTAAATGCTAATTTTTATTACCTAATTTGAGAAGCATCATGTAGAAGGGATTGAAATTGGCAATGGTGCTTTGAAAGTGAGTAGGTGAGTAGGTGTGAGGGGCGCGATAGTTACCTGTAGGAGGTGGTGGTCGAGATCAATCGAATAAGTAGGAGGAAGAAGCACTAAGTGGTACATCAAGGTTGGCAACGCTGATCACCTTGAGACCTGTCGGTACCCCGAATTTCAATGCTACAATGAGCTGGACTCCACGTTGACTTGTGTGGTGTATCGTAAAGAGAGACTGTCCAACAATCTATTTGACCACTTCAACCTTCAAAGTGCTTCAACATTCGATTGCTTTGGTCCTTGTATAAAGTCACAGAAATGATATCAATGGCAAGCTAAGCCACGGCGATTGGCCAGGCATCAAATCTGCTGCGTGTCATTGCCGAGATTTCAAGATGGATTCTCTGGATGTTTGACATTAGATTCCACTTCGCACTTTAGTCTTCAGTAGAGCTGGCTGAGAATAGAAGGACGCGACTGTTCGAGGGTAACCTTAGGGGTGTTGGTTAAATGGAAGGAGACACACCTCCTCCTTGAGTCTGAAGCATATGCCAGAGTCTCAGAGGATGGAAGATGAGTGCTCTTTTCATCGTGGTGAGGTGTGATTAACGAGTGCGCTTTAACCTCCTGTGCGGGTTGACTGCAATCCCACTCCTCTATAGAGAGCCAAGTACGCCTCTCAAATGAGGCGAGAGAGGAGAGCAAATATTTAGGCTTGTAGCTCACCTTGGGGCAGAATCAGACGTACCAGCACATGGCGTAACATGTGAAGTTGGCGTAGATGTGTACCACCTTTCCGATGGTTAGTTGGAGCTGTCGGAAATCGACAATTTCTCTGCGACAGAGTCATGTCATCTTCGCCTCGACGATCGGTGTGTTAGCCGTGTAGCCACATATATATGTGGGACAACGAATTCGTCTGCGGAGCGTCTTTCAGTGTCTGCCTATCTGTCAGCTTTCTTGTTTACTTGCATGGAAGGACAGATGTGTGTGCGGCTCGTGACTGAAGTAATAAGACTGTGGAAAGGAGACCGCAACAAGGCCGGAATGTCCCTTGCTGAGTGTGGTGCGCTTAATGTGGCACACGTAGTTTTCCGTCTTTAGTAAAAGAGGAAAGATAGGCAGGTACTTCGAAGATGCTTCGAATGCTGCAGCTTCTTTTAGATCAAAGCCCATGTTCTTAGCTTCCATTTGAGCATTCAACAGTATTTACACTCTAGGCTCTCATGCTACTCGTCTCCATCCCTCTTAAGCACTTGCTGCTCATTTATCTTCTAACCCGTTGGTCTAAATTAGCTATCGCGTTAATCGACTATCACAAGCAGTGGTAACTCAGATAAAGGCAGAGGGAGCAGCTCACAACAGTAAAATCCGACCAGCAAAGAAGTGGAAAAATTCTCTCTTATTTGGTCTTTTCAGTTCCTTATCTCCCCAGTGGGTCCTAAAACCACCAAAATTACGAGAACTCGGTTAGTCAGAAGGACACCTCTGTAGACATCACACTTGCAAGAAGCAAGCGCAACGAATGCGATAGTAAAGCCGACTGGATGGTTGTAATGGCGCAGTTGGGTGGGGCCTTAAAATTATCGGGGCCGGTAGATGTACCTTTGAAAAGTTAAGTTTACTAATACTTGGCTCATCTTTCACATGACCATGATTTGCTCATCGTACTGTAGAACGCAAGACTGAAACCTTGTGACTCAGCCAGTTGTTGCCATAACTAGGCTTGTGGTCAGTAGGACAGCGCACACCCTTAAGGTATGCGTTCCTACCAAGTCTCCTCGCAGGGTTTGAGCGCATCATGAGAAGCTCCCTACAATCCCGTTGACGTCTTGCAGTTGCTCATAGCTGTTAAGTAGGGGAGAAAGTGGTGTATTTTATCGGTTGCTTTGTTTAATCATTGCTTAGAAACGTCCACTGACAGCTACTACCGTACATACTAGCCATAGCCTAATGCACCCATTCCCATCTAACTAAAGGATTAGAATCCTTTGGTTTGACAGTATCACGAACGAATGACACGTTAGTCAACCGGTTATCGCGTGGTCGATGCCTGAGTGTGTGTGGGCCAAATGTTAGACCTGACCTGAAATGTTGCACTCACAATGTGTTGATACGTATCGATGGGGTTGGCGGCATGTGAAAAACGCAGATGTGCTGACAATTCTTGCATCGTGACAGGGTATTCACCCAGTACAAATAAGTTGCAATACGATGAAACCTCTTTTAAACGACCTCTTTCCGAATTTAGGGGAATGTCATCCTCCTTGCAAAGTGGGACTGCTCCATTGCGTTTATCTTTACTGCCTTGGCCTTCACTTACTTACTCTACTAGTCGCAAGAGAACGGGAGTAGCCTTAAGCTGCTTGGTAGTCATTGCTGCCATTATGGATTCAATTCCCTTCCTTAACGAGAAACATTTCTTCAGAATGCCCATCGCTTGACTAAGAGGATGGTTCAGCAAGGCAAGCATGCCAAAACTGGTAGATCTATTTACCAGTTTGATGCGTGTCTTTACTTATCAACTCACCAGCAGCTACAGCAGTCTCAGCGGCGGTGACGATGAACACAGCAACAACAGCAACAACAAGCCTCAATTACCTCCACGGCGGCCATTGTCGTGGTAGTGGCCACCATCGCCAGACAGTTTGGTCAGAATTTGAAGTGTTACTGCGCGAGTTGTGCAAACACTGACCAGTCAACCTTACCAAGATTCCGAGATGTAATTCCAAACATTTAACACCAGAGGCTGTTCAGTGCTAATTTTACGGATGTAGGGTAAGGCATCACCCACTTTTTTACTTTATAGCTTCGATTCAGCAAAAGAAGTGTTGTTAGATGACAGAAAATTGGTTCAATCAAATCTTAGCACCGAAGCAGATGACAACGACTTAAACAAACTTAACAGGTAGCACTAACTCTTGTGGCCATTAATTTAGTAAATGTAATAATCCCACAACTTGCGAATCCATGCATTTAAATCTAAGCGTCATCCCATTTTCTCCCACGTCTCTTCTTTGACCATTTGCTCTCCTCACCTCAGCCTATCGCTCACTCTCACAGCATGACCATTAAATACATCTTAAATTTGACAAAGAGTTGAAAGGAGGCTTTCATTAAGCATAGCATCATTCGCTGGATTCGTTGCATTCGATCCATGCTCGCAACAGCGGCTCGCATCGCCTTCCTGACAACTCGCTGCCACGCACATAAATTTCAAGTCTTTGTCCTCACTCTTACGAGCAATGAGCCAACCACATCGCTATTCTCACGCCTCGGTGGCGTGAAGACATTGGCGAAAGGAAGTTGCACTGCTCAAATAATGCAATGCAATCAACTTGGGTTTTCCGGATTTAACCTCTTCTTCGCAATCTGAGCTCATTGTCGAGCACCATCAATTTTGCCAAAACGTGGGTTCATGTCGTAAAACAGCAACCTGAACGCAAGTGAAGGTTTTAAGAATCTGATATAAAATTCCTACCTACCTCCTACTTTGATTACATTTGCAACTTTTCAATATGAAGATAATCAAAGTAGAAGGACGGGAGGAATTAGACCTCAGATCTTAAGACTATCGTCTGCATTTGTGTTGATGTTTCGCCACACTAGCTTCCACTAGCAATGAGCTACATCATTGCTGACATCTTCGTCATGACGACACCAAGGTCTGCAGGGTTGGCATCAACGCCTCCAGGGAACGTTGACACTGTAATGAGGTAAGATGCGCTGGGAACTAGTCAGTTGAGCCATTGTTGCCCATTTAACAAATGAGTCAAGGTGCGACCAAGAGTTGAGAGCTGGCAAGGAAACCAGACAGCGAGAAAGGCGTCTACATATGGGTCCATGCTCTGGGTGGTTTTTATTGAGTGTATTGATGATTACTGATTACTCTTGACCTGTGAGCGATTGTCGGAAGACTTGAAGTTCGCTGGGATTGCGAGAACCCATAATGTCGCGCCTTCCTGATTCCAATCAATGGCATCGATTCCTTCTTCTAGTCGGTTCATTTTTGAAAATTTGGACGCCAACGGGTCACCAAGAGTAAAAGTAACACAGAAACATCTGAGGGCATTTCCGGTGGACATCTTGCATGTCAGTGAAGAGCACGTGGAGGCTGCTGTAACTTAATGCCCACGATGGTATCACTGATGTGTAGAGACTCTGTCTCGATTCTCAGCTCTTATTTGTCGATAAATCCTGTATTTCGTCTGTAGGATCCTTTAAGCGATATCCAACCTTCCACAGCATGTTGTTAACGATTGACACACCTTTCAAACTGCTTTACGCCGGTATTGCAGTCAGAAAGAGGATTGACTAGGAAGCGAGCTCGATAAATAGCTGGCCAACCAGCATTCGTGATTGGTTTCTGGTTTAACTTTACTCCTTCCAAACCAGTGGGTTGAGTGCGGGCAGAGGACATTCTTCATCATTGATGACATGAACGAGGTTAAGTGGTGAGAATAATGCACGCTCACAGAAGGGCGGATGCTATCGCGGGGTAAAAGATTCACTGAAACGCACGCTTCTCCGCCGATTATAACGACCAGATTAACTGCCGCATTATTTGGCGAAAGAGACAGTTCGTCAGGCGCTTCATTACATCGGCGCATCTGCAATATATATATATATATATATATATATATATATATATGAGTAAGCAGTCCTCAATGTTAGACGAGAAGCGTTCGACGAACACGCTCCAAGCCACGGAACCGTCGTCATCTGCCCACGGTGGAGAAGAGTACTTTTTGAATCAGCGCAACTCTCGTCGCTCTGCTCTGTTTATTGTGCCACCAATGAAGAGCTCTCGCTTTTTGCTCTCAGTCCGCTCATAACAAGGAAATCAAGGCAGTTTTACCCACCCTACAATCATTTATCCCTATGAGAATCTAGTTCGTTCTGAGTCATCATTACTGGGATGTGGTACCACCATGTACGACCTCTGTCACAATTGACAACTGCCTAGTCACGAAACAGGAGGCGCTTACATGCCTGCATCTCTTTCACGTGGTGACCTCAGTAATTCGGGTCGGATCTAGTGCATGACCAACATTTCCTGTTGAATGTTTGTCAAAAGTTATCATCCTGACCTGTGTGTCCTGTGTCTGTGAAAATGGCATTGAAAGGCAAATAAAACTGTCCGGATTCTTTTGTGATAACAATTGGTCTACTGGGCTACGTCAGTGCAAATAAAGTCTGCTCGTTGATCGCTCTCACTCTGCCCTTTCTAAGAGAATGAAAGTCGACCCTGTCACACATTTTTATGGATTTGCTGATTTGTTTACGCCTTCTGACCACAAAGGATCATTCCTCCATCATTTCAATTTGCAGCTTTTGTTTACCCAAAACGAGTGGATTTAGAGCAGACAGCTTCTCGTCCAACATTAAGGACTACTTCGTCAAGCATATGTAGTGCAAATGTGCCGATGTGCCGAAATGGCTTCCGATTTGTCAACGTCAGCGAATGGATCAAGTGGCAAAATGCCAACTCAAAGTTCAAAGGAGTGGTGGGGGACTTTGGTAAATCCGCCTTCTCTTCACTTCATTTCTTTGAGTTATAACATGGTAGTTTTGTTTAAATATAGCTTTATCCACAACAAGTCCTAACTTTTGCCACCCACTTGAGCGGAATCGGGTAAAAGATGATGACATTAAAATAGATGGTTTTCATGATGATTAGTGAGTAAGAAGTGACGCATGGTGGCAGTACCTGTAGCCACAATCACGAACTACTAGTCCGCTGGTTAACGAGGGAGATGTGGTATCTGCTAATTGCAAGTACAAATGTCTGTAGAGATAACCTCATGCCGAGGTTGACAATAATGACACAAGTAAACGGGCCAACAGGCCAAATGGGTCACGCTCGCTGTTAGAGGTAAGGCATAGGTTGGGTCACGGGTAGACCACTAATGCATCAAATGGGAGAGGTAATGGCGAGTGGAGTGTGTGATCGCCTCCAGCATTCAAGACATTCATGAAATCAGATAGCGACAAATTTTTCAGCACTGCTAACCCCTGACCGCATTTTGTCCAACTGGGAGGACTATTCACTCACCCACCTGAAGAGAAACTGTCCTCTTCGTAGCGACGATTACCACATCCTCTCTCCCTAACTACTTTAACAAACCATCCCGTCCATTGATCCTTTCAACCAGCAACTCCGGTTGTATTCCTAATTCCGCTTTGAATTTAACAACCTGCGCTCCGTCCTTTACTTGACAGGTTTAATGCAAGGGACGAACAAAGACAATTTTCTTTCTGTAAATATTCACTAGAGGTGGCAACAAACACGAACGAGATTGCTGCCCATGAGAAAGGCAAGAGTGAAGCAGAGGATACGAAGACATCGTTGAAGGAGGATCTGGTGTACCTGGAAGTCAACACTAATGTGGCCACTTTGTTCCACTCTAACGAGAGACCCAATGTCAGTGTTAAGAAATACTGACTGCTGACAAACATTATGCACCAATTATTGACTTGAATGGGCCTACCTCTCGATTTGGGCAGCGCAGGAGGCAGTGGACGTCAAAGGTGATGCAGAAGCAGATGGCAGCAGCAACAGCAACTGCTGGCAAGGAACGTCCTTCCACTCATCACTTGCACCCTATCTAAATGTTGATAAAGGATCCGCAAATCCACAGGTCGGCTCCCCTTTACTACCCATCATGTTGACGCTGCCTAATCCGGGCTCTCTGTAATCTCTGGCCCTCCCATCGTGTTCTTTGTCTAAGTTACCTTTCCTTCACTTGTGGCATAACGTTGCTCATCAAGCTTCAATGTACCTCCCAAAATGGCACCAGCCTCAGCCATAAACCTGTGAAGAGACCGGAACTTGTAGCAAATATGGTAGCTGGTTGATGCTCGTTTCCTCGCAGAGGTTGACTTTACTTACTTACGTTGCGTGTCTCTCGGACTGGTAGTTCATCATGATGCAAGAAGAACTTACCGAATGCGTGCGAATTGTTGATTTGCATGCATCACATAGTGTGGACAGAAAAGTGTCGGTGCATAGACGCCACTTCGTGAGGTCATTGCTTCCCCCCTCTCATTCTGAACCACCATGGCATACAATGGTGGCTGAGAGAATGTGGTGTTACTCGAAGTCGTCTTTTGTATTTGTCCAAGCTTGGCTTCTAGACTGATCTTTTGAGCCTCTTGTCGAATTTATGATATAATATTAATAGTTAGAGACGCCAAAGTGCGAATTGGCAGGGTACACAGCCCAGAAGAGGTCAACATCTTTGCGAATAAAAAAGGTAATGCCATTGACAAAAAATAAAGAGGCTGGAGACTTCTGTGTCAAGATTTTAAGGACCTTCAGCACTAAAATGTCGAAAGGTATGGAGATGATGAAATGGCTGACATGTATCTACATCTACTGCAATGTGAAATCTCCCACAGATGCTAAGTAGGTGAAATCCTACCCAACTGCCACTTTTGTGCGCGTTAGAAGCCCAATTCATCGTGCTCCTTGGATCGTTTGCTGACTGGCTGGCAGTTGGCAGTTGGCTAAATGACCGCTTTACCCAAGATGAAATGTGGGCTTTGTATTGCATTATTTCCTTGACCAGATGACCAGTTCATTGTTTTGCATCGACCGAATCACTGCTTTAATTACCTCACCTTCCCAAAGTCTGTGCTAGGTTTTGTTTATTCTGATGAAAAAACGTCGTAAGGAGGTTATCTCCCTGTTTTACTGTTTTGTTATCTACGTTAGAACTTACCCAATCACAACATTTGCAATACTTTACTTTACTGAATACAGATTTGTTTGTTTTTCTTCTCTTTTATGTCATTCCCTTGACCTCATTCTTTCCCCCTTTTTTTCCTTTCCCTTCTCTTTAACCCTAGCGCACAGGTGAAGCAGGTAGAGACTGAGGAGTTTCCACTCGTCCGGAAGCCAGCTGACGTAGTGGTCTCCGCAACACTGCCTGTTGAAAGCCCTCAGTCGTGGTCACAAAAAAAGGCGATGAAGAAGGAGGAAGAACAAGGTCGAGTCATTTTGGTGTGAAATGTTGCCCTTCAGGCCAGTCAGAGCGAGGTGGCAGCTCCATCAAGGTGAAGATGCCTTAAAAGCCCTCCAGAGGTCATCGCGATTTTGCCTTTGTAGAGGCAGCTACGCACGATCAGGCCAAGATGGTTCGGAAGTACAGCAAACAAAGGAACGCTTCTATTTATGGTGTCGTTGCTGTTATAAGGGTGTGTTTTTCTCTTTTCTCTCCCTTCCTCTCTTTATTGCAGAGCGTCCTGAAGACCTTTGGTGTGGATACACACCTAATGGAAAGGCGATTGAACATTGAATACGCGAGATGGGAACGACCTCTTTCAACTTCCTTATTCCTCCACTTTGTCCATACAAAAACGCGTGTTCCAAACTGTCTTCTTGCTGTTTTATTCGAAAAGGAATTGGCGTTGAATTGTCTATATATTCGATCTAGGCATTAAAACCTCTATTGTTCCTGAGATTTGTACAGTGAGAAGCGCAGGCCAACTTTGTGCATTGTTTGAGTGACTCAAAGTGGTTTGTCATAGGAATTTATCTGTTCGCCGCTTTCTGATGCGCAATTTGTTCTTGAACTGATTTTGACCCCTAGTTGGTATTACTGCTGCGTCATCTGGTTGCAGAAGTAATCTACAGCTATTTTTAATTGCACAATATCATGCGTGCTCTTCTTATAAAAAATTTTCAAAATCTTTTTGTTCTGCCTTGTGCACTGCATTTTGCATATTTTTTGCTTTTGAATAACTTCGGTTATGTTCGTCCTTTAAGAAGTTTTTAAAATTTTAAAGCTCGTTTTCGATAACAGCTCAACCTCTTCTGGAGGCAAGTGGCCATTGAAGAATGACATTGGCTAGTCTCAAGGTCGTTCAGTCGCCATCCGTCTAACGTCCCTCTCGGCCACAAGGAAGGCGGAAGGAAGAGAGGAAAGGTATTTGCGCATGTAATTGTAAGTCTATTATGATAACATATCACTCAACCTCTACAACATGCACTGCCTCATAGACAATAAGTGCTTGCCAAGTTACCCATCCCCACTCCTCTTTGTTCTCATCCGCCCGCCTATCTGGCGTGCACACACACACACACACGGTGCATGGCTGATGAAATTTAAGATTTTGATGCACCTGACTTGAACAGGCAACAATACCGCACACAGAGACGTCTGTACACGATAGGCAAGCTTTCATTCGCTGGCCATTTCGTCAGGCGTTGGTAGTAATCTGACCTCTCTTTACACGACTTACCACACTCAGAAGATAGTACACGAGACAATTGCTTTGTGCCAAATCGTGGGTCATTCAGGCATGGGCGGGACCGCATATTCCATATTCGATATTCCCACCTGGATTTATACGGGTAGGAGTAGTTACCAAGAGCTTGCAAACCTTCTAAACTGGTAAGATTCTTTGATGAGGTTTCAGTAAGGCGTGGTAATGATTTGACTGACTAGGCAACTACCTGACAAATGTATGGTTTGTGGCTAGATGTGCAGCTCGAAACAGCATCGCCCCTCACTGAGGATTTGAGAGCACACCCAGCATTACAACGTTGTCTTTCATTCCCTCCTACGATAAGTATCATTGCAGTTCAGTGATTTCCGATTGCCTACCTTACAGGGGTAAACTCCTCTCAGTGTCGATGAAGACAAATGCAAATGCTAACATCTTTAGTTCGTCGCCATTTAACATTTGTTTGCAGCAGTTGCACTCTTTAGTGGAAGTATAAGCGTTGCATGCTTGTACGGACCCATGAGAAAAGTCACGAAAGCATGGCAGCCCTGAAAGCTAGTAGAGTTACAATGATTAAAGCAGCACCGCCAGTCGTGGTTACTGCAGCAGAAGTCTGGCCAGGTCTGCTGGTCGTTGAGGAGCTTCTTCCACTCGTGAAAGACGCTTTCTTCTCCCCTATCCCATACAACCATAAATTCGCCCCATTATAATAACAATAATTATTATCAAATTCTATGCGTCAACTACCTGATAACTGATCACATTGAGGAGCATCCGTCCAACTGTCGGCAGTAATTTCTTTAGTACCAGGCAGTACTACTACTAATGAGTCTGCAAACTTTAATTAGTAGCAGTGGTAATAATGCATTGGCAGCATCGCAGAATTGATTCTAGCGGATCTGGTTAGTCCTAAGCAGTAGCAGTGGTTCAGCTTTCAGCAAAAATGAGCAAAGAGGACTTATCCCCCTCCAAGGCTGGTGTAGGCACCAAGGTGCTCTCTGTCGTCTCTCCCATCAATGCGTGTACAAGCGGCGACAGAAGTGGTTTGATTTGGCTTTAGATTATAAGAGGTGAAACTCGTCGTCAGCGGGAGATAAAGCTGCTTCCACACCTCAGTGTCAAATGTGTGGACAATAAAGTAGACATTAATACACGCGTCGGGTCCAGGTGAGGTGTTCCAGTTTAAACACACGCATTGAGGAACGAGTGCGTAAAACTTTGTTTTTTTTTTGACTGTCGGTTTCGACTACCCTGACTTGGGTGGCCATGTTGCTCTAGTCGCGTGGGCTGGCCTCTGGGCCATGCCAGCAACCCCGGGCAAACTTCTCTGTCAACCTTTCATGCCACGTAGTCTACCTACCGGCGATCATCATCATCATCATTTAATCAAGTACTGAGATGCAATGCATTCAATCACGAGTTAAGTTACTCCTCATGTGGGCCATTGTGCTAAAGGTACTAACTGAGGTGATACTAATCGGAATCGCGACTAATTCCACATTCTGTTTCAAGTGCAGTTTCAGGCGCCATGCCAGATGTGTCACACTTTCGAGACCGAAAGGATTGGAAGGCCATCAACTCCACCTCCCATGCCGCCCCTGTCTCCTCTTCCCTTCTTTCCCTCCCTCTTAGCCACTTATTAAGGAGAGGCGTGCTTCACTTCACCACCTCTACCCAGTCACTTGCACACCGGCACATAGAGACCAAGAATAAAGAAAGGCTTCTAATAATAAAAATTGCAGTAGCAAAGAAGATGAGTAGGAGACGTCAAACCTCTTGCTTTTGCGTTTGCTAATGATGATATTGGCACCGTCGCTAGTGCTCTCAAATGATTAAGAGAAGTAGTTTACAGGCATTCAGCGGATTGACCTGCGGTCTCGATGACAAACGTTCCAAATTCAGCTCCAGCCTAATGAAGAACAGGTGGGAGAGGAAGAGACCGTAATGGCCGAAAAGAAACTTAAATGTGAAATCATTCTAATAAAATCTATTAATTACAAGGAACGCTCTGTAGTTCCTGAAATGCAGCATCACCATCCCTTAAGTCATGGTGAAGGAATCAACTTCAGCAGTTCCGAGACGTCCACTCAACCCACATTGTTCACTCCACCACCACCCTAGCTCCAAATCGACTTTCCTGCCCTCAATAGCAGCATCGCCCTCCACCACAGAAGAAGCTCTAGCATTCCAACTCCTCCAATCAACCCAAATAAACGACATTCATGAGCATGCACAATCCGTTGGAGGAGTAAACTGCTAAATGCAAAACCATCAGAAGAAATTGAGAATCCTACCACCGTCCTGAGGGAAAAGGTCACAGTGTTACTAATTTTCGCTCCACCAAACCCTCCATCCACCGTCAGTTCACTCATTCAGCAAATCCCCTCCAACCTCGTATTCAACACTTCTGACTTATTGCCGAAGAAGACCGCCTCACAACCACCTCACTACTCCCAGTAGCATCCCGAGCGTACGCGATTCTGCTCCATTCATCAACAAATCCACCTTACATTCCGCAACCATCTACCCAGCCCTACCACAACTCACATCCATTTCGGTTGAAAGGTTCGTGACTAAAACTGGAACCGCTCACCAGAATAAAACTTCCCAGGTACGAATTGGGATTAAATTAACTTGTGAGTTGTCGCCAAGTACAATGTCTATTCCAGAATTGTCGGCTCAAACGGCAGCCTAATCGAATGCGTGGATCTAAAATGTTGAAATGGTATGAGAATGAGGACATCTACGTGACAAGTCGACGCAGTAGGCCTATTCCACAATAATGCGGTTGATGACGCTACAAANGCATTCCAACTCCTCCAATCAACCCAAATCAACGACATTCATGCGTATGCACAATCCATTGGAGGAGTAAACTGCTAAATGCAAAGCCATCAGAAGAAATTGAGAATTCTACCACCGTCTTGAGGTGAAAGGTCACAGTGTTACTAGTTTTCGCCCCATCAAACCCACCATCCACCATCAGTTCACCCATTCAGCAAATCCCCTCCAACCTCGTATTCAACACACCTGACTTATTGCCGAAAAAAGGCCGCCCCACAACAACCTGACTACTCCCAGTAGCATCCCGAGCACACGCATTCCTGCTCCATTCATCAACTAATCGACCTTACATTTCGCATCCATCTACCCAACCTCACCACAACTCACATCCATTTCGGTTGAAGGGTTCGTGATTAAGGCTGGAATCGCTCACCAAAATATAATTTCCCAGATACGAATTCAGACTAAATTAACTTGTGGGTTGTCGCCAAGTACAATGTCTCGTCCAGAATTGTCGGGTCAAACGGCAGCCTAATCGAATGCGTGGATCTAAAATGTTGAAGTAGTATGAGAAAGAGGACATCTACGTGACAAGTCGACGCAGTAGGCCTATTCTACAATAATGCGGTTGATGACGCTACAAAAAGAGTCCCACCTTCGATCTCACTGGCGGTCGGGAAAGCGCAGTAGACCAAAGACATTGGACAAGGGAGAAAAAACTCTCCACTTTACTCACACAATCAGGGGACAAGACAATGTGAGACGGCAGTACCTCACAGGGAATGGCCACAAGAGCCGATGATTTATTTTAAAATAATAATCTGGAAACCTACTTTACCAAACAACCACAATCTTACACAAGATAAGCCCAAAACGCCAACTTCTTATAAGCACATGAGTAAAAAGGTGTAGCTTATGACTTACACTATACGGAGGTCGTCTCGTAAGTCCACGGCGAGATTAGTGACGGTGAATTCAAACTTAGCGAGAGGTTTTTGGACATTAGAGAGAGCTGCGCATGGGAAGGCTAAACTGCGAACCAAGTTTGTCTCCCGTGAGAAATAGACGCAACCGAGACTTCGGCGCACTTCCACTCAAGACTAAAATGTGCGTAACTGCCACCAACTGACTTCGGGTCCGATTAGAGTCATGTGCAGACCCAAGATCGTGCGAGTAAACGACACTCAAGGCGCCAATGACTGCGAAATATCCAGTATCTCTGGATGGCGTACGCATGCACATGCCACTTAGTAGATGATGTTCGGAAGTGGACAAGTGAAGTGCCTCTCAGTCACCTGCGTGTGGGGTGCTTGAGCCAGCGGTGCTAATGCATTGCATGCTGCACTGTGAAAGCACACGTTGGTGGACACTTTTGAAAGAGTGTCGCCTTCACTTCAAAAGTCGTTGGAAGAGGAAGTGTGGCGATTAGGTGTTGTTCAGAGCGATTGAATCGGTCCTTCGCAGTAGCAAGGGACGGTGCTTTAAAATGTGCATATTTCATAGTCGTCGATGAAGACTGTTTCAGGGGCTGGTCTGATACATTCGAAGAAGTTGTGACTAAGGGTGCTCTTATTACAGCCAGTGCTTAAGTAGTGCTTTAGCCTCGATTTCCTGAATTGGATTTCTTGTAGAAAAAGTGGTTAGAATTGTGCGGAGACAGTAGAGTACAAATGTCAGTAATGAAATAATATTTTGTGCTCGTTTATGCGGACTTGCAAAGAGTTGTGGTGGGGACGTACATTTGGTTGTAATGAGCATCCCTTTTGGGTGTTGGACAGATGTGGAAGAGGATGGGAAAGTAGTGATGCGTGTGAAGTGATGGAAATGGCGTCTTTTGCACTTGTAGCGAGCCAAGCGGCATGAATGTGTCACGGAGTGGCCTCGTGGACACATTGAGGTGAATGCTGGAACCAATTTTGCGTCCGTATCGGCCGGCGGTGTCATTGGTGGTGGTGGTGGTGGTGGTGGTGGTGCTGGGGATGGATCCTCTCTCAACGATCTATGGCTTCAATGAGCAGTCTTGAGGCGCTATTTACCGACTCACTCACTCACCCACCCACCCACCGACCAACTCACCCGCCAGCCCATGCTCTGCCCGATGTTATCGAGGACAGGATGTTTGGAATAGGTGGTTGGAGGTACCCTTCCGTCTGTGCAGAAAACTACACGAGAACTTGTTCCCTTCCCCCCCTGCTCTGCCTTGCCCTCCTGCCACCAACGCCGCTGCTGCTTCTGTTCCTTATGGTAATGTGAATACTTTAGTTATTATTACTGCTGCTACCATTGATAAAGCTAAACTGTTGCTACTGTTGAAACCAGTAAAGGCGCCCTCCTACCTTCCTCCCTTTTGCATATGCAGGATGTGTTGGATAATGAGGAGTGGGGTGGAGACACCACGTTGCCATTGAATACTGCAGAGTTTATCAAAACCCGTGGTGGAATGGCGAATGCCAGTGCTGCGTTGATCTCAACTTCGATCATTTATCGTATGTTCATAACCATTCTGCAAAGAATGCCTTTCTTGTGTGTTTTGCTGGAACCACGCGGATCTCTGCTGCTACTTGTACAGAAGGCTAGTTGTGCATCATCCACGTAGTCATTCACAGAAGTGCAAAGTAAATGCATTGCTATGACTGGTTCTACTGGATGACGACGCGTGCTTCCACACCACAACATTCAATGCATTAGCACCGTTGGCTCAAAAGCCCACACGCAGGTGACTGAGATGCGCATCACCTGTCCACTTTCGACCATCATCGATTAAGTGGCGTGTGCAAACGTACACCAGCTCAAACTACTGAACATTTCGCAGTCACTGGCACCTTGAATGCTGTTTACTCTCACGATCTTGGGTCTGCACATGACTCTAATCGGACCCGATGTCAGTAGGTGGCAGTTACGCACATTGTAGTCTTGAGTGGAAGTGTGCCGAAGTCTCGGTTGCGTCTATTTCTCACGGGAGACAAACTTGGTTCGCAGTTTAGCTGCCCTTTGCGCAGATCTCTGTGATGTTCAAAAACATCTCGATGAGTCCCACTTCGCCGCCACTAATCTCGCTGTGGACTTCCGAGATGGTCTGCGTCTGGTGTAAGTTATCAGCTGCTACACTTTTCTACTCATGTGCTTATAAGTAGATGGCGTTTTGGACTCACCCTGACCAAGATTGTGGTTGTTTGGTTCAATAGGTTTCCAGATAAGATCTCCTTTGTGGCAGACGTTGAATCGACGGTGCTTGTTGTAGCATTTCTTTTGTCTAGTATGAGGCATTTGTAGTTGTGACCGGGCAAATTTCAACCAAATAGTTGAGAGGCAGCACTGCCGTCAAAGGTCGATTTCGTTGTGTACCCTAGTGACGGCCACGTCTAGAGGCGCGATAATATGCAGTGCGCTAGTCACTGACTCATTCCTCATGTCAGGTGGTGGGTGATCAGGGAATGGCTAAGAAAAGTGTGGCGATGGTCTACAAAATACCCTTCGACGGCATGCAGCCTCCGTTCACCTCACAACTAGTCATCAGCAGGATTCCCTTACCACTACCACGTGTCCTGTGAAGCATTGGAATCGTGCAAATGGTGGGATGGTTGCCTTCCTTCTTGCCCATGCATTTGCTCGTTGTTTAGTTGTTTCTTCAAGCAGTTATGCACTTAGCTTTTCCATGCTATCTTTGTCTTCTTGTTCTTTCTGGTACATGTGCAAGCAAAGGAAGGAATGTTGATGGATGTCAAGTCCCATCTAAAAGGCGCCGATTGAGGTGGGAATGAGAAAGGGAGTGGGTTAGTGAACCGAAGATCTGAAAACTTAAACGGTTGGGGGGTGAATACTACATTGGTGGAGTTGGCAGTGTGGAAATAGGAAATCAGCAATGTTGGGAACTGAGCAGCTTAAGAGGAACTGAGTTGGATAGGTGAAAGTCAGATTGCATAGTGATGGGAGCTTGAGTGATGAAAGTAAATTAGAAAAACCCCTTTTAATGCGATGCTAACTGGATAAGTGAGAAGAAATAAGGAATACCTCTTAAGTAGTGGATACTTTAGGTATTTTCCAAAGGTGGTCGTTGCTTTCTACGTTAATTTACTTGTCTTTTCTGATCAGAATGGTCATTTTAAACTACTAGGCCGTTTTGGGTGCTGCCAACCAATAGAAGTGCTGGTCTGTTTACGCACCCCAGAGAACGCAGGCAGTGTAGCATAGCTGCAGGCCCCTCACCACGCCAAGGGATAAGCTCATTGAAGTTGGTGTACCGCTAAGTGATTGGTTGGTCAGGCGGATGATTCAACCGCTCAGTTACTCAACAACTCAAGTCACCGAAGACGATGACTTGAGCCTTACGTGCGTGCAGGACAGCGTAAAATCACTAGAGCATTCTAAGCGTAAATGCCTGGAAGCCTCATCTCACTTACTGTGAAGTTCGCTGGTCTACCAACTACCTAACGGCCCACTTGCTGGCTAACGGGCGAACCAGACCAACCAGCTAGTGCTGAAGTTTCCTCTGCTACGTCATCCTAACTGTAGTAGTAGTCCTCAATGTTATGCGAAAGGCGTTAAAAAAACACGCTTTTTGCTACTGGACCGTCGCTATCTTCCTTTGGGAGAGTGAAGCACTCTTCGAAAGAGCATGATCCTTATCACTCTGCCTTGTTCATTACATCATCAGTGAGAAGTGCTCGCTACCTGCTTCCGCTTCACTCGTTGAGAAAAGAGGAAAGTCAAGTAGAAGTAGAATAGCAAGGAATCTGTGACACCTTGCAGCAGATCGGTTGGAGGAAAGGTTCGAATAAAGGACCGCAATCTACCTACTCAAGCTAGTACATTTGTCTGATAAGCTGATCGAATGCCTAGCAGATATTGCAGCGTCAAAAGTGCCATGGCCGTTGCCATAATTTTTCCCTTTACACATCAGCGAATAGACAGGAAGAGCAGAGCTTCGCACAATGCCTATAAGCTTCGCAGGATCATTGGCAGCTATCACAAGCTGATAAATCCTCCGTGACGCACATGTGTAACGTGTGCGATCAACTGATGTTGGTAGAGTACACGCCAATTATGGATTGCATTAAAGGCAAATTCATCAAAGCTTGACATGAAAAGTGGGAAACTCAGTCCTTATCTCCACAAAGAATACCACCACTCAGAGGGATCCTTTCGGCCCTATATATACCTCGCAGACCTCAAAGAGTGGTCAATTTCTTCCACTCACCACCTCGTTCTTAGCTTAACCCTTTGATCGCAATGACCTAAGTAGGGATGAGAAGATAAGCCAAGTTGACGAATGAACCCGGATTCGTGTCGAACGTTAGAGGCTGACTGAAATCATTGGATTGGCAGATTGACGGACGTTTGGAAGTTCGGCTTAGCTAGTGGCGCTAGGAAGACATTCTCCGGATGTCCAGCCACCCTCACTTTGTTGAGATCTTTGGGTAGCTATGGAATAGTTTTAGCTTTAAGATTTTCGAATAGCTTTACAGTGTTGACTGAGTTCTTAACTTCTAGGGCTGAAATTTCATTAGTTTGCTTCACCGCGATCTCTAATTCGCAGGCCATCTCACGCTCGTGGCCATTTAATCACTCCATCAGTCAATAGTAAAGCCCATTAGTGAGCAACAGAAGTGCTAAAAAGGTTTGATAGGCATTTTTACAACAGCCTTGCTTCTAATCAATTAAAGTCGTGCTGATGCGGAAAATAGGCGGTGGCTCGACCACCCATCCTTTTCGTCCAGGCCAGTTGTTTCAACCATCCTCTCGGCAGAGCCCTGCGAATTCCATGATCTGTTCCTTTGAGGAGCAGAAGAGATAAGTGCCTACTGATCTCGTCCTCTTGTCGTGCCACTAAGGCTCATGGAAAATCAGCATACGAGCAAGTGATCGCACATTCGAATACAGAGGTGTGCCGCCCAAGGGCCAATTTAGTGTCGCCAAACCGTGGGATGCATTAGATTAACTGATGTCATTCCAAAAAAACGCTTTATCTTTGTCTGCTTGTATTGATCTTTATCAAAGTCTTTGTAGCACGAGTTAGCACGAATGGTCGTCATTGCCTAATAAACGACAAGTGTCACACATATGTGACGCGAGGGAGCAATTATCTGTTTTAAGTAGCCACAAGCAATAATTTTGAAAATCAAACATGGTCATCAAGAAACAACAAATATTAGCTTATTTTATCATTGTCTGCAAATGCAGATTTTTCTTAGGCGCGAAATGAAACACAAAAAACTAAATGGTTCTGACATACCGAAGGTGGTGCTACAAAGCTTAAAAAACAGTCGCCAGTAACTTTTTTACAGATTGGAGATTAAGATCTTGCAAATTTCTTCTTTAATGATGCAAACCACCGGCGACCACTCAGAAGGCAAGATAAATCAGTCGCTACAGTTTGGTGTCTTTAATCATTTTCGCCGTCCATGGATCTCCGTGCTCCACGTCCTCAGTCTCTAGATGCACCACAGTCACCACGACCAGGGACTACGATAGAGGCACAGATCATCCTAATAAGCGTTAAATTCTCCATTTACAAAGTTCAAAAAAGGAAAACGGTGGATGTAAAGTGAATTAATAGGCCACCGTTTTAAAAACGCATCAACACTCTGCCACCCCGCAATTGAATTTTTATGGGAAGACATGCATTACGGGCGCACTATTCGGTGAATGTGTCTGGTGAATGTCCATGTCTCTCTTGGACCCATTCAGGATTGGGTCGCCTCAAGGTGGATTGCGACGTGGCTAACACCGTTACTAATGTGCGCATACGTCTCTACAGGCTCACTTCTGCTTGTGCTGGTTTCAGTGACCCAACTCTGTGCTGACTGACATCGGCTTGTTGCGTGGGAATGAAGGTGGATTGAAAGTGGAGGTGCATTCGCAAGACTGCGACCAACAGGTGCCAACTTCGACTATCCCTCATTGTATGTCACGTTTCATTCTGCCGACAGACGCTTTTGCATTCCCAAATATATTTCCTTCTTTCTTTCCTACGCCTTCTAATCTAAATCACCATAACAACATAGAGTTACTAGCGATCTCCAGCATGCATCCGCCGCACTCATTTGACTATGCCTTGCATGACACTTATGAGCATTGCAGCATTATTGCCTGCTACCACAAGCTGATCAATCCCACATGTCACAAATGTGTGGCCTGCGACCTCGAGGGAAGCAATCAGGCATGACGTGATGCTAGTAGTGTGTAAAAGGTAGTGATATAAAAGGTTGAAAATTGGGTTCTATTCTCCACGTAGAGCATCACCACTCAGTGGGATCCTGCTGGCCTCAGATGCCTTCCATGCCTCAGTGGTGTAGTCTACTTCCTCCACCTACAAGCTCGTTTTTTAACAAAGCACTTTGATCTAACTGACCTAACAGAAGGACTAGAGGTTGACAGGAATTGTTGGATCGACAGATTGATGGGCATTGTGAAGGTCGGCTGCAATAGTGGCGTGTAGAGGACAGACTCGGGATGTGTCGCCCATCGCACTTTGATTTAGGCAATTGTGCGGCTATTGAATAGCTCAGGCTCCAAAATATGGATGAACTTTACGGCATAGACTGAGTCCTTTACTTCTAAGGCTGAAATTTTATCAGTTCGCCTAATAGCGTCCCTTGATTTGCGTACCTCCTCGCTCACGTGAGCATTCAATCACTGTTCCTTCCACCCGTGAAATCCACGGATGCGCAACAGATGCATCTAAAAACCTAATTTTGCATGGTATCAATAAGCCTTGTTTTTATTTAATCGAGAATATGTTAAGGTAAAAAGTAAACTGCAGTGCGACTTCCACCCAGCCGCGATTATTTCATTCACATTCCAGCCGATGTAAAATTTATGACCGTCTCCTTTGAGGCGCTGATGAGATGAACATTTATTGGACTCGTCTTCTGGACGCGCAATGAGGGCGGAACAACAATCAGCAGAGATGCAAGTGATCGCGAACTCGAATACGTAGTTGTGCTTCTCAGCAACCAATCCACAACCACCGAACCACAGATTGGATTCGGGTAACTGCTGTCAGCCTAATAAACCGACCACGTCCTTAGTCGCTTATGTTGATCGCAATTAATGCGTCTGTGGCAGGTCCTAATACGACCGGTTGTCCTTATCTAATAAAGGCCTGTGACACGTATATGTGACACAAAGAAATAATTACCCATCGCAAGTGACAATAATCACTAATTTTGAAAATCGGTTAGATTTACTACAGGATGGAAATGAGATTGGTTAAATTCTATTGCAAAACATTTAATACTTGAAAGCTAATATGTTTGACGATATGGATCTGCTTCCACCGCGAAGGAAAATAACAAGTGACTAAGTGGTTTGGCGATACGAGGGCGCTTCTAGTGTTTCAAACATTGCTTAGAATGTAGTAATAACCTAAAACCGAAACAAATCTAATTCGGCGCTCACATTTTTAAGCACGTCAGAGATTGGTGCCATCGCATGTCATCTCGCGACGCTGAAGGCTCTTAGATACTGTGGCTCACAATTGGACCGTCTCCTCTGGCCAGCTGTCAACCACTTAGGAACTCATTCAGACTCCTTTACACATTTCTGGTTAGGCGGTCGGAGAGGTCTTGACCACGCAAACACACTCCCTCATCAAAGTGGTCGGTGGTGCTAATTTCTAGTCGTGGACACCATAAAGCTGGAACTGCCACGAGGACATCACCTGAGGTGGATGTTGATGGTAGCTTTGATGCAGATCACAGTCGTCTTCCCTCTAGTCTACAATCCGCAGACGGCATTGCAATGAGTATGAAGGAGTTACACTCAAAACTCTTGCCTTTTCAGACATGCCTCCTTTCTCCAGGTGGCTTTCAAGATTTCACGTTGAGGCTTATCTACATGGCGGATCTGAATCCATGATCGGTGCATGTGCTACTTAAGCGCTTGTTTGTTTTGTGCATCGGTCTTGGCTCTGCTATGGATTCTGATACTTATAGAGTGCGTCCGCATCAAAATCGCTAAATGATGAAAGTAAATGAAAAAAGAAGTGAACAAACAACCTTGGAGAACTGCAGTAAAAGAAGACACAGAACGCTCTGCAATGTGGAATGTTACCTGCCATAACAGTCTTATACAGATGAAATTGCCGCTAACGGCATAACAATATGCTTTGTTTAATCCATATTGTACAAGCAGACACATTTAGACCGCATTCACTTTCCCACTCAAACCTGTTTGTTTTGTGGCCCTGCTAAAAGTGATAAGTAGCAACGACCGAAGGAGGGGTCGGAATTGAACAATGAAGTCAACCGCAAAACATATTATAAAGGCAATGCAACATAGCATTTGCCTGTTATTTTGCTACTTGAACCAGCCCTACAGAATTTGCTAAGGGAAGCATGAGACTTAACTTAGTGCTGGAGTGACTATGAGTAGCCGGATTGCTGAGAAGTTGGCTGCTCCAAATAATATGATCAGAGCAGTTTCGTGCCGACAGTGCCTCAACAAGTACTTACCTAAGGAGGAGTAATCGACGCGGTAGAATCGTAGAGATGCTTTTGAAGTGGGTTGAGAAAATGCTGGTACCTATGCCAGCATACTGGCAGTGCAGTCACCTTTGTATGGCTTGTCACATATGTCAATCCGACGACTCTATGCAAAATATGAAGTAACCGAATGTGAGAGCATTTGACTAGTGGAACAGGTGGGTGATGGTTCGGTGCTAAGAAGTGAAGTGAAGTCGAGAGGAGACAACCGCAGTGCATATCGGCAATTCTAGTAGATTACAATTACATTTACTGTTTCCTTCTATTACTTATTCGACTAATCCCGACCACCTCCTACAGGCGACCATCGCTTCCCCACACGTACTCACCTACCCATATAAAGCACCACTGCTTATCCCATTCTCTTTTAAACGAAGAGCTTCAAAATGGATAGTGAAAATTAGCACTTGATGTGGCAATGCCACGAGGACATCACCAGAGGTGGATGCAGCTGGTAGCTTTGATGCAGATTACAGTCGTCTTCCCTCTAGTCTACAATTCGCAGAGGTCATTGCAATGAGTAATTGGGAGTTACACTCAACACTCTTGCCTTCTCAGACATGCCTCCTTCCTCCACCGGGCTTTCAAGATTGCCCTATTTTGTCGTTCTAGTGCCCCTCTCGTCTTCTAACTACCGCATCATAAGAGCAGCCAGCTGCGATATCGCACGCTCATGAGCGAAGTAATTCTTTTATTCGGAATATTCATGATAATGAGAATAAATGCAGAAATCGAAATTAAATGCAATCGCACTAAGCTATTGGATGGAATGGAAAAGTAGGAAAAGACTGAGTTTGTATTGGGCACCAAACATCCTCCCTAATTCAATGTACATTTTTGAAACGCTTCGTGTTGAACATGGGAACGTATATAGTGCCTTGTAATAACAGTTTCCTTTAAACCTCTACTATGAAAATGCTTTTTATACATGGGTTCTGGACGGTTCCTTTACAATTAAATATTTATGCATTGGAATCATGCCAGTTTTATCTGAGCTCTAAGTTTCGCCTAGCCTGAATGTTAGTCTTTTTGATTTCTGCTCTTTTCACTAGCGAAGGTCAAAGAAAGATTTGCGCTGTGAAGAGTGTATTGAACACGAAAACAGAGAACTGGAAAGGATCACCTAGTCAAGCATTTTGCTTGAACTCCACTTTTAAGTGCAGACCAATTTTGATCGAGCAGAGTGGCCACCTCAAAAACACTCTGAGACACAGGAACTACAAGTGAAATTTAGGGCAACTTTGTTTTTATTAAAGGATGAGGAGGTAAAAGCTGAATCTTGCGATTTGCTTCGCTTACCAGACGCAGGAATGGGCAAACGCACAAAGTGAACTTGGTGGACTTGGATTCTGTTTAGGACTGGTCCCCAATATGTTGATGAGGTCTTTTTCTCTTTGCTTGCTCCATAGCTTGTCATCTACTTCGATTCATTACCACCTAACTTAATGTGATTGGCACAACTCAGAGCACAATGACGAGTATTGATCAAATAAGCCCCTCTCCGCCTAGGTAAGACCTCACCAGGTACTTAGTAGTAATGAGTATAGAGATTCTGTTGTACCCAATCCTAGTGTTTCGGTCCCTTAATTCTTTCACTTTTCAACCATTTAGGCTTGCCTCAGTCCATAAATGAAGCTGCTGTTCCTAACAGCAAAGGCAAAGTAAGTGCATTCATTAAGCTTAAGCGGCTCTTATGAAAAAGATCCGTAATGCGGTGCCTCTGCAGCTTTTCACTGTGTTGTGCAAGAGGAATCTTGGCTAAGTTTTGATTTTGACACCTGGCAGAGGTGGCTTAAGCACGAGTAGCTGGCGGACACAAAAGTGCCATTTGGAAACGTTGGTGTAAGGGGATGTGAATGATGGCAATTTAAACGATACCAACAGTAGCGCAAGAATAGAAAGGGATTTGAAGACCCAATAGGGAGGTGGAGAAATTTCACACTGTAGAGATTAGGCATGTCTCGTAGCATCTTCATTACTCCAATTTCTGTTCTACTAGGAACTTTTGGATCAGAGGCATGCAAATAGGCTCTGTCCATTTAAGACTAACAGTTGATGCGTGCTGTTTACGGCATTCAGATTTGTCACAGGGATTATCCAAGCCAATTTGGATTGCACGATTGCTATCATCGATGTGAGTGGTGGCTTGATGCGAGACGATGTGCTCTCGTGTACGCATTGAAAGATGATGATGACATCACCCTGATCAATCTTCTTAGGATGAGATTCTACCTGGCTAAAAGTATCCTGCAGCCTATCATCGAATTCAATGGCTCATTCATCATTCGGGCGCGGAACGGGCAACTGTTGATTCGTTGTATCCAGTTGATTCTATGAATTCAGAAACCATTGTGAATGAATACAGTGACTAGCGAATTAAGTATTCGGGGGTCTTAGTTAACACCCAGGCGCATATCTACCACGACGAATTTCGTTTTACTTACCATCCACTTTTGGCGCCACTTAATCTCTCCCCAGCCCTTTTTTGAGTCTTCACGCGTATCAACATCAATATTATCAAAGTCTTCTCATCTATTCCTTTTTTTATTCTGATCGGCTCCAAGTAGCAATTCGGTTCAGAACCATTTTTACTGATTGTTCAATTTCCATTCACCTTATAGTCATCCAACCTTCACTGAATCTAGGGTTAAGGCACACATTCATTGGGCCCATCCATGCACTAATCCGTTCCTGATCTGGGTCTTTCCATAAACATGCGAAGTCAAGGTCAACGAAGGATGACTCGCTTCCCACAACAGTGGCCGCTTTTACCACTTCATTCAAATAGTTTCTCATTTTCTGGGGTGTCCTTTTATGCTAGACTGGAAGGTGAATGTGTTCCTCATCAAAACTTTGTACTATCGGTCGATCAGTGCAGGCTCTGAATGTCGGTATTTATTTATTGTCTGTCATTCTTTGTGTCGCTTGATTTGCCCTATGGTAGCATGACTATGTGAAATCGGAGGTCAAACATAATATCAAGACCGTGTAATGTTATCTCAAAGAAAAGTGAATTATTGTCTGCCCTTATTAACCTAAAAGAACTTATGCGCCAAAAGGTAAGACTGAGGCCTTCCTTTGCTTGTGCGTTAATGCTTCTCTAGCCCAGTAGCTATGAAGGAGCTCATGACTACCGGATTAAGGTTGTGCTCGAAATGCTGCGATACTTGCAAGTGTTGCGCGATTCCACCTCTTACCACCTGCTCTGCAATAAGAGGACAGTAAACTTGTAAGGTTATTTAATTTACGGGGCCACATCATGCCTACTTAGTGGAGCATGAGATAAAGAGGAATGTAAGATGACAAAAGTTCAGCTCTACATCTTATATCTTGCTTTAACTTCCTCGAGGGTTAAAGTCCTCAGACCGACAGATGGGTCGCTGGACCAATGCATGCTCAGGGCAGTGGGCAAAAATGCCATAGTGAGGCATTATGAATGGATTGTTAAAAAATAGTGCTTACTGTCGGAAGAAAAGAGGGCTAAAGAGCACAATAGAATCGCTGAACTAATCACTCCTGGCAACAACAAAACAAAGTGCGCCCTGAGGGTAGCCTTTGGCTGTCATCCTTAAATGGACTAAGCAAATGCAGAGGAATGAACAATGCATTTTTGCGCGACTCTATGAAGAGATCATGGTTTATGACTCGCAAGCAGAGCCGAGTATGTAGCTGCTCTTATTCGGCCTGTGTGCTCACTCTCTGATGTCAAATTGTGCCTCTGCACTCTTACAACTGTTAACAACTAGCTGAAATCTTAGGCATTGTCTCTTTTGGGTTTTAGATTGTTTTCTTGCCCTAAAGCATTAGCAGTTGAATGAATGACTGCTGACACAAAGAATTTAATTATCTGACTCTGTTAAGCCAATCGACACGTGACTCCTCTTGTATCTAGTATCGGTTCTTGAGTGGCTCCACCTAATTTGGGTGTGACGGAGGCGCCTTGAAATGCGGAGCACAACAGCTCTGGTGTAGGTATGCGTTCCATTGCCACAAACTGTGCTCAAAGATGCGTCATTCACTGAGCGTGGTCGCAGGAAGATAGGGTGAATGATAAGCAAGGTTGTAAAGGCTGTTTTAATTCTCATAGCCATTTTCCTTCACTTCAGGGGGAACACTTTTTATACGAAATAATCTTCTTACATTTCAATGCTTTCTATACTTCTGAAACTTTAAGGTACAATCATTAACACTTTACAGCATTCCACAGAGGTGGTAACCATTTTAAAACGACAAGGTCACCATTTGAATACAAACTGTCTGAGGCAAACCGTGACATTTGACTCATATTGGCTAGTATCTTAATACTACCGTAAGGCACCCAAACAATGCATTCCAATTAAATTTTGGATAATTGCGCACTTGAAAATTAATTTCGTTGCCTTTCGCCACAAGTGCTCAACTCACTGTCCACGAATAAAATCATGTCCCTTAGTGAAGAGCTAAATTATATTTACAATAGGTAAGGCGTCCTTGCATCCTGCTGTGCTACGACTTCTCCAATTCACTTTCCGGTTCAAATAGCTCATGTCTCTGCCAGTAAAGGTAATGGGACATCAGAATATTAATTGTCAGGAGTCACTATATTGTTGCTGCTCAACTGGCACATTTATTTCACACACACGCACACACACGTTAACACGGAGCAGTCGCCACTGCTCACGTCAGTGCTCACATCGAAGATGTGTTCACACAGGAGCACGCATTGGCTGTCAGCCCTTCGAGTGTGCAGTCGTCAGCTAATAAGAGGCTTGAGGCAGTGGTAAGTGCTGGTTAAATGATGGCATCCAAGTAGTTAGCGCACACCATGAAATGGTTCACCGTGGTCAATTGTAGCTGATATAAAGGGCTGCAAAGACTGTAAAGATCATCTTCATCAGACTGGAAGTGTTACCGTTTGTGCATTTCGCGAAAGAATGTCAACGGGTTTAGCTATTGGTATCGACTTGGGAACAACGTTCTCGTGCGTTGGTGTTGTCCAGAATGGCAGGGTTGAAATTATCGCTAATGATCAGGGCAACCGCACAACGCCGAGTTGTGTTGCTTTTACGGATCGGGAATGCCTCGTCGGTGAGGCCGCGATGAGGCAGGCAGTCATGAACCCCACCAACACAGTATTTGATGTGAAGCGTCTAATCGGACGCCGTTTTAAAGACAGGGCTGTACAGATCGATGTAAAGTGCTGGACCTTTAAAGTGACTGCATGATCAACTGCGTCGACACTTCGCTCCTTTCCCTCTTCTGTCTTCAATGTGTTATTTTTGTTCGGTCTGTGGCCCTTGGGCTCCTCTCCGCGCTAATAATAATCGACTAACCTCCTTGGCAATTCGACCAATTTGCTTTTCGAGGCGCAACTGCAACAAGATACAACTGTTAAGTCATGCAAATCGCACACCGACGAAGCATTCCCGATCCGTAAAAGCGACACAACTCGGCGTTGTGCCGTTGCCCTGATCATTAGCGATAATTTCAACCCTGCCATTCTGGACAACACCAACGCACGAGAACGTTGTTCCCAAGTCAATACTAATGGCAAACCTGTTGACATTCTTTCGCGAAATGCGCAAACGGTAAAACTTCTAGTCTGATGAAGATGATCTTCACAGTCTTTGCAGCCCTTTATATCAGCTACAATGAATCACGGTGAACCTATCCACGGTGTGCGCTAACTACTCGGATGCCAGCACTAACCACTGCCTCAAGCTTCTTATTAGCTGACGACTGCACACTCGAAGGGCTGACAGCCAATGCATGCTCCTGTGTGAGCACATCTTTGATGTGAGCACTGACGTGAGCAGTGGCGACTGCTCCGTGTTAACGTGTGTGTGTGTGTGTGAAATCAATGTGCCAGTTGAGCAGCAACAATATAGTGACTCCTGACAATTAATATTCTGATGTCTCATTACCTTTACTGACATAGACATGAACCATTTGAACTGGAATGCGAATTGGAAAAGTCGTAGCACAGCAGGATACAAGGACGCCTTATCCATTGTAACTATAATTTAGCTCTTCACTCAGGGATATGATTATATTCGTGGACAGTAAGTTGAGCTTTTGCGGCGAAAGTCAAAGAAATTAATTTCAAGTACGCAGTTATCCAAAATTGAGTTGGAATGCATTGCCTGGATACATTAAGATGGTATTAAGGTACTAGCCAATATGGGTCAAATGTCATGGTTTGCCTCAGACAGCTTGTATTCAAATGGTGACCAAGCCGTTTTAAAATGGTTACCACCTCTGTGGAATGCTGTAAAGTGTTAATGATTGTACCTTAAAGTTTCAGAAGTATAGAAAGCATTGAAATGTAAGAAGATTATTTCGTATAAAAAGTGTTCCCCCTGAAGTGAAGGAAAATGGCTATGAGAATTAAAACAGCCTTTACAACCTTGCTTATCTTTCACCTTATCTCCCTGCGACCACGCTCCGTGGATGACGCATCTTTGAGCACAGTTTGTGGTAATGGAACGCATACCTACACCAGAGCTGTTGTGCTCCGCATTTCAAGGCGCCTCCGTCACACCCAAATTAGGTGGAGCCACTCAAGAACCGATACTAGATACAAGAGGAGTCACGTGTCGATTGGCTTAACAGAGTCAGATAATTAAATTCTTTGTGTCAGCAGTCATTCATTCAACTGCTAATGCTTTAGGGCAAGAAAACAATCTAAAACCCAAAAGAGACAATGCCTAAGATTTCAGCTAGTTGTTAACAGTTGTAAGAGTGTAGAGGCACAATTTGACATCAGAGAGTGAGCAAACAGGCCGAATAAGAGCAGCTACATACTCGGCTCTGCTTGCGAGTCATGAACCATAATCTCTTCATAGAGTCGCGCAAAAATACAATGTTCATTCTTTTGCATTTGCTTAGTCCATTTAAGGGTGACAGCCAAAGTCTACCCTCAGGGCGCACTTTGTTTTGTTGTCCTTTTTTCTACCGACGAAATCAGGAACAAGCGATTCACACCCGATTGCGCAAGCACCTATTGCATCAGGAAGCACACAACAAAGGGGCCAGAAGCGATTATTTCAGTGGTTCTATTGTGCTCTTTAGCCCTTTTGTCTTCCAACAGTAAGCATTATTTTTTAACAATCCATTCATAATGCCCCACTATGGCATTTTTGCCCACCGCCCTAAGCATACATTGATCCAGCGACCCGTCTGCTGGACTCAGGTCTTAACCCTCGAAGAAGTTAAAGCAAGATATAAGATGTAGAGCTGAACTTTTTGTCCTCTTACGTTCCCCTTTATCTCATGATTCACTACGTAGGCACGATGTGGCCCCGTAAATTAAATAACCTAACAAGTTCACTGTCCTCTTATCGCGGAGCAGACGGTAGAAGTGGAATCGCGCAACACTTGCAAGCACCGCAGCATTTCGAGCACAACCCCAAATCGGTAGTCATTAGCCCCTTCATAGCTACTGGGCTAGAGAAACATTAACGCACAAGCAAAGGAGGACCTCAGTCTTAACTTTTGACGCATAAAATCTTTTAGGTTAACAAGGACAAACAATAATTCATTTTTTTTTAAGATAACATTAATCGGTCTTGATATCATGTTTGACCTCCAAATTCAGACAGTCATGCCACCATGGGGCAAATCAAGTGACACAAAGAATGACAGACAATAAAAAGATATCGACATTCAGAACGTGCACTGATCGACCGATAGCACAAAGTTTTGATGAGGAACACATTCACCTTCCAGTCTAGCAGAAAAAGACACCTCAGAAAATGAGAAACTATTTGAATGAAGTGGTAAAAGCGGTGACTGCTGTGGGAAGCGAGTCATCGTTCGTTCACCTTGAATTCGCGGGTTTATGGGAAGACCCAGACCAGGAACGGATTAGTGCATGGATGCACCCAATGAGTGTGTGCCTTAATCCTAGATTCAGTGAAGGTCGGATAACTATAAGGTGAATGGAAATTGAACAATCAGTAAAAATGGTTCTGGACCGAATTGCTACTTGGAGCCGATCAGAATAAAAATTTAAGAGGGGAAAAGACACAGAAAAGGGCTAGAGAGAGATCGGGTGGCGTCAAAAGTGAATGGTAAGTAAAATGAAGTTTGTCGTGGTAGATATGCGCGTAGAAATTCTAAATTCAAAGAATTAACCGGATGCAACGACTCAACAGTTCCCCATTCCCCAGCCAAATGATGAATGAGTCGCTAAATAATGATAAAAACTCACTTTGTATTTAATCGTTGAATTCGATGATAGGTGGCAGAATATTTTAGCCAGGTAGAATCTCATCCCAAGCTGATTGATCGGGTTGATCTCAAAGCCATCTTTCATTGCGTACACGGAAGCGCATCGTCTCGCATCAAGCCACCACTCACATCGATGATGGCAATCGTGCAATCCGACGTGGCTTGGATAATCCCTGTGACATATCTGAATGCTGTAAATAGCACCTCATTAACAGTTAATCTTAAATGGACAGAGCCTTTTTGCATGCCTCCGATCCAAATGTTCCTAGTAGAACAGAAATTAGAGTAATGAAGGTGCTACGGAGCATGCCAAATTCTTACATTGTGGGACTTCTCCGCTACTGTTGGTATCGTTCAAATTGCCATCATTCATATCCCCCTACACCAATGTTGCCAAATATCACTTTTGTATCCACTAAATACTCGTGCTTAAGCCACCTCCGCCAGGTGTCAAAATCAAAACTTAGCCAAGATTCCTCTTGCACAACACAGTGAAGATCTACAGAGGTGCTGCATTACGGATCTTCTTCATAAGAGCCGCGTAAGCCTAATGAATGCACCTACTTCGCCTTTGCTGTTAGGGACAGCAACTTCATTTATGGACTAAGGCAAGCCTAAGCGGTTGAGGAGTGAAAGAGTTAAGAGGCTGTAGAGCTAGGATTGGGTACAACAGAATCTCTGAACTCATCACTACTAAGTACCTGGTCATGTCTTACTTAGGCGGAGAGGGACTTACTTGATTAGATGTGAAACCCTCATTCCTGATTTTCGTCGGTAGTTCAAGAGACAAAAAAGCAACGCGTCCCTCAAGGATAGTTCATGCTAACACATTTAATTGCACTGGGTCGTGTGAAAAGATAAGTGGTTCATTGATGCAAGACTGCATAGAAAGGCGATGGTTCATGACTTGCACATAGGACCGACCTCGTCGCTCTTTCCCTCAACCTTCGTAGTCCCTCTGTCAAGCCAACTTGTGATCTTGACTAGCCCATTCTAGCTACTTGCAGTCCATCCGGACAGTTGACATATTGCACAAACCTTAGACACAGCCGCCTATGCGCCCTACTTTCATTCCTTACACCAGTGCACTGGCAGTTGAATGCGATGACTGCCGACACAAAAACTCTAAATACCCGGTTCTGTTTAGTCATTTCGTCTATTTTTGTCCCTTAAGTGGCTCCACCCGAATCGGGTGTGACGGAGGCTCCTTTAAAGACAAAGTGCGATGAATGGGTGTGAGCATGCCGTCAATTGCTGCGAGTCGCCTAGTCACAATTTCTTTGATGTCTCCGCCTGTTCAAATGCAATACTTGTCATTGTGCCCTGAGTTATGCTAATCACATTAAGTTAGGTGGTAATAAGTCGAAGTAGATGACAAGCTATGGAGCAAGCAAAGAGAAAAAGCCATCATCAACACATTGGAGACCAATCCTTAACAGAAACCAAGTCCACCAGGATCACTTTGCGCGTTTGCCCATTCCTGCGTCTGGTAAGCGAAGCAAATCGCAAGATTCAGCTTTTTACCTCCTCATCCTTTAATAAAAACAATGTTACCCTAAATTTCACTTGTAGTTCCTGTGTCTCAGAGTGTTTTTGAGGTGGTCACTCTGCTCGATCATTTGGTCTGCACTTAAAAGCGGAGTTCAAGCAAAATGCTTGACTAGGTGATCCTTTCCAGTTCTCTGTTTTCGTGTTCAATACACTCTTCACAGCGCAAATCTTTCTTTGGCCTTCGCTAGTGAAAAGAGCAGAAGTCAAAAAGACTAACATTCAGGCTAGGCGAAACTTAGAGCCCAGATAAACTGGCATGATTCCAATGCATAAATATTTAATTATAAAGGAACCGTCCAGAACCCATGTATAAAAAGCATTTTTATAGTAAATAGCTTAGTGCGATTGCATTTAATTTCGATTTCTGCATTTATTCTCATTATCATGAATATTCCGAATAAAAGAATTACTTCGCTCATGAGCGTGCGATATCGCAGCTGGCTGCTCTTATGATGCGGTAGTTAGAAGAAGAGAGGAGCACTAGAACGGCAAAAGAGGGCAATCTCGTAAGCCCGGTGGAGGAAGGAGGCATGTCTGAGAAGGCAAGAGTTTTGAGTGTAACTTCCTTATACTCATTGCAATGCCGTCTGCGGATTGTAGACTAGAAGGAAGACGACTGTGATCTGCATCAGAGCTGCCAGCTGCATCCACCTCAGGTGATGTCCTCGTGGCATTGCCACATCAAGTGCTAATTTTCACTATCCATTTTGAAACTCTTCGTTTAAAAGAGAATGGGATAAGCAGTGGTGCTTTATGTGGGTAGGTGAGTACGTGTGGGGAAGCGATGGTCGCCCATAGGAGGTGGTCGGAATTAGTCGAATAAGTAATAGAAGGAAACAGTAAATGTAATTGTAATCCACTAGAATTACCGATATGCACTGCGGTTGTCTCCTCTCAAGTTTGCTTTACTTCTTAGCACCGAACCATCACCCACCTGTCCCACTAGTCAAATGCTCTCACATTCAATCACTTCATATTTTGCATAGAGTCGTCGGATTGACATATGTGACAAGCCATACAAAGGTGACTGCACAGCCAGTATGCTGGCATAGACACCAACATTTTCTCAACCTACTTCAAAAACCTCTTTACGATTCTTCCGCGTCGCTTACTCCTCCTTAGGTAAGTAATTGTTAAGACACTGCTTGCACGAAACTGCTCTGATCATGTTATTGGGAGCAGCCGACTTCTCAGCAATCCGGCTACTTACAGTCACTCCAGCACTAAGTTAAGTTTCATGCTTCCCTTAGCAAACTCTGTAAAGCTGGCTCAAGTAGCAAAATAACAGGCGAATGCAATGTTGCACTGCCTTTATAATCTGTTTTGCGGTTGACTACATTGTTCAAGTCCGACCCCTCCTTTGGTTGTCGCTACTTATCACCTTTAGCAGAGCCACAAAACATACAGGTTTGAGTGGACAAGTGAATGCGGTCTAAATGTGCCTGTTTGTACAACATGAATCAAACAAAGCATATTATTATGCCTTTAGCGCCACTTTTTCTGCATAAGACCGTTATAGCAGGTAACATTTCACACTGCAGAGCGTTCTGTATCTTCTGTTACTGCAATTTTTCAAGATTATTTATTTATTTCTTTTCTTATTTGCTTTCCTCATTTAGCGATTTTGATGTGGGCGCATTCTACAAGTATCAGAATTCATAGCATAACCAAGATCCATGCACAAAACAAACGAGGGCGCTTAAGTAGCACACGCACCGATCATGGATTCAGATCCGCCATGTAGATCAGCCTCAACATGCAATCTTTAAAGCCCGGTGGAGGAAGGAGGCATATCTGAGAAGGCATGAGTTTTGAGTGTAACTCCCCCATACTCACTGCAACGACGTCTGCGGATTGTAGACTAGAGGGAAGATGACTGTGATCTGCATCAAAGCTACCAGCTGCATCCACCTCAGGTGATGTCTTCGTGGCAGTTCCAGCTTCATGGTGTCCAAGATTAGAAATTAGCACCACCGACTGCTTTGATGTGGGAGTGTGTTTGCGTGGTCAAAACCTCTCCGACCGCTTAACCAGACACTCATTCCACATTGCGCAGAAATGTGTAAAGGAGTCTGAATGAGTTCCTAAGTGGTTGACAGCTGGCCAGAGGAGACGGTCCAATTGTGAGCCACAGTATCTAAGACCCTTCAGCGTCGCGAGATGAAGTGCGATGTGAGCACCGAATCAGATTTGTTTCCGTTTTAGGTTATTACTACATTCTAAGCACTGTTTGAAACACTAGAAGCGCCCTCGTATCGCCAAACCACTTAGTTACTTGTTATTTTCCTTCGCGGTGGAAGCAGACCCATATAGTCAAACATATTAGCTTTCAAGTATTAAATGTTTTGCAATAGAATTTAACCAATCTTAATTCCATCCTGTAGTAAATCTGACCGATTTTCAAAATTAGTGATTATTGTCACTTGCGATGGGTAATTATTCATTTGTGTCACATATATGTGTCACAGGCCTTTATTAGATAATGACCACCTCTCGTATTAGGACCTGCCACAGACGCATTAATTGCGATCAACATAAGCGACTAAGGACGTGGTCGGTTTCTTAGGCTGACAGCAGTTACCCGAATCCAATCTGGGGTTCGGTGGTTGTGGATTGGTTGCTGAGAAGCAAAACTACGTATTCGAGTTAGAGATCACTTGCATCTCTGCTGGTTGTAGTTCCGCCCTCACTGCGCATCCAAAGGACGAGTCCAGTAAATGTTCACCTCTAGGCGTCTTGGTTGAGGCGTCAATGAGATTTGTAAAGTGTGATAAGCTCCACACCCACTTAAAATTAAATCTGCCTGACCACTAGAGACTCATTTGTCAGCTCTGCTGTCTTGTCTTTGTTCTGATTAATCATTGTAAATAGGCAGGTGAGTGGGAGGTCAGTCATCCACACAAATGTACTGTCTTCTTTTCCTCCTCCTCCTGCTTAGGTCACATAACAAGTGTTGCATAGCAGCTCTAGCTCTATCTTTTGCTCAAGCTGCTATGCTGTAGCAGTTGGTTTGCAATCCTTTGCCCGCTTTTCTGTAAACGTGCACGTGTGGGTGGTGGAAGTGGCAAAAGTGAGAAGTTGAGATGCTTCGACTCGAGTCTGGAGGCTTAAACATGTATGCCATGCCTGATCGCGATCACCACTTTAGCCACATAAACCAGTGAAGCGGTGGAAAGCGTGGCAATTAGCCAAGGAGTGGAACAGCTCATTCGTCTTCTAGGTGGCATGTTTTCACTCTTAGGCACCTATCAGTGGTATAGACGTTGGCGTTACTGCCATTTTAATTACTTAACATGAAAAACCATCAATCTCGGCACATTTTTCAGCGGAGCAATAGTGACAAGGGTGAACTGCCTGTGCGTAAACCCTCTTTTCCTGCCTGCTTACCCCTCCTCCTCCTCATCTTTCGCCAATTTAATTGCCGCCTTCTATTTTATGACTTCTTCTACCCTGCTTCTGATTCTTCCGGAGAGATGGCGGCGACTCAGAATCGGATAGAGGCATGAAGGACATCGATGGATCTTTTGCTGTTTCTGCGGTTAGGAATCAACGCTTTAAATAGTCCTTCCTCTTCACATTCTCCCTACCCTTACTCTAGAGGTTAATTTAAATAAAGATTAATGTCATACTGAAGGCTTTGTTAACCCTTTTTTTCAAGCGAAATCAGGCAAAGGTAATGGTAAATCGTCAGTGAGTAAGGAGAGACGCATGTTGTCAGTACCTGGTTAACTTGTAGCTACAGTCGCACCCGACAGCTAATTCGTTGGAGATATGGCCAATCCATCGGCTGGCTGTTATGCTAGTCGACGAGGAACGTCAAATTAACTGGCTGCAAGTACAGACGTCAATGACAGTATTGATATCCTTACACGAAAGGTGGCAATATTGGTCACCTTAGGGCTACATTTTCGGTCCATAAAGGGTGGCACCAAGGCATTTAAAACAATTATAATGCCTTTGGAGTGATCTTGGATGACAAAACATTTGTTGATACGTCGAGTTGGTCGCGTATGTTATCAGAGGCATGGCACAGGTTAGGTCTCCGGATGATTGTCGATCTGCTGGGAAAAGGAATTGGTGACAAGGGAATGCTGTGATCAACTGCTGCATTCAAGGCATTCATAAAAGCGAATCGTAGCAGAAATTAAAGAAATGCTCCTCAGAATCCCCTCCACTGCTAATCTCAACTCGAGTAAGTTTCGTCGATTCGCAAACTACTTGTCGGCTGGATCACTGACTAACAAGCACTACATTTATTCCCTTAGAATAAGTAGAGTGAGAGCAGGTAGCGAGCTCTCTCCATTGGTGGTGCCATGAACGAGGCAGAGTAATGCGTGTTATGGTGGATTAAAGAGTACACTTCTCCCTCGAGGGTAGAAAATGACGATTCCGCAGCGGGAAGCTTGTTCGCCGAACGCTGCGTGCCCCTGAGCACCGACTCAACTCTCTAGCTTTAGCTTCCCTAAATGTTGAGACAGCCACATTACAACTCTTGCATTTTAGGAACATTGTGGCGTAGTCGGACAGGGAATAGCCTTGTTTAACACTTTACTTATGTGAGCGCTTAATCGCTGGGCTATTGCGGTGTAGTCAACTTTGGGGTTGACAGGCTAAACTCCATCTTTAGCATCAACACACATTGACAAGCATCATGTTTTAGTTGAGATGAATAAAGTTAGCTTGGCTATGCGCAAACCTACCCTTTAATGGTGATTGCAGTTGACTTGAATCACCCGTTGGTAAGAAATCGGTAGCAGCGCCAAAAGAGCTTTTTGCTCCCCCTCCTTCTCCTATCCCTCGGACGCAAGCAAGTTTCTCATAATCTCTGAAGTAATAGTTCGGCTTTAAAGGGCCTGCTTGCTCTAAACCTACTCTTTTTGAGAAAGAAAGCCAAGTCAATCATTTACTTCAAAATTTGGTAAAGGACGAGAGTAAACAAAGGATTACAACCTGGCTACTCCGTTTGGGGGTAGTGCACACCTTAATACTCATGCTAGCCAGCAAAATAGGACATTTGCGTGACATGCTGGGTGGATTTCCGAACTCTCAACCACCAATTTACCTATCTGCGCAGAGCATACTGGCCACAAGGCCACGCAATGGCACCAGCTGACCGAAGCATGGGGTTCTGGTCGTGCGTTGTCAAATTAGGGGCAATCGCACCAGCCTTCTTTCTTCTTGTCAAGGAGCTGAAGATCATTATGCGAAATGGCAGGTTAAGTCACGAACAAAGGGTGAGTTAAGGTTGCAGAATGCTATTGCTGCCAGGTGTCAATGGGCATTGGCATTGGCATTCCTAACCCTCAAAAACATTGCAATGCTGAAGTGGACCAGTTAGTGGCACGCATCTTTTGATCTCTTCCTTCCCCTTTCTCTCACCTCTTATCCTGTTAAAAAAGCTTGGCAATACGCAGTGATGATTGCGTCAGAGCTTTGGGAATGAGAGTAAGGAGGTGTGTTACAAAGCCACACTTCATTGTGAACTACGCGTTCACTCAGGACAAGCAAGCAGCGCGGCTTTGTGCTTAGGCGACTAACATGAGAGACCGAGTACGGTGCGTGGGTGCTACGCGACAGCAACAGAACAGAGATCCTGTAACTCTCTAAGTACTTCTTCCATGAGACAATATGATGGACAAATTGGCATATTTCCAAGTAAGCAGGCTGTGCGAGCATTGCTACTCTGGTGCCTGGGCAATCATCATGCGGAGGTCACATGCTTGTAGTCTTGATCAACATTGATAGATAATCAGCCTCCAGGTAGAGCGATCTGTACCTCTGTGTACAATTTATGGCTGCAATGTCAGCAGCGGTGTGCCAACATGTTCGTCTAGGCCTGCACTAGGTTCAGCATTCAGCTTTCCTACTTAACGTCCTTTAACGCTAATGATGGGATACTGCTCCTATCATGGCGCAAATGTCTTGGGATTGTTTGATTTCTTGCTCACCACAAGCCAAGTTAAGGCACCAATTGGCTGTACGATGAGGATTTCATTGTCGTGTGAAGGATAAGTGCATCAACCTTCTTTATAACTGTGGAACAGCTGGGGTTCTTCTAGGACAGTTTGCGCTTAGACGTGGTGACGTGGGGATCACGCAAGTTGTGAATGCAGTTGCAGAATGCTATTGCTGCAAAGCATCAATACTCATTGGCATTCTGTACTTAATCTGCTGACTGGAAGCAGTTGAGGAGGAGTGGACGCTAACTGGGCAAACACAGACATTCCAATAGTCCTCTCCGAAGGACAGCTGACGTTGCTCTCTGATTGATAGATGCTAGAATGTGGCTTCGTTAATGTTGAACTGAACTAGGATGCCAACTAGGCAGCTAGCTGGCCCATTGAACGATACGCTGGCACCGCGACAAGCTACTCATTAGTTAGTTAGTAGCTATGCGTTGTGTGCGGATGTGTCTCGGCCCACTGAATTTGCCTTTTATATAGATTGGTAACTGGTTGGTGCGGTTTGTTTGTGAGTCCGTGATGCAGAGGTTATGTAGGTTGATGGTCGAAGGAATTCACTGTGGTAAAAGTCAGCAGTGCAGGGAGGTCTGAAGAGCGTCATGTTTATCGCTGCCACCATCCACTTTCCTGAATACCTTGAATGCCACTGCCAGTTATACTATCTTCTTGTTACTACTTCTCTATCTCGGTAGGTTGATGATCATCCGGAGACCAAGCCTTTGCCATGCTTTAGGCAGCAAGCGAAACTCACTTGACGTGTCAATTAACGTTTGTGCCATCCAAAGTCAATCCAAAGGCGTTATAACTTCTTTTTTCGAGGCATCGGTTTAACTCAATTGATCTCCACTGTAAGGCAAGTCTTTCCCAGTAAAAACCAACTGTTTTGGGGTATAGCTAACGGTGCTACATTCTCGTCTCAGCTTCCATTGATAGATAAATGTCGGTTTCCTGGTCAACATCCGATAAGTCTAGTGCTAGAATGAGTGTGGGCAGACGGATTCCTGAGAGGTCGACTGCTTTAAATAACACAATTAAAGAAATTTCGCGCAGACTCAAAAAAAACCTTGCAGAGTTCTTTCGAGTGGATTGAGAAACTGCTGGGAAATAATTTTAACCTGAAATAATCACCTCTCAGTGGTTATGCTTGTGCCACCTATGGTCATATGTTCACTTGTCGCATGTGTCGTCCCGACGACTCTATGCAAGCTCTAAAGTCATCGAAAGCGAGAGCATTTGGCTAGTTGGAGAGAAGGACGACAGTTGAATGATGAGAAGTAAAGTGAACTGGAGGAGATAACTGTTGTGCATGTTGGCAATTCTAGTGAATTATGCACATCACTTACTGTTTCCTTCTATTTATTCCATTAATCCCGACCACCTCCTATAGGTGGCCTTTGCGTCCCTCAAACCTACTTACCTACCCACCTCCGATGCACCATTGCTTATCCCATCCTCTTTCAGTCGCTACTGCCCTTAAAATAGTTAATGAAACTAGCACTTGATATGGCCAAAACTTCATTTGAATCATACCGCAATGTCTAGAGTAAAAGAGGACAGAAAGTAAGGAGCACTAGCAACCAAGCAGCAAAAATTGTAAAGGAAAAATTTAAATTAACAGGAACACCTCTACTGTCACCATGTCACCAGGTTGACTGCATTGCGACAGCAGCACCAACAACGTGCCTAGTCCCCTTCACGCTACCTCGTTCATCACGCCACCAAAGACAGAGAAAGTCATTTAAATGCACGCACCACACACGCTTTAATGGAAGGGTAGTCAAGTGAAAGGAGATAAAAGCCAAAGTTGATCTCATGCTCCTTATCCTTCACTCGCTTGGAGCGAGGACGGCTAAAGCAGATCGCTTAAGCTGCGAACATCTTTAAATTTCGTACGATTTATCTTTGTTGTCGAGAGGTTGCTTGTGCCTAAAGACCCTTTATCCAGCACCATTTGTATCGTCGTCTCACCAACTATCAGTCCTCGCATGTCAATCCACGCAATCCTCAGCTTATAGATTCAGACTTTAGTTTCTGTGCGATGCCGCATTTGAGTCCTGGTAATCGGTGCCACAAAGAGGACAACTTCTCTTCAGGTGGTTGGGTGATAAGTCCTCCCAATTGGACAAAATGCGGTCAGGGTTAGCAGTGCTGAAAAGTTTGTCGCTATCTGATTTCATGAATGCCTTGAATGCTGGAGACGATCGCACACTCCACTAGCCATCACCTCTCCCACTTGACACATTAGTGGTCAACCCGTGACCTGACCTATGTCTTACCTCTAACAGCGGGGGTGACCCATTTGGCGTCTTGGCCTGCATTTTGTGTCATCATTGTCAGCCTCGGCGTGAGGACATCACTACAGGCATTTGTACTTGCAATCGGTTGATATCACAGCTCCCTCGTTGACCAGCGGATTAGTAGTTCATGATTGTGGCTGCAGGTACTGTCACCATGCGTCACTTCTTACTCACTAATGATTATGCAAACCACCAATGTTTGCGTCATTACCTTTTACCCGATCTGCTTAAGTGTGTGGCAAAAGTTAAGCCTTGATGTGGCAAAAAGCTATATTTAAATCAAACTATCGTGCCAAAGTGCAAGGGAATGGGGTGAAGGAAAGGTGGTTTCATCAAAGCTTTCCATCACTCCTTTTAGCTCTAAGTTGGCACTTTGCCACCGAATTATTCACTAATGTTGACAAATCGGAAGTTATTTTGGCACATTAGCACATTTGCACTACATGTGCTTGACGAAGTAGTCCTCGATGTTGGACGAGTAGCTGTCTGCTCTAAATCCACTCGTTTGGGGTTAACAAAAGCTGCAAATTGAATTGATGGGGAATGGTCCTTTGTGGTCAGAGATCTTCGGACTGCTTACTCAGGTATATCTATCGCAGATGCGCCGATGTAATGAAGCGCCTGACGAACTGCCTCTTTTGCCAAGTAACGCTGCAGTCAATCTGGTCATTAAAATCGGCGTAGAAGCATGCGTTTCGGCGAATCTTCCACCCCGCAATAGCATTCGCCCTTCTGTGAGCGTGCATTATTCTCACCACTTCACTTCGTTCATGTCATCAGTGATGTAGAATGTCCCCTGCCTGCACTCAATCCAATGGTTTAATAGGAGTAAAGTTAAACCAGGAACCAGTCATGAATGCTGGTTGGTCAGCTATTCATCGAGCTCGCTTCCTAGTCAACCCTCTCTCTGACTGCAACACCAGCATGAAGCAGTTTGGGAAGCGTGTAAATTGTTTTTTAAAACAACATGCAGTGGGAGGCTGGATATCGCTTAAAGGATCTTACAGACGAAACACAAGAGTAAGAACTGAGAATCGAGATACAGTCTCTACACATCAGTGATACCATCGTGGGTATTGAGTTACAGTAGCCTCTACGTGCTCTTCACTGACATGCAAGATGTCTACCAAAAATGCCCTCAGATGTTTCTCTGTTGCCTTTACTCTTGGTGGCTCATTGACGTCCAAGTTTTCAAAAATGCACTGATCAGAAGAAGGAAAGCAACAGCATTGATTAAACGCAGGAGGGCGAAGCGTTATGGGTTCTCGCAATTCCAGCGAACTCCAAGTCTTCCGACAATCGCTCACAGTTCAAGAGCCATCAATAACCATCAATACGCTCAATAGCAACCACCCAGAACATGGACTCACCTGTAGGCGCCTTCACTGCTGTCCGGTTTTCTTACCAGCTCTCATTCACTTTGTCGCACCTTGAATTATTCGTTAAATGGATAACAATAGCTCTATCTTCAGGCCTCTATCTGATGAGTTTCTCCATTCTAGTTTGACCAAGCCATCTACCTGGCCTACCAACAGCGTGGCTCACCCCAATGCAGTGTCTACGCTCTCTGGAGGCGTTGATGCCAACCCTCCAGACCTTGATGTCTTCATGACGAAGATGCCAGCAATGATGTGGCTCATTGCAGATGGGTAAATTGGAATTGGTGGATGAGTATACCCGAAGAACTGAAAGCTAGTATGGCGAAACATCAACACAAACGCAGATGATAGTCTCAAAATCTGAGGTAAAATTCTTGCCATCCCTCTACTTCGATTATATTCATAGTGGAAATCAAAGTAGAAGGTAGGTAAGAATTTTATATCAGACTTTTGAAACTTCTACTTCCGTTTTTGTTGCTGTTTTACGACAAAACTCACGTTTTGGCGAAATTGATGGTGTTCGACAACGAGCTCAGATTGCGAAGAAGAGGTTGGATCCTAAAAACCCAAGCTGATTGCATTGCATTACATAAGCTATGCAATGCCCACTTAAGGAGGGCAAAATGCGTAAAGCAACTTCCTGTTCGCCAATGTCTTCACTTCACCGAAACGTGAGAATAGCGATGTGGTTGGCTCATTGCTCGTAAGAGTGAGGACAAAAACTTGAAATTTGTGTGCGTGGCAGCGAGTTGTCAGGAAGGCGATGTGAGCCGCTGTGGCGAGCATGGATCGAATGTAACAAATCTAACGAATAATGCTGTGCTTAATAAAAGCCTCCTTTCAACTCTTTGTTAGGTTTCAGGTGTATTTGGTGGTCATTTTGTGAGAGCGAGCGATAGGCTGAGGTGAGGAGAGCGAATGGTGAAAAAGAGAAACGGGAGAAAATGGGACGACGCGTAGATTTAAATGCATGGATTCGCAAGCTGTGGGATTATTACATTCACTAAATTGATGGTCACTTGTCGAGTTTGTCCAAGTCATTGTCATCTGCTTCTGTGCTAAGATTTGATTGAACCAAATTTCTGTCATCTAACAACACTTCTTTTGCTAAATTGAAGCTATCAAGTAAAAAAGTGGATGATGCCTTACTTTTAATTTACCCTGCACTCGTAAAGTTAGCACTGAACAGCCTCTAGTGTCAAGTGTTTGGAATTACATCTCGGAAACTTGGCGAGGTTGACTGGTCAGTGTTTGCACAACTCGCGCAGTAACACCCCAAATTCTGACCAAACTGTCTGGCGATGGTGGCCACTACCACGTTGATGGCCACCGTGGAGGTAAACGAGGCTTGTTGAGAAACGAGCACTAGTAAGATGTCAAGCTCCTGCGTTCATCGTCACCATCGCTGAGACTGCTGCAGCTGCTGGAGAGTTGATGGGTAAAGACACGCTTTTAACTGTCAAATAGATCCACCAGTTTTGGCACGCTTGCCTTGATAAACCATCCTCTTAGGCGATGGGCGTTCTGAGGACATGCTCTTTGTTCAGAAAGGGAACTAAATCCATAATGGCAGCGATGACCTCCAAGCAGCGTAAGGCTACTTCCGTTCTATTGCGACGAGTAAAGTAAGTAACTGAAGGTCAAGGAGGAGAATATAAACGCAAAATTCATTGTGCACATTTTTACGGATAAGTTGTTATGCTTCTGACCTTGAAGATGGAAATAGGGTGCAAGGAGCAGCCCCACATTCCCTAATTTCGGATAAAGACCGTCTAAAAGAGGCTTCAGCGATGTGCCCTATCACCATATTGCAACTTATTTGTACTGGGTGATCACTCTGTCACGATGCAAGAGTTGTCAGCTCATCTGCGTTTTCCACATGTCGCCAAACCCATCGTTATGTATCCACACATTGTGAATACAACGCTTCAGGTCAGGTCTAATATGTGGCCCACACACTTTCAGGCATCGACTACGCGCTATCCGGTTGACTAACTTGTCATTTATTCGTAATGCTGCCAAATCAAAGGATTCCAAACCTTTAGTTAGACTGGAATGGGTGCATTATGCTATGGCTAGCATGTACGGTGGCGGCTATCAGTAAACGGTTCTAAGCGATTAAAAAACAAAGCAACTGATAAAACACATCGCGTTCTCCCCCACTTGACAGCTATGAGCAACTGCAAGACGCCAATGGGATTGCAGAGAGCTTCTCATGATGCGCTCAAACCCTACGAGGAGACATTGATAGGATCGCATGCCTTAAGGGTGTGCGATGTCTTACTGACCACAAGCCTAGTTATGGCATCAACTGGCCGAGGTACAAGGTTCCGGTCTTGCGTTTGGCAGTACGATGGGCGAATCATGCTTATGTATCAGTGGACTTGACTTTTCAAAGGTACATCTACCAGCCTTAATAAATTTTAGGCTTCGCCCAACTTCGTCCTTGCAACCGTCCAGTCGACTTTACTATCGCATTCGTTGCGCTTACTTCTTGCAAGTTTGCTGTCTGCAGAGGTGTCCTTCTGACTAAGCGAGTTCTCGCATTTTCCGTGGTGTTAGGACCCACTAGGGACACAAGAGGCTGAAAAGAACAAAAAAAGGGAATTTTTCCACTTCTTTGCACGTCGGATTTTACTGTTGTGAGTTGCTGCCTCTGCCTTTCTCCGAGTTACCACTGCTTGTGATAGTTGATTAACGTGATAGTTGGTTTATTCCGACGGGTTAGAAGATAAATGAGCAGTGGGTGATTATAAGAGATGAAGATGAGCAGTATGAGTGCCCTGAATGCAAATGCTGTTGAATGCTCAAATGAGAACTAAGAACATGGGCTTTGATTTAAAAGAAGCTGCAGTATTTGAAGCAACTTCTAGGCATCTGCCTATCTTTCCTCTTTTACTAAAGACGGAAATCGACGTGTGCCACATTAAGCGCATCGCACTAAGCAAGGGATATTGCGGCCTTGTTGGAGTCTCCTTTCCACAGTCAAATTCCTTCAGTCACGAGCCGCACACACACCTGTCCTTCCATGCAAGTAAACAAGCGAGCTGACTGATGGGCAGACACTGAAAGACGCTCCGCAGACGAATTCCTTGTCCCACATATATATGTGGCTACATGGCTGGCACATCGATCACCCAGGCAAAGATGACATGACTCTGTCGCAGAGAAATTGTCGATTTCTGACGACTCTAATTAACCATCGGAAAGGTGGTACACATCTACGCCAACTTCACATGTTACACCATGTGCTGGCACGTTTGATTCTGCCTTAAGGTAACTATAAGCCTAAATGTTCGCCTTCCTTCCTCGCCTCACTTGAGAGGCGTACTTGGCTCTCTATAGGGGAGTGGGTTTGCAGTCAACCCACACAGGAGGTTAATGAGCACTCGTTAATCACACATCGCCAAGATAAAAATAGCACTCAGCTTTCATAATCTGAGACTCTGGCATATGCTTTGGACTAAAGGAGAAGGTGTGCCTCCTCCAATTTACCCAACACCCATAAGGTCACCTTCGAACAGTCGCGTCCTTGTATTCTCAGCCGGCTCTACTGAAGACTAAAGTGCGAAGTGGAATCTAATGTCGAATATCCAAAATATCCATCTTGGTATTTGGACAAGTGAGAAAGAGTGAATGTTACTAGCGTATCCCAAAAATGGCATGGAGCGGAATCTTCTCGCTTTATTAACCAATGCCATAATGTAGCGATGCGGACCATTGAGACGTCAGAGACTCCCACGATATGCCTTTCTGTCAGCTCATTTTACTCAGTCACATATTCATCCCACGTCCACCCTTAACGAGTTCAGTTGCAGTCTTGGGGAAGTCACTACTGCCAACTTTCGTGTGTGCATCACTAATGTCAACTAGACATTTCCCATTTTGCTTGTATTCACTTATTACTGCACGATTCGGCATCCCCCGTTGACTCGCAGATCTGTGGTTCAATGGGCTGGTCGAGTCGATAACAAACTAACTGTGGAGCGTGACTGTGGCTCCGGGTTAGCCAGCAGCTACTCAGCGCCCTGATTCACTGGCGGCTCACCACTTGCCTCTTTTACCCATTCAGTAAACTTGCCATGCTCTCAGCAAGCTTCCAGCCAACCAGCTAGCCACGGTGGCAATTAAGTGAGAAAGGAGGCGAATTTTTTTAATTAGCTACTGCACAAATTTTTGACTGACTGACCTGTCCATTAAATAACCAAATTATCATCCAACTGACAAATAGTCCCAAAGAGACTTATTCCCTGGCATGGGCTGATTATGATGATTAAATAGCAATTGACAACTTAGATGGGCAACGCTCTCTGCCAGAGTTCGTTGGGTTTTCACACAACCTGTCATTCTGTCGCGCAAGTTGTTGAGTGCTTGACTGGCCAAAGCAGCAAACCAACCGAAAATTCGCCTGACCAACAGCTAGTGATTGTGGTACTTTGTCAATGTTCTCTGGAGTGCGTCGATACCATCAGTGAAATTTGAGAACTGGAGATTTGCTCATCTTACCACCCGGTGGTGACAAAGTTACACACCGTGAATTTCCTCAATCCGACTTATACGTCCAACACCACTGTGGCTTATTGCAGTCCATGGAATGACTTGGCATATAGACGAATTCAATGTAATCTCTTGTCTCCTCTTCTTGTCTCGAGGCGTTCGTCTTAATTACTTGATACCCTCTGTTAGGCAAGTCTTTTCCAGTGAAGACTAAATGCTTTTGGGATAGAGTTATCAGTGCTGCATTTTCTGATCAGCTTCCAGTAATGCGAAAATACCATTCACCTTGTCGACATCCGAGAGTTTAGCGCTGAATTGACTGTGGGTAGCCGGATTGCTGAGAGCTCGAGTGCTGCAAATAATACGATCAGGCACTACCTCAACAACTATTGAAATGTAGAGGTGAAATCCTTCAGAGGTTGTTGGTGGATTAAGAAACGGCTGGAGAATTCATTCAACCTGAGGTAATCACCCCCCTGTGTCTATGTCTATGCCTATGCTGGCTGGGCAGACACATTTGTCTGGTTTGTCACTGACGTCATTCCGACGATTCCATGCAAGGTCTGAAGTCACTGAATGCAAAGACATTTAACTAGTAGGAGACAGAAGTGAAGTGAACTTGAGAAAGACAACTGTTGCGCATTTTAGTGATTCTAATGAATTATCCGCATCAATTGCTGCTTCCTTTTCCCACTTATTTGATTAATCCTGACCACCTCCTACAGATGACCATCGCGTCCCTCACACCCAATCACTTATCCACGTAATGCACTGTTGTTTATCTCATTCCCTTTATCCGATACTTCCCAAGATGACTAGTGAAAATTAGCACTTTAAGTGGGCAAAACTTTATGTAAATCCTACTACTATGTCAGAGTGAAAAAAGATAATAGGTAGGGAGCACGAGTAACCAAACATCAAAATTAGGGAAGAAAATCAGCATCGAAGTTATTTTAAATTGACAGCAACACCTCTAATGTCATTTTGTTGCCAGGTAGCAGCAGTTCACCAATGCGCAGCCTCGTTATGTGCAGAAGAAGGCTACGCAGACTATTTCACCCTCCGATAGCATCTTCATAAACTCACCAAAGCATGAGCATTGCGGCGACGTGACTGCCTCGTCTGCCGTCGACGAGTTGACGAGGACTTGAAACTGAACTGCGTGAGCAGCAGCGCCCAATCATCCGAGCGTGCTGGACGAGAGCAATTGGATTCTATGAGGCTTTGTGTACTAACTGCTCTCACACTTCTTGTTTCAAAGATGTGAAGATCAAGAGAGACGAATCCCACAACCTTTGGACCCTTCGCAATGCGCTCTTTTAATTAATGCTTCCATTTTACTACTTGGAGAATTGGCTTTCAAGAGATGCGGTCGATGTCGGATTTCAATCAGCGATCGTTCAAGTTGCCGTTCCTTAGTCATGTCTGTAACGAGCCAACTTTTGGGCGTGGCTGCAGCTGTGGGTGACCCACTTCACCATTTTCTCTCATTTGGCAATCAAGTGCGTAGGTTATAATAGGTGAAGGTCAAATGCCAAATGGTCATAGCTCTGGTTGTCGACTAATCAACAGATCAGTAACCATGCTACCAACATAGACAATACCACCAAAATTAAGAACCTCAGAAGTAGTTGCAAACGTTTACTTCATTTAAAATTGGTTTACACTCTACTGATTAACTAGCCGTCTAAGAAGAACATGGGCAAAATGATCGTCACATTCTCAAGGTGAGGTGGAGGAAGATACCGCACACCATCCTTATGCGAATCAGACATTACCTTCATAATATTTCCATTTTTTCCAAGCCTTTTCTCTTTCCACGCCGATGCAATCGAGCCTTGCACAAATGACATCTTATTTCAAACAAGTGCGCATTCTTGCCCACCTACAACAGTTGACTTGCTGAAGGAGTAGGGAAAAAGAAGGAGGATTGAGCCTCATTTGAGCTGACTAAGATGCCACCCTGAGTTCAGTGAGAAGATTGTGTGCTTCGGGCTACAGCAGCCTCTCAACACCCTTTGATTGCGGTCTACCGACTACAAGAACCCTAAGCGCCACATGCAAAGAATTCGCATTACTCTTTGTGGATTGTGCAAGATTTCACTTGGATTTGAAAGACAATGGCATTCAAGCGGGGATTAAACGCATCGGCGTGGAAAGAACAAGGGCTGGGCCGGGAGGCTTAGAGCAGTTGTGGGGATACAATACGCTTGAAGTCTCACCACCTCACACTGGTGGTTAAAAGCCTGTATGCGTAAAGTAGAGGGAGGAGAGTAAGGAGTCGATGCTGAGATTTTCCCGAGAAATGCCGCGAACAGATGGTGATGCCGCACTCGCATCCTGGTTAAGACTGCTATAACACAACCTCTTTACGTGGTTGTGGAGTTCCCTTAGGTCAAGGCAGCACTAACCACTGAGATGTGAAGAGAAGCACAGTTATGCACGCCAGCTCGGGCGTCATTGGCATCTCTGACTGCTACGATCATAGTCATAATTACCCGCGTCCATCTGCTAGACTGAACGACTGAAATAATTACGGCTTACGTGCTTCATACAGGCTTGGCTTAGTAGTCCTCAACGGTGGACGATAAGTGTTCGGCGAACACCATTCTTGCTGTGCAACCGCCATCATCTACCTTCGAGAGAGAAAAGTGCTCTCATAACACTCATCACTCTGCCTCGTTCATCAATAACCAAAGATGTGTTAAGCCTGAGTCTGCGACACATTTCGATGGGTTTGTTGGTTTCTGTAATTGGATCTGTGCATCCTCCTTCCCTCATTTTCGCAAAGCTTTTATTTCTTAAAAAGTGGTAAAGTGCGATCCACCAGGAAGTACTCTTAATTGATGTGAAGGCTAATGATGACGGTTCCGAAGCCAGAGGCGTGTTCTTTGAACGCTTCGTAGTCAAGCATGAATAATACAGGTATGGCGACGTGATGAAGCCGCTTCAGAAATGTCAACGCTATTGAATTATGTGGTGGCTAATCTGTCTGTTGAAATCGCATGTGCCTGCGTCTCTTCTTCCTTGCAGCAGCACTAGTCACAGAAACAGTGGTGGTTCAGCAACAGTACCTGTCCTTGCCCGAACATGCTTAATCCTCCTCATCCCAACTCGTCATCAATGACTCCAATGATGGTGGTGCGTCGCTGCTGACATTGCAGCAGCATCAAACTTCGTGAGAGCCGCCTCTTAGCCAATTAGGATTGAGACCGTTTGCAAGTAGCATCTGCAATCGTAGTGGACCTCTTGCCTTTTTTATCATGAAATGGTGCTTCAGTTACTAAAAAAGCAACGTTTGCACGACTCGCCTGCTTTGACAGACAGATGTGTGTTGCTTGTTAACAAAGCCGTTTGACTTGGACTCTTCAATTTGTCTGGACTATTAACGTTATCTGCAATGTGGGAGCGATTCGCCTTTCATCCATTCTGTTCTTGGTTCAAAAGTAGCTTGCAGCCTCAGGAACTTTCAGACCTGGCTCAAATTCGCCATTGCAACCATCTAGTGAAATTTAACGTCTTACGCCGATGCGTTCACTTCTCGCATGAACGATATCTACAAAGATGTTTCTTCGACCCAAGCGAGTCCTTGCAGCCGTCATGGTCTTAGGGGTCAATCAGAGGCAGGATAGACAGAATCGAACAAGCAAGCCGAAATCTTTCGGTCTTTTGTCTGTTGAGAACCCTGTGTGGCACTTGTTTCAACAAATGGCACCAATGGCAGCACTTGAAAGAGAACACTCCAAATAATGCGCCGAAGACTCTCTGGTTGGTTTCTGCGCAGGTCGTGACAAGAGAGGAACGCAAAGCGCGTGGTCATTTTGGCGTTCATCTCTCCGCCTTGACCTTCACACCTTATCATAGAAGCAACAACGAAGCTATGACATTGTTGAGCTTTTTCGTAACGTCCTTCATCTCATCAAGCTACCTCGTTACTCATGCAACTAGTAATAGAGAATGCCACCTACCTGTATTCAAGCTACTCGTTCAGAGAAAGTGATGGCTAAGTAGAGCTGGGTGAACATCGAATTCGCTGTAGCATGTCAGGAAATCGATCACTAAAAGCTCCTACCAACCAAACAAACTTAAGGTGTTATAAGAAACGCCAATTTCGTTTTTCCTTACTAAGCATAGCCTTTTAGTTGGGTTGAACCCCACCGACAGCACGAGGTGTAGAAATGTCCAACGGAAAACCACATCCTGCACGTCAGAATTTGGGTCAAGCTGAATGGACGCACCCAACTTTTTGTGGCTGTCGATTCTCGCCCAGAGTGAATTTGAGCATCTGCACGCAGAGAATGTTGGGAAAGGTGACCAAGCAGAAGGATTAAAGCGCCACCATCATTTTATCAAATGAATTGGTGGCCGGAAAAATGGCATTTCTTACTGTCTCCTGCGCCGCCCAAGTCGAGAGACAGGCCTATTTAAACAAGTTATTAGTACATAACATTTGTCAGCGGTCAATACCTCCTGCTCTAATTTGCTTTGGACGAGCTCTGGCCGCCACAAAAGTTGAACGTGGCTAATCCGCTAGTCCCAAATTCTGAGGTGGATGGAGGTTGTCATGCTGCCGGTGGTGCTTAACCTGACGATGAGGCTATGCCTAGTAAAGGAACAAAAAATTGATGCTTCTTTCGACCCTTTGAGTTTGATGGGTTGGTAGCAGCTCGAAACGGCCGATTTTCTGATACTTTGTCAAAGTTTTGAAACCTCATTTGACGACGGTTCGGCAGTCAGAGGCGTGTTCGTCACAAGCTTCGCGTCTAAGTTTGAGGACTCACTCTGCCATGTAAACATTACAGCACTGTTTGAGTTGACATGAAACAGTCAGCCAACAGTGAGCGCCATGTTCTAAGTGACTCCGATGGCTATCAGTGGAGTGAATCCCATGCTTTGACTTTTGCTACGTAGAACAGACGGGGACCGAAAGATGAATGATAGAGTAAATGGTCTCACTTTACCTATTTTTCTACTCTGAGAAACTCGCAACCGTAAGCATGCACTTGTGGAGTCTCTCACAGCACACAGCATTAAGTTAAAGAAATTTTGAATCAATTTGAGTACGGGAAGGCGGTAAGGTGGAAGTGAATAAAGAGTGAGTGAAGGTGGAGAGAGTGAATGATTAGATAGGAGGCTACGGCATCACCATTTGCCATGCCCATCTATTCTCGATGCACAGATATATAATGTGTGGCAATTAAAAAGACTTTCCGCCCAAGTGCTTGCAGTAGCCGCACTTTGAATCCTAGTTTAGCAGTGTTCCAATAGACGCAACCGACCTCGCAGTGCCACCACTATCTGTCAAAGCGATTGCAACCACCACTGGGGTTGTGCGCCTCGGCACCTAGTTGAATGAGTCTCAATATCCCCATTCGCTTCTCCTCTTGCAAACTCGCACCATAAATGCTGCATAGGAGCCGTTACATCTAGTAATTGCACGCGAAGGGGCAGCTTCACCCTGTCTCGGTGTCGTCGTCCCACCACAGCGGCTTCAGCAGAGTGCGTTGTTGTTGCGCATAGCTTTTGTTGCACCAGATGGTTGTCCGGTTACAAATTGGGGGGTAAATTGTACCACCGCAGTGGTTTGGGTTTGATCCAAATTGTCTCCCTCTCTGCCATATTATTTTCGTCAAACCCACATTACTCAGACTGATCCCTGTAAGATCATTTAACTGGCAGTGAAGGATCAACAAAACCGTTTGAGTTCATTGGTTTACTGATCAACGTCCTAATTTCACGGAGGTCAATGGACACTGATGATGGCCAATGGTGGTAGCTGTCGTCAGGGATTTCCTGGAGACGACGAAACATTGCTACTTTAACAGTGGATCATTTACTCAAATTTAAGGGTTTCGAGCCAATAAACGAGACCAGCAGACTTCCTTAAAGCTACTCGTTAAGATCTCGAGCTCTCCACAGGCAAGCTATTACTTGAAAACTGATGAGGTTCTTACCTGTGTCGAAAACTAGGAGAAGGAGGGGTAAAGGAGTAGCTTAGAACTCCCACTGACCTCCTCCTTACTGGCGGTCCAGAAATGTCAATGATGGCTGAGTAGGCATGGACAATTGCTGTTTTCTTCCCATCTCGGAACTCTCATACACTACGTGAAGGGATTCGGTCCTTATCATGACAGCGATAAACAGAATGCAAACGCGACGTTAGATAGACACCGCGGACAGTTGAATGCATCGACGGTTGAGAAGTAAAGCCAGATAGCAAGATCTTAGTAAACTGTGTCTGCTAAAAACGGCAAAACCGCTGCACGAGAAGGTGGTCTTTCAGATGTGTATGGATCGTTCTACGATTTGGATTTGACACGGAATGTTAGTTGGGAAGAGGTAGAGGGATTGTCATTGTAGTTCCCCACTTTTCGTCCTAGCCTAATGAACTTTTATCCTAGCACGAATGAAACCTTGTTCCCTTCTGTTTGTGGAACAAATTGCCATGGCAAAACGTAAAATGGATGCTATCAAGACTTCACCTCAATCCCGATAAATTTGGCCATGTTCAAGGCCAATCCATGACGCCCACGTGTGAGTGAACGTCATTGACCAATCTCAGGGTCATTAAGCCGCCACCCAACTAACGTTCCTCTCCCGGCCAGAAGAAAGACGGAAGGAAGAGAGGAAAGGTATTTGCGTATGTGATTGTAAGCCTATGATGATAACCTACCACTCAACCTCTACAACATGCACTGCCCATAGAAAATAAGTGCTTGCCAAATTACCAATCCGCATTCCTCCTTGCACTCACACACACGTTGCATGGCCGAAACAATTTAAGATTTCGATGCACCTGCCTTAAATAGGCAACAATATTGTACACAGAGACGACTGTCCACGATGGGCAAGTTTCATCCGCTGGCCTATTTTGTCATGCGTTGGTGGTAATCTGACCTCTCTTAACATATTTTACCACACTCAGAAGATAATAAATAAAAGGTGCACAAGACGATTGCTTTGTGCCAAATCGTGGATCATTCAGGCATGAGCGGGACCGCACATTCAAGTAAGGTGCCTGTTGTAGGTAGTAGCTCCATTCGATATTCCCACCTAGTTTTACGGGTAGGACTAGTTGCTAAGAGCTTGGCAACTTTCTAAACTGGTAAGGTTCTTTGATGAGGTTTCAGTAAGGCTTGGTAATGTTTTGATTAATCAGGCAACTACCTGACAAATGCATGGTTTGTTGCTAGGTGTGTAGCTCGAAACAGTAGCGTCTCTCACTGGGGATTTGAAGGCACATCCAGCATTACAGCGCTGTCTTTCATTCCTTACCACGATAAGTATCATTGCAGTTCAGTGATTTCCAATTACCTACCTCACAGTGGTAAACCCTTTTAAGTGTCGATGAAGACGAATGCAAATGCTAACATCTTTAGTCCGTTGCGTTTAACATTTGTTTGCAGCAGTCTGCAATCGAAAATAAACGGCCAAACAGGGAGCTGCAATAATCATAGTAGCTGAGGCCCTTAGTGATTGGTTGTACGGACCTACGAGAAAAGTCACAAAAGCATAGGAGCCCTGAAAGCTAGTAGAGTTACAATGGCCAAAGCAGCGCAGGTCGAGTCACCGCCAGTCGTGATTACTGCAGCAGAAGTCTGGGCAGGTCTGCTGGTCGTTGAGGGGCTCCCTTTAGTCGTGACAGACGCTTTCTCCTCCCCCATTTGATACAACCATAAATTTGCCCCATTATAATAGCAATAATTAGTGCCGAATTCTACACGGCAACTAACCGGTAACTGCTCACATTGAGGAGCATCTGTCCAACTCTCGGCAGTAGTTTATTTAGTGCCAGGCGATACTACTACTAATGAGTCAGCGAACTTTAATTAGTTGTAGTGGTAATAATGCAGAATTGATTCTGGTGGATCTGGTTAATCCTAAGCAGTGATGGTAGTTCAGCTTTCAGCAAAAACGAGCATAGAGGACTCATCTCCTTCCAAAGCTGGTGTAGGCACCAAGGTGCTCTCTGTCGTCAGATTCTCCCTCATCAATGCATGCACGAACGGTGACAGAAATGGTTTGATTTGGCTTTAGATTATAAGAGGTGAAAGTCGTCGTCAAAGGGAGATAATGCTGCTTCCACACCTCAGTGTCAAATGCGTAAGCAATAAAGCAGGCAACAATACACGCGCCGAATTCAGGTGGGGTGTTCCAGTTCACACGCACGCATTGAGGAACGAGCGTGTAATACTTTGTTTGTTTGACTGCCACTTTCAGGTACCCTGACTTGGGTGGCCATGTTGCTCTATCTGCGTGAGCTGGTCTCTGTACCATGCCAGCATCCCCGTGCCCTCTGTATATTGAATGTGCATATTCTGCCCTAGTAACGCGCCCTCTTTCGCCTTCAAGGAAGTCTCGGGACTTTGCAAAGTGCTTAAATTTTCACATTCTGAGGAGTGCTATGAGCTTTACAAGTAAAAATGCAATGACTTGTCATTGGCTCCAGCGTCCCATTTACACAATTACATATGTATCTCCACGGGGCAGGGGAAAACTCATAAGGACTACGTTTTTATTATAAGGGGCTAGCCTAGGTGATGTCGGATAAAGTCTTGCTTAAAATCGTAGAAGAATAGCAAAATGTTTATTTAAGTGGCTTTGCGCTTGTCAAACTTAGCTTTTCTTTCGATATTGAATAGGCAGTGGTCAGGACAATCCCTTGCGACGCAAGGTAACTTAGTACTTGATACAAAATCGCACCCAGACCTCATTTACCATGAGTTGGGTTGCTCTGTCGACTTACAACAATGATATTGGGTGTTTGTTGTGAGATTAGAACTAGGATGATTTGACGCAGACCCCAAAATGCCGATCCAGGTATCCCCTAAGGCGACCGTAAATCTCTCCTCGGCTAAACGCCATCTGATTTGCTGGTCAATAGCCAATGGAAAGTGACGAGTTCCAGGAGGCTTTTATGTCCACATAACAGCCTACATAGCTGCAAGCAAACATCGGATTTGTGTAGGGAAAATTGTAGGATATGCCTGTCATACGAACATTTATTTTTGATTTTTGCATGGCAACTCGACTGATTAGAAAACGAGTGTCTCGAGTGGTCACATAAGAACAATGAGATTCTGGAAGTGCTCTCATGTATTTATGTTCAAATGAACTCGTAAACAAGGTTCTACTCATTCCAGTTATGCAGTGATGTTTCCGCATTTATAATGCAGTGGGCATTGTCCTGCTAGGCTAACTCAACAGGACTTGCCAGCTTCCAGAATTCAAATTTCTTTCATCACATCGTTTTTATTCTAAGTTGATGCTTCATCATTTGGGGCAAAAGCCAAGTCTTTAAGGATGTATGATCGGTTTGGGTGAGATAGAGTACCGCATGACAGCAGTGACCACAACGCACTACCTCTCGTTCGCAACGATCGGCAGGAGTAGTCCCTCTCACACTGCAGCACATGTGCTACGGCCTAATAACGAATGCTAACAGGTCTGACGACTGATGATGGCTGGCCTCACTCAGGAAGTCCATGCAAGATAACAAATGAATATTTTGTAGCAGAGCAACTCACGCATGCTGGCATCTCTTCACATTAGCCACTACAGTCCTAAGCATGCGCCTCATAATCTCATTTAAATTTGCAAACTAAACATTAAAATGCATGCGCTTAAATTGTGCATTGTATCATTTGATGTTGCTGATCTACTGATACAGCTTTGTAAAATTTACTGCAATCGGAGGAATTGAGCTAAATGCCTTTCTAATGTGTTACGCTTCGTATCCAAATCATGGCCCTCGTTTTCACTTGTCGTCTCTATGAGCACAACTGGTGCTGCTTGCCAAGGTGATTGCCGCGCATTCGTTTGATTGACATTTCTGTCGACTCAGCGCTTCCTTGTGTGGAGATGAACATTGCCACGACTACTTCAGTGGTGTAGGTGGATGGAGTGGGTGTATTTATTATTGCAACTGCAGAAAGTAATCAAATGAGCACTTGAGAGCAGAATGAATTGAAAGGAATAGAGTAGAAGAAGCAGTAATGTGTGCAAAACCCATGCTTTGCTGCTGTTGCACCACAAGTGTCTTGACTGTATCTCCCTTGATTGATGCAACTGTTGGTCAATGGACTGTAATTGTTTAACTACTCTGCGCGCAGGGAAAAAAGAGCGACCTCATGGTTGGGTTGCGGTGACACGAAGGGGAGATATTGCGAAACTGGTCGTCTCCCGGTCCACTGAGGCCGATGGTAGCTTTCGTTGGTGGCGTCCACAGGGTCTCGCCTCAACTCCAACTGAGTGTCGGTGGTGCTTCTCCACCTCGCCTTCCCTCCTTGTCACATCTACAAGGCAGCAGATTTATTAGCGAAATGATCACACTTACAGTTGACAAGGGTTCCAGCGAATCCAACGATTCCCCACCTCACACTCCTTTCTTGTCATAACTATAAGGCAGTAGATTTATTAGTGAAATGGGCGCACTTGCAGTTGACACCGGACTCGAGGAATGCAACCATCCTTCGAAGGTAGGCCTAAGTGATAAGGCCAAATGTATCGCTCAAATTGGGAAGTGCAAAGCTCTTCAATTACAGAAAAGGAGGTAAAGCTGCTCATGTGATTGGCGAATTACGATATATTGGGCGTGGATGCTGTTACACTGACAACTCCCTTTGATGTCCCCAAAGAAAGTATGTGAAAAAAAGGGGAAGAAGACGCACGACGTTTTAACTAGAGTCGACACTCATAATGCTAACCTTGACTATGTGTCCATTACCTTTACGAAAGATACACATTTTAACAAACTGCTCTGCTACATTTTGAGTTGGCACTTCTTAATTGCTATGTCTGTACATCCTGGTGTACGTGGACGTAGTGGCACAGTTGCTAACTTTGGAATTACCACCTGATTTGTACATCAATCACATCGACAGTTGTTCCATCCAGTGGGGTGTCACTACGCCCTCTACCTCCCTGTGATAGTTGGCATGACATTAAGGCTAAAACAATGAGCTTTGTAGCTGTTGAGCAGCTAATCATGTAAAGCCTACAAATTTCAGGTTATTGAACCTCAGCGACTTAGCAGCTCTACACTTGCAAGCTTACGAACACGAAACGACACACCCTGCTCGACCTCCTTCTCCAGTTTCTACTACTGCATGCAAACCTACACATCGTCTTCTCGTCTGCTCCATCATTTTCCCATTCACTTTAGTAATACACCTTCTGTTTGACTTTTCTCATTCTTTGTACACTGTAACAGTCTGGTTCTCGTCGTTGCGCAAGCTGTTGAGTGACTGAGCAGTCGAACCATCCACCTGACCATCAGCTCTGATGGGACTCATCCCTTGGTACTGTAGGCAGTTGGCAGCTATTCCACACTACCTACGTTCTCTGTGGTGCATAGACAGACCATCACTTCTAATGGTTGGTAGCGTCCATTACGATCCAATAGTTGAGCGTGACTGTGTGGCTCCCAACAATCCACTAGTCACTCATCCGCCTGGGTACGATTCCTTTGTAGGCGGAAGTAGGTGCGCTCCTCCCATGGCAGTGGATCTCATTCCCAATGTCTCGCCAAAGCCACTATATGGGGACAATATCTGTGTACATGGCTTTGTAAGACTTTGACGTTGGCGTAGCCCAAACACAGAAACATCGTCGACATCTCTAGCTAAAAAGTCGGATTACTTGGAGCCCTTTTCTTCCAATTCTTCACATGAGCCCTTCGGATGCACCTATACACGCTAGATTGTGTGGCTCCATTCACTTAAGTGGTAGAGCCCCACCACAACTCACGCAAATGTCTTCGGTGTCAAACCACAACCACTTGAAGTTGTAATGGTGGGAGTCGAGTGGATTGCTCGTGTCCTCTTCAATTTCCTTCCTAACTACGCACCACCTGCAACAACCGACAGATCCTGAAATGCTGATGTGCTTCTTGCTAAGGTAATAAAGGGACTACATCCACACCCACTTGCTGTTTCCTCCTTTCACTTATTCAACTAATTCCCATTATCTCCTACGCATTTTGGGAGTTAGCTTTGCCGCAACAAAATCGCTGATTCCCTCGCTCACCTCGATGCGCTTTATGTGGCACACGTTGAGCCCTGACTTTATATAAATACGGACTTTGCAAAGTGCTTCAATTTTTTACATTCAGAGGAGTACTAAGACCTTCACAAGTGAAGATGCAATGACTTGCCATTGGATCTAGCGTTTCATTTACGCAATCATACATGTACCTCTACGAGGCAGAGGAAAACTCATGAGGACCACGTTTTTTGCTCAAAAGAAGCTAGCTCGGGTGACGTCCGATAAAGTCATTAAAAATCGTAAAAGAATAGCAAAATGTATATTTAAGTGGCTTTGCGCTTGTCAAACTTAGCTTTTCTTTCGATATTGAATAGGCAGTGGTCAGGACAATCCCTTGCGACGCAAGGTAACTTAGTACTTGATACAAAATCGCACCCAGACCTCATTTACCATGAGTTGGGTTGCTCTGTCGACTTACAACAATGATATTGGGTGTTTGTTGTGAGATTAGAACTAGGATGATTTGACGCAGACCCCAAAATGCCGATCCAGGTATCCCCTAAGGCGACCGTAAATCTCTCCTCGGCTAAGCGCCATCTGATTCGCTGGTCAATGGCCAATGGAAAGTGAGGAGTTCCAGGAAGTACTTTTATGTCCACAAACCAGCCTACATAGCTGTAAGTAAATGCCGGATTTTTGTGGGGAGAAGTCTAATTTTATGTTCCATTTCTTTTAAATGGCCATATTTCTTGTTGACCCTTAATAGACTTCTCGAATCACTGATTGGATGGGTGGTAGCCAATGGTAAAATTGCAGGATAGACCTGTCATAAGAATAGTTATTTTTGATTTGTTGCATAGCAGCTCGATTGATTAGAAAAGGAGTGTCAGGTGGTCACATAAGACCACTAAGATTCTAGGCTATGGAGGACTTTTGTCTGAAATTCTGGAAGAGCTCTCATGTATGCATGTTATAATGAACTTGTAATCAAGGTTCTACTCATTCCAGTTATGCAGTGACATTCCTCAGAGACGATTCTCGTTTCGGTAAGCCTGCTCCGTCTTTGCGGTTGATACTACCTCAGAGCGCTGATTTTAACTGCGTCAGTTGCGCTTTATAACCGTTCTCGATTCCTACGCACTTTTGAAGATTGTTGTGGGCACTTTCGGTCAGCAGTTGGTCTTCCATGATTGAACTGGCGACCCCCGTTCGTCAACCGAGAGTTCTTACACGTGAGTTGATGATTTCCTGTGACAGACAAGATTCAACAGTCTCACAAAAGCCATTATACTTGGTGACAATACCCAAGTCAGCTTAACCTGAGAATCTTAAGATGTGATGAAAGTGGACTCAGGAAGATCCATTCTGGTGAGCACTTTCGATCCTGACCATGAGAGCGTTAAGCAAGAGATGTGAATTGTCATGAGTTTGGAATGGTAGATGCAGAATGGATGATTAATTTGTTGATGAAGGGAACAGGAATGCGTGCATTTGGAGTGCTGGTAAGAGTAGTCAGATGGTGGTAGTGATGCAAACTTCTCTGCCGACCTTTCATGTCACGCAGTCTATCTACCGGCGATCATCATCATCATCATCATCATTATTATTATTCAATCAAGTACTGTGATTCAATGCATTCAATCACGAGTTTAATTACCCCTCAAGTGTGCCATTGTGTTAAAGGTATTAAATGGAATAGATTTAATCGGAATCGAGACTAATTCCACATTCCATTTCAAGTGCAGTTACAGGCACCATGTCAGATGTGTCACACTTACAAGACCGAAGGAATTGGAGGGCCATCAACCCCACCTCCCATGCCGCCCCTGTCTCCTCCTTCCTTCCTTCCCGCCTTCCCTCCTACTTAACCACTTGCCAAGGGGAGGCGTACTTCACTCCACCACCTCCACCCAGTCACTTACACACCGGCACATAGAGACCACGAATAAGGAAAGACTTGTAATAATAATAATAACAATAATAATAATAATAATAACACTGAAATATACACAAAATGGGGATGAAACAGTAGAACGAAAATGGGTAGGAAACATCACGCCTCCTGCCTTCGCGTTTGCTGGTGGTGATGTTGGCGCCGTCGCTGGTGCTCTCAAATGGTTAAGAGAAGTAGTTCACAGGTATTCAGCGGACTGACCTGCGGTCTTGATGGCAAGCGTTCCAAATTCAGCTTCAATCGAACAGAGGACAGATAAGAGGAAGGAGGAGGAGGCAGTAGTGAGCGAGAGAAAGAAAACAGTTGAATGAGAAATCATTTTCATAAAAGCCATTGATTACGCAGAACGCCTTGTAGTTCCTCAAATGCAGCATTACCCTCCTCTTAACTCACATTGTTCACTCTGCCACCGCCTTGGCTCTAAATCGACTTTCCTACCCTCACCAACAACATCACCCTCCACCACAGTAGAAACTCTCGCATTCTAACTCCTCCAATCAGCCCATTTCAACGTCATGCGTGCGCATGCACAACCCATTGGAGAAGTGAACTGCTGAATGCAAAACTATCGGAAGAAATCGAGAATCCTACCACCGTCTTGAAGGGAAAGGTCACATTCTTACTAGTTTTCGCCCCATCAAGCCCCCCATCAACCATCAGTTGATTCATTCAGCAAATCCCCTCCAACCTCGTATTTGACACGCCTGACTCATTGCCGAAGAAGACCGCCCCACAACCACCTCACTACTCCCAGTAGCATCCCGAGTGCACGCATTTCTGCTCCTTTCATCAACTAATCCACCTTACATTCCGCATCCATCTACCCAACCCCACCACAACTCACATCCATTTCGGTTGAAGGGTTCGTGATTAAGACTGGAATCGCCCACCAGAATAAAACTTCCCAGAAGCAAATTGATATTAAATTAGCTTGTGGGTTGCCGCCAAGTGCGACGTCTTATCTGGACAGCCTAATCGAGTGCGTGGATGTGAATGTTGAAGCAGTAAGAAAAACAGGACATCTACGTGACGAGTCGACGCAGTAGGTCCCTTCTGCACTAATGCGGTTCATGGCGCTGCAGAAGGAGTTTCACCTTCGACCTCACTGGCGGTCGGGAAAGCGCAGTAGACCAAAGACATTTAAGCAAAGGAGAAAAAACTCTCCACTTCACTCGCACAATCAGAGGGCAAGATAATGTGGGACGGCAGCACCTCACAGAGGATGGCCACAAGGGCCGATGATTTACTTTAAAATAACCACCAGAAATGTATTTCTGCCTTTTTTCCCTTCCATCGCTGCCACTAACGTCGCAATTTTTCCACATCCTCCAGGGCACCGTAGGCTTCCAATGCTCTTTACGCACACGCCTTTGACCACTCACTCATTTAACGAATCTCACTAATTCCCTGTTATGAATTCTTTGTAAGTGTGGCAGAGTTTACAAGGCCTCGCATGAGACTGAGAAACACAACCCACCACAACTAACAGATCCTGAGATGCTGATGTTGTCCTTGTGAGAAAAAAACTTGCACCCACCTGTTGTATCCTTATACCAATTTGAATAACTTCCACCATCTTCTACATATTCTAGATTTATTTTGCCAATTTTTTGGTTTAATTTTACCCACACACATTTTATCAACACCTGACTAATCGGATTAGTTAATCACCTTCAAACAACACTTCCGTATGGCATCAGCATTGTGAAAAGGCGATGGCAATACACGTAAAAAGCAAAGCGACAGTCTCAAATCACATGGTTCTAGCATAAATCACGAGACTGATTCCTTCGCTGATCCAGATCCCTCTCGAACAACACCTCTTTAGCGACAGCCAGTGCGGTGATCATTGCGTCGCCTTCCACTGCAATATATTCTTCTGACAACGCGAATGCCACAGTCTCGCAGAATGGCAGCCCATTCTCCCGATCTCCTAGTGCCCTAACAAATCTCTATCAATTCATTTGCCTTCATAGTTACTCAATTCTTTAAAATCAAAACATATGCTCTTAGCTACCATCTTCTCCTGCTACTTAAATGACTCCTAGCAGTATATGCTATCCCTAGATCGAACCGCACGATCTTAGATACAGGTCCAAATAAGGCTTATAAAATTCGACATCATGTTAAAAAATTGACTAATTGAAGCTGCTACAAACCCAATAGACTCAAGGCATAGCCTTTTCGTCAATTTGAGGTCCGTCGACAGCACGAATGGCAGAAATGTCAACCTCCATCCACAATGTGCACTTCCGTCCACCGCAGAATACTGGTCCATCTGGATGGCCACATTCAACTTTCGCGGAAGCCAGCCACACACTGAGAATGTCGGGTAAGGTGACGAAGCGGCAGGAACGAAGCGCCGATGTCCATTTATCAGACCGATCAGTGGTCGGAGAAATTAAAATCGCGTACTATCTCCTGCATGCCTGTTTAAATAAATTAGTGTTGCATAATATTTGTCAGCAGTCAGTACCTCCTAGTACTGACCTTGGACACCGATTTCGATTTTCAGGTACATCCTCAAAGGTGTCTTCAACTCTTATAATTCCATCTTGCCTTTAGCATGGACAGCAACCTCGTTCGTGCTTGTTGCCGCCTTCAGTGAATTCGACAGGCAGAGAATTGTCTTTATTTGTTCTTTCTATTAAGCCTGTTAAGTAGAGAACGTAACATAGGTTGTTGAGTCCAAGGTACAATGAGGATTGCAATCAGAGCAAAATGGTTGAATGGACCACTGGGTGAGATGGTTTGTTGGAGCAGTTAGGTTAGATAGATTCCGGTGGAAGAGAGGAAAACGAAATGAAATGTTGATTACACAAGTAACATGCGAATGGATGGATTGATGGGTGAGCCAGTGGAGGGATACATACTTTGTGAGCGATCGGAACGCTTGGTCAGTGCATGAAATCAGTTGAGATAAATGGGTTCCGATGCTCAAATTTACTCTGGGCAAGAGCTGGCTTCCGCGGAAATTGATGGCGGTTAGACATTTCTGCTCTCCGTATTGCCAGTGGACTTCAACCGGGCGAAGAAGCTGTGCTTAGTAAAGAAAAACAAAATTGATGTTTCTTATTACGCCTTGAGTTCGTTTGATTCGTAAAAGCTTTAATTGGCCGCCTTTCTGAAACGCTGCAACGAATTCGACATTTATCTTTTCTCACTTAGCCATGTCAGAACGAGTAGCTAGAATACGGGTAGGCGACATTCTCCATTACTAGTTGTATGAGTAACGGGATAGCTTGATGAGGATGAAGGACGACAAGGGAAGATCCGGTCACATCGTTGCTTCGTTGTTGCCTCTATGGTAGGTGCTGCTGTGAGAAGGCAGAGATGCATGCACAGTTGCCGCTTCGCTGATCAGAAAGGCCTGATTTACCGCCACCACAGCCACTTCGCCACATCGACACATTCGCCATCTATATGTGCTGGACTAAGTAGTTCCCAATGTTAGACGAGGAGCCTTTGGCGAACACGCTTCTCCATATGGAGCTGTCGTCATCTGTTTACAAGGAAAAAAGGACTCGCTCTGCCTGCTCTCACTCTTCCGTTTTGAAAGCAAGAGAGTCTAGTCAGTCACGCATTTCAATGCACCTGTTAGAGGACGAGAATAAGCAAAAGACCACAATTTAGCTGCTTCATTTGCAAGCAGCGCAAGCCTTACTGCTTTACACTTAATGCATTTTGGTGACAACTCTCTAGCCACAGGTACTGTGGAGAATTAGGGTAAGGTTTCTCCCCAGAGGCCAAATACAGTCTTAGCAGTCCCTGCTTATTCTCGCCTACTAGTTGGTAGTAACGTAGCGCTAGAAAATGATGCACCGGTGAACTCACTGATCAAGACAACCGAGGGACGTGTGTGCCTGCCTCTGCCTCCTTGCAGCAGCAACAGACACAGAGATAGCGGTGATACAACAGAAACACTGCGCCTAGTCTCCTTCACTCTACCTTGTCCATCACGCCACCAAAGACGGTGACAGTCATTTGCATGCGCACAATCCACGCGCTTTAAGGAAAGGATAGTCAAGTGGGGAGAGATGAACGCCAAAGTTTATCTCGCGCTCATTGTCCTTTACTCGCTTGGAGCGAGGACAGCTAGGGCATATTGCCGAAGCTGCGGGCATCCTCAAATTTGGTACAATTTTTCTTTTTTTGGTCGAGAGGTTGCTTGTGCTTAAAGACCCTTTTGCAGACACCGTTTGCATCGCCGTCTCCTCATTTACCAATCCTCTCATGTCGATGCACTCAATCCTCAGCTTATAGATTCAGACTTTAGTTTCTGTGCGACACGGCATTTGGGTTCTAGCAATCATCGCTACGAAAAGGACAAATTCTCTTCATGTGGTTGAGTGGATATTCCTCCCAGTTAGATTCAATGCGGTCGGAGCTTAGTAGGGCTGGAACTTCCATCGCTATCGGATTTCATTTATGCCTTAAATGCTAAGGGCAATGCCGTACTCCACTTGCCATTACCTCTTCGACTTGACACATTAGTGGTCAACCCGTGACCTAACCTATGTCTTACCTCTAACAGCGAGCGTGATCCATTTGACGTGTTGGTCCGCACTTTGTATCATCGTTGCCAACCTCGACGTGAGGACATCACTGCAGACATTTGTACGTGGAATCGTTATATACTGCAGCTCCCTCGTTGACTAGCGGACCAGTTTTCGTCATTTTGGCTGCAGGTACTGCCAAGATGTGCCACTTCTCACTCACTGATAATTTTGCGAACCACAAATGCTTACATCATTACCTTTTGCCCGATGTTGCTCAAGTGGGTGGCAAAAATTAGGACCTGATATGGCAAAAGGCTTTACTTAGATCCGACTATCTTGTCATAGTGCAAGGGAATTGGAACAAGAGAACAGCCCTCTACTACTCCTTTTAACTCTGAGTTGGCATTTGGCCACCGAACCATTTGCTAATGTTGACAAATCGGAAACCATTTCGGTGCATCGGCACATTTGCACTACATGTGCTTGACAAAGTAGTCCTTCATGTTAGAAGAGAGGCTGCCTGCTCTAAATCCATTTGTTCGGGGAAAAAAAGCTCAAAAGTAAAATGATGGAGGAATGGTCCTTTGTGGTAGGCAATCTTTGGGTATGGGCATGAAGGCGTAAGCAAACAAGCAAATCCATCGCAATGTGTGACAGACTCGACCTTCACTCCCTTAGATAAGGTAGAGTGAGAACAGCCAAAAAGCAGGCTTCATCTGTACTGACGCAGCTTGATAGACCGATTATTGTCACACAAAAGAATCCGGACAGTTCCATTTGTCATTCATTGCCATTTTCACAGACATAGGACACATAAGTCAGGATGTTAACTTTAGGCAAACACTCAAAAGAAAAGTTGGTTACGCATTAGATCCGATCCAATATACTAAAACAATCATGCGCAATGAACGCATGCACCTAGGGCCTATGCTCCTTATGCGGAAAACAACCTCGAATCGTATTCGTTTCCTCTTGTTTCCCACTGCTTGCCCTAAGGCATCGCTTCTCCTGAGATAGCTTCGTGCCGGTACGAGGCAACGATCACCTTAAGCCCAGCCTTATGCCCCTTGCACACCGCTTTCTGTCTATACCCTGGTGACGCTATTCTCCACCTCACTTCAAAAGTTTGCTGGATTACCGCGATGACTGATGGGAGTAAGGTCTTCTCGGACGACAAGTAGAAGAACAATGAAATTGAGATTCTTAGGATGAAAGGGTGGTGATTGCTGCCACTGCAGTACTATTCGCCTTCATGTTGCATCCTCGACCCAAATTGTCAGCTACGTTTGGTCAAATAGGGGACCCCATGGTTAGAGTGACCCAATCGAAGCCACCACACGAATGCACTCAGTACAGGACTCAACGAACTACGTCAGAAAGCCTACTTTACTAGCAAAATGACTTGTAATTTAATGCCCACTAGCATAAGTCAAGAGAAGTAGTTCACAAGCATTCAGTGGATTGACCTGTGGTCTCGATGGCAAACGCTCCAAATTCAGCTCCAGTCTAATGGAGGAGAGGTGAGAGGGAGGAGGAGGCAGTAGTGGATGAGAAAAAGAAAACAATTGAATGGGAAATCATTTTAATAAAAGCCATTGATTACGCAGAACGCTCTGCAGTTCCTTAAATGCAGCATCACCCTTCTCCTGAAAGTCATGGAGAAGGAACTAACTTCAACAGTTCCGAGATCTCCACCTAACCCATATTGTTCACTCCACCACCGCTTTGGCTCTAAATCAACTTTCCTACCCTCACAAACAACATCACCCTTCACCACAGCAGAAACTCTCGCATTCCAACTCCTCCAATCAAGCCATTTCAACGTCACGCATGCGCATGCACAATTCATTGGAGGAGTGAACTGTTGAGTGCAAAACCACTCAAAGAAAAGAGATTCCTATCAATTGGTCAATGGATTGCGTCGCTGTGCCTTCGGAACGCAAACACCTATCGATGCTTGCCAACATCGTCATCATGAAGGAAAAGGTCACATTGCTACTAGTTTTCGCCCTATCAAACCCTAAACGTACCATCAGTTCACTCATTCAGCAAATCCCCTCCAACCTCGTATTTGTCACGCCTAACTTATTGCCGAAGAAGACCGCCCCAAGACCACCTCAAAACTCCCAGTAGCATCCCCAGCGCACGCATTTCTGCTCCATTCATCAACTAATCGACCTGACATTCCGCATCCATCTACCCAACCCCACCACAACTCACATCCATTTCGGATGAAGGATTCGTGATTAGGACTGGAATCGCCCACCGGAATGAAACTTCCCAGAATCGAATTCAGATTAAATTAGCTTGTGGGTTGTCGCCAAGTGCGACGTCTCGTCTAGACAGCCGAACCGAGTGCGTGGATGTGAATGTTGAAGTAGTAAGAAAAACAGGACATCAACGAGACGATTCGACGCAGTAGGTCCCTTCTACACTAATGTGGTTCATGGCGCTGCAGAAGGAGTTTCACCTTCGACCTCACTGGCGGTCGGGAAAGCGCAGTAGACCAAAGACATTGGACAAGGGAGAAAAAACTCTCCACTTCACTCACACAATCAAAGGACATGATAATGTGGGACGGCAGTACCTCACAGAGGATGGCCACAAGGACCGATGATTTACTTTAAAATAACAATCAGAAAACCTATTTGACCAAACAATCACATTCTTGCTCAGGGTGAGTCCAAAGCGCAAACTACTTATAAGTACATAAGTAGAAAGGTGCAGCTGACAACTTACACCACAAGCAGACCATCTCGGAAGTCCACGGCGAGATTGGTGACGGCAAAATCGAACTCATCGAGAGGTTTTTGGACATCACAAAGATCTGCGCCCGAGAGCGGCTAAACTGCGGACCAAGTTTGTCTCCCGTGAGAAGTAGACGCAGCCGAGACTTCGGCACACTTCCACTGAATACCACAATGTGCGTAACTGCCACCTACTGACATCCGGTTCGATTGGAGTCATGCAAAGACCCAAGATCGTGCGAGTACACAAAATTCAAGGTGTAAATGACTGTGAAATGTCTAGTATTTTGAGCTGGTGTACGTATGCACACGCCACTTAGTCGATGGTGTTCGAAAGTGGACAAGAGATGCGCCTCTCAGTCACCTGCGTGTGGACGTTTGAGCCAGCGGTGCTAATGCATTGAATGTTGTACTGTGGAAGCATGCATCGTCATCCAGTAGAACCAGTCAGAGAAAATGCATTTACTTTGCACCCCTGTGAATGACTACGTGGATGATGCACAACTAGCCTTCTGTACAAGTAGTACAAGAGATCCGCGTGGTTCCAGCAAAACACACAAGAAAGGCATTCTTTGCAGAATGGTTGTGAACATACGGTAAATGGTCGGGTTGAGGGCAACGCGAAACTAACAGTCCCCCATTCCTCCACAGGTTTATGATAAACTCAACAGTATCCAGTGGCGGTGTGGTGTCTCTACCCCACTCCTCAATGTCCAACACATCCTGCATATGCAAAAGGAAGGAAGGAGGACGCCTTTACTGGTTTCAACAGTAGCAATAGTTTAGCTTTATAAGTGGTAGCAGCAATAATAACTAAAGTAGTCATATTACCAATAAGGAGCAGCAGCGACAGCAGTGTTGGCGGCAGAAGAGGAAGGCAGGAGGGCACAGACGGGAGGATGCTTCCAACCACCTCTTCCAAACATCCTATGCCCTGGACGACATCGGGCAGAGCATGGGCTGGCGGGTGAGTTGGTCGGTGGGTGAGTGAGTGAGTCGGTAAACAGCGCCTCAGGACTGCCCATTGAAGCCATAGATCGTTGAGGGAGGATCAATCGCCAGCACTACCGCCACCGCCACCGCCACCACCAATGACACCGCCAGCCGATGTGGGCTTAAAATTGGTCCCAGTATTCACCTCAATGTGTCCACCAGGCCACTCCGTGACACATTCATGCTGCTTGCCTCGCTACAAGTGCAAAAGACGCCATTTCCATCACTTCAAACACATAACCACTTTTCCATCCTCTTCTTACTCTCTCATCCGCCCAACACCCAAAAGGGAGGCTCATTCCAACCAAATCTACGTCTCCACCACTACCCTTTGTAAGTCAGCATAAACGAACACAAAATATTATTTCATTACTGACATTTCCATCCTAGTACCTTCGCACTATTCTAACCACTTTCTACAAGAAATCCAATTTTAGAAAATCGAGGCTAAAGCACTACTCAAGCACTGGCTGTAACCAGTGGAGCCAAATCAGACATTATTTCACATTTCTGATAGATAATTTGTTTCCTTCACTGCTATAGTCACAACTTCCTCGAATGTACCAGGACCAGTCCTTGAAACAGTCTTCATCAACGACTATGAAATATGCACACCTCAAAGCATCGTCCTTTACTACTTCGAAGGGCCGACTCAATCGCTCTGAACAACACCCAATCGCCACACTTCCTCATTTAATGACTTTTGAAGTGAAGACGACAGTCTTTTGAAAGTGTCCACCGATCCGCCCTTTCTAGTGCCAAGTTAGGCTTTCGCATCAGTGAGGAACCAGCGTTCCCTCCGTAATTACAGTTGGTAGCATTAAAATTTACACCCTCAAATGCGTTTAAGCCTTTCCGCCAATAAGTTCAACCGCAAATACTGGCTACTGCTAGTACTTTAGGGCTGCAAAATACATTTCCATCTTTTCCTCCAACACTTTCTACCTTTTCGGGATACAAGGAACCTGACAACTTCAAAAACAGCACCTTACCAGCCGTGTTTTTTCGCGAAAAACCCGTATTTTGAATAAACATTAATATAGCCTGCTACAAACACATCGCCGTTGGTTTGGTTTTGTTTACCCGCATAAGTCAAGACAGTGCTTGCACTTCAATTAGCAAGTTAGCAAGAAAGGCACGAAACCTGATATGGATGATTCACTTGTACAACCAGACAAAGCACATTATCCGCAGTGAATCTGTAATAACTTGAAGCTCTTGTGTCGCCACGTGTTGCAGAAAGGCGAGGCGCCATTGATAACAGCTAATGAATGTAAAGGACTTACGATACTGTTGTTGCGATAAGAATCGTTGGATGAAGGAACGAATGTCCTCACCGGTGATGTTCACGCATACGCAACAACAGCAGTGGCACCAGCAACATTGGCGGAAGCAGGACACAGTGGAGGAAGCAAAGCATAGAAAGGCTGAGTCGCCCCTCAAGTCGATCCAACCGTGTCTACCCACCCACTTACTCACCCAGCCACCCATGCCCGCGAAGACAAACATACGGAGGCATAATAGCAGTAGTAGACCGTGTCGATCATGCCGACAGCCGCATCACACAATCCAGACGGAGACGCCCCCGCCGCCACCGCCACCGCCACCGCGAATCACTCCAAGATCTTGCATTGCCTACCATTCCACACACTCATCACATGTTACTTCACCATCACAACCACCAAGGTGAGTTTGTAGCATCTAAAAAGGCAAAAAAACCAAACGATGGAAAGACCCATGTGTAAGGCTCCAATGCGCTGCAAAGCTAACATACACAAACATAACTACTGATAGGAAAACAAGAAACAAATACCTCAACAAGCAAACAATTGAGGCTGCTACAAAGTACAGTCTGCGTGGTGATGCCCAAGCTTCACACTAGCCACTTCTTCGTCCTCCGCTCCTACCACTGCTGCGCCCACCTCACTCACACACAAACTCGTCGTCAAAGCTGAGCAACCTACGATTAAGCCATCAACGAGGCCCTCTACGCAACATGTTTTACAGCAAGGATCACATCAACACAACAAACAACCCTGGTCCTGCCCCCACTCCTCCGCCATCCATATGTGCGCCAACAACACGCATATCATAGTGGTGAAAATAGCGCAGGTAAAACAGGTAAAGGAGAACACCACTTTCCTACCCAACACATGAACGCACATTGATTCCATTGATGCACACAAAAAGGGAAGGCAACAACTCATTAAGCACAATCCAATCTTACCTGAAAAATATGCGAAGTGATAGTGAAGGCAAGACTCGCACCCATTACTGCTGCAGCTTCTTCTTCTTCAGCGTCTATTCTGGCACGAAAACGAGCTAAAAATGCATAATGAGATTTATAAGTGTGGTGAGTACTTATTAGCACGAAAATAATAATTGGTTGTCACGGCTCTAGCAACGTTAGAACTCCTCCCAACATAATCTAACGACACCAGAAAGCAAACAAACTACAAATTGCCAAAACAACCTTAAATTATTACTCGAGGTGTCATACGGCGAAAAGTTTACGTGAGTAGGCATCGTAGTTGGAAAGCAAAACGTCCTAACAACCACATTATGAAACTTTTCCGTTTACTCTACCAAAGTTACAAGTCCCTTCATCAAATTGGACTTTATTCATCAAAACTCATTCAAATTCAAGTGACAAAGCACTTGGAAATAGCCAAAACAGTCGTACTTAATCCAAAGAAGTGTTTTGCAGCAAAAAACCAGCGCGATTAGGCAGTGCAAATGGAAAACAAAAAGTTGTAACAGCAACTGTACCTATTTTTAAAACGGTTGGTCTAACAAATAAGCTGACAAATAATGCAAAGGCATATATCTACACACATTCATAAAGCGGGTGATTAATCGCAAGAAACCACCAAGCAAGTAACTTCCAAGCACTTTGTCATTAAAAGACAAACAGCCTCACAATCTGCTGCAACAGCCGCGATTTATCTCTACACACCGAAAAATGCACACGAGGAGACCTTGCAGTCGAAAAGTAGCCGTCAACATTCACATTAAGAGTTTGTCCGGTAAAACAAACAAACTTTAAATTTTTATGCATTTTTGTTGAGACCATAATTACGACAAATACTGACAGTTTCGACTTTTGTGTATAATTTAGGTGGCAAGCATACCAATGGCAATTTAAAAAGTGCGCAAAATGAGAAAGCTGTTAGTATTTGTATATCAGTAATATAAATGCATAATAGTGATACTGTAAGGTTTGCGAACAAATCGTAAAAGTGGTTCGAACGACGGCGAGGAATGTCATTTTGTCAATTGGTTGCACACTTTAATTTGCCTCAAGCATGTGTTTCGTAGCAAAGTTTATATTCAAAACGAATGAACGGGTTGCTCCATTGGAGTAATGGACTGACCCTACCCACATGATCTTGCATGTATCAATCACCTTTACAAAAGATACGCATTTCTATGAAATTCCGTTGAACGTCTTCTTGGCTGGTGGGGTGTAAGCTACGTTTTGAGCTGGCAATGTCCGGTTGCGATGCCTGCACATCTCACTACACGTAGACGCGTTGGCACAGCAGCCAACTTCTTAATTGCTTCCTGATTCAAGCATCAACTGCGTAATTGCTTTCTGATTTGAGCATCAATCGCATTGGCAGTTGTTTCATTCAGTGGAGTGCTATTAGACCTTCTACCTCGTGTGATAGCTGTCATGACATGACTTGTAATTATCTGAACTTACCTGATCTGCCAGTAGCCCGAATGCATTTGTGAGAACGGGCTCGAGTTTGCTGGGATAGTTGATCATGATAGGGATGGAAGTGCTTGACAATGTAACAGGATTACCTTTTGAGTGAATTGATGTAAACTTTTTAATCCCCTCTGTTAGGAGACATGAGAAGGCTAAGGGAGTATGAGGCATGTTCACTGATCCACAGATAATGTTAGGGCTAAGAATCGCATCCGTGACCTCCCACTCTTGTGAGTTTGTCAATGCGGTCCTTCACCTCTCTTTTCCTCCTAATTCTTCTCCTCCTCATAATCTCAATTCCAACCAGCTCTTACTGTGGGGTTCGAAGGCTCCCTTGAAGGCAAAGAAAGGCAAAATATCAGGGTAGAATGCATATATTCAACAGACAGTGGAAAATGAGTTGCTTGAACACCTTTTACCGATGACTGCATTACCTCACATTTTATCGCTGACTATTCGTTTCTTCTCCCCTCTTATTGCATTACAATTGGACATGATCCACGAAGACCCCTCAATTCTGCTTTTAGCTTTCGCATTATCCAGATCACCCTCGAAGCCTAACAACACGACAGCCACAAAAAATCATAACTCGGAGTAGTTTTTAGTTTTCTAGACAACATGTCAGTGTGCTTTAACCTATCTACATTGACTGCAGCTATTTGGTCGTCGACTCTCTCCTTGTCCAGATCGTTTACAAATCCTCACGTCGCTCAGTCATTCGTGACCAGCCTGCTTCACTCATTGCACACTGTCACGTGCATTTCAAATTGCCGTCTACGACCCAACAATCGATGTGCCAGGCGCATCGTCGCCAGTTTCATATTTCCGTGAATTACTCGCGATGTTGTCGGAAGAAGGAGTGCTCTACGCCGTATTTCTGCTCGCATATGTGAGCTTTGCACTGCTCAATTGGAGCAGTAGTGCGCTAAACCTACTCACATGGTCCTACCTGTGGGCAATTGTTGGAATCGCTGGAACCCTTGTCGGCTGTAAGTGTGTCCATTTCGCCAATAAATCTGCTGCCTTGTAGATGTGACAAGGAGGGAAAGTGAGGCGGGGTAGCGCCACCGGCGCTCAGTTGGAGTTGAGGTGAGACTCTGTGGGCGCCACCACCGAAGGTTGCCACCGGCCTCAGTGGACCAGGAGGCAACCGATTTTGCAATCTCTTCCCTTCGTGACGAGGAGGTTGTACCGGCCACTGAGGCCGTGTGTCTAGGCATTGATCCCAGTAAGTCTCACTCCCTTCTTTCCCTCCTCCTCCTCCTCCTGTTCCTACTGGTCAAGTCACTTTGTAGGAGTTGCAGAGCGTCTCTAGCTCACTTCATGCTTTTGTGCTCAATCACTTGGTCCATAATTACTTGCAGGCTCAGCTTACGTCATTCAGCTGACTTGCTTTCAGTGTTTGGGCAGCTAGTAGTAGGATTAGCGTTATTCTCACTTTAGACCACCTAATTTACAGGCATTATCCACAACGGCATTGTTTTATTCCTTCTTTTAGCTGAGCGCAGGTGGCGAGAGTGGAATGCTCAACATCCCCGTAAGCTCTCCGCACTCATACACTCTCCTCCTCCTCTTCCTCATTTCGCATCCTTGCCCTTCTCCTCTTCCATTTATTATTTTAGGGCCAAAACACCAACCCAGAGTAAGAGGAGGACGTGCAGGAAGATGGCGCATCTTCTGCTGTTTAGGTTGTTAGGGATCACTCGCCCTGTTTCAGCAATACCTTCTTTTTGCCTTCTATGTGAGCAGGATGTGGTGGGTGGTAATGAGACGAGCATTAGTGGACTGGGTGAGTGGGCGGGTGTGAGAGGCGCCACCACTTTAAAATATTGGTCAACAATGTCAATTCTAGTGAGAAATGAGTGAACAGAGTTGTCAGCGATTCAGCTTAGCGACTATGCGACAGGCATTCTGTAATATGGCAATTTAATGGGCATACACATGCCTGAAGTGCTCTTTCCACCTCACATCTCGAATTGCCTCTCCTTCTAACATCGGCTGCCATGATATTCTAATGCTTCACACCTTGCATAAGGCAGCCATAATTGTGCAACGACAAGTTGAAATAGAGCGATCAGCCAGCCATCGAATGAGCATAAACGCAAAGGAGTGGCTAACCCATGGCAAAGCAATGGCCAAAACGCGTTATTAATCGCACGCAACGATTCAAATGCCACTCTATATCGCCGTCCGAAAGACGAGGAGTAGTATGGTTGCTATTTTTGCTGTCATCACATCGGCACTTGCTAATGATGATAGATCGCTGCCTGTTTCGGTATATCGGCATAACTGAAGTAGACGTGGTGAACTGAACCGTTCTCTTTGGCCAAAAGCATTCGATGGATGCCCACACTTATGTCCAGTCAAACGCTTAGTCAAACGAGTTCAAACTTTATCCCTATACCTTATTTGCCATGTCGCCGACGATTCTTGTTCCTCACATTTTCTTCCACTTTTCGTTCCAAGAAAAAGGAGAGTCAAGAAGAGAAGGACAAGCGCTAATTTTATTGCACACCTTTTCGAACGTTTTAGCATAATGCTGACATTGTACCTGGTTATTGCAAAGGATGATGCACACCGCTTCGGCTGGAAGCAATTCGTCCCTCAGTGTTTCGAGTTGGATTTAACTCGTCATTCCTCTCTGCTGTGTAATGTTCACCGCCCATTCATTACTTTATCGGCTCCCTGTAAGATCGTGTTATTGACAGTGAGAGATCCAAATTTATCGGTCTGATGGGAATCGCCCTGTTCTACTAAGATCGATGCGCAATGATGGTAGCCGTCCATTGAGGTGTCCAGAAGATGGCGAGAGAGTGCTGATGCAGCAATGGATTGCTTCTAAAAATTTAGGTCTTTAGGGAATGGAACAAGGTTGGTTAATTTCCTTAAAGCCGCTTATTCAACACTCAAGTCATCCGAAGGCGAGCTACCACCCCAATGATTGATGAGAAGCAGTCGGCAGTCCCACTTACCTCTACCCAACCGGCAGTCAAGTTAACTGCAAGCAACTTCGAGGGGCTCTTTTACACATACGCCCTTAGTGTCACTGATTTGTGTTGATGACACTCCAGTCCCTTCCTTACCTTTGGCATAATTCCAAGTAAGCAGGCTGTGCAAGCATCGCTCCTCCGGTGACTGGGCGATCATCATGCGGAGGTCACATGCTTGTGGTCTCGATTAACATTGATGGATAAGTAGCCTCCAGGTAGAGCGATCCGTTCCTCTGTGCACAATTTGTGACTGCAATGTCAGTGGCGGTGTGCCAACAAGTCCGTAATGGACTGCACTAGGTTAAGCGTTCACCTCGCCCTACTTAGCGTCATTTGACTCTAATGATGGGATGCTGCTCCTACAATGGTGCATCGTTTTCTCAAGTTGACAGGTTCGAGGCGTCGCAAGACGTCAAGTGATTTGCGCGAAGCTTCTCGTGATGCATCCAGGATATCCAAGACGAGCAGGTAAGAACAAATGTCTTGGGAGTGTTTGATGTCTTACTCACCACAAGCCAAGCTAAGGCACCAATTGACTGATGAATAGTTTTGGTCTTGTGTTTGGCTGTATGATGAGGGCTTCATTGTCGTGTGTAGGATAATTGCATCAACCTTCTTTTTAACTGTCGAACAGTTAGGGTTCTTCTAGGACAGCTTTCGCTTAGACGGGTTTAGTCTCGAGCAAAGAGTGAATCAAAGGTAAAATTGATGGGCACGCAAGTGGTAACTGCAGTTGCAGAATGCTATTGCTGCAAAGCATCAATGCGTCTTGGCTTTCTGTGCTTAATCTGCTGACTGGAAGCAGTTGAGGAGGAGTGGACGCTAACTGGGCAAACACAGACATTCTAATAGTCCTCTCCGAAGAACAGCTGACGTTGCTCTCTGATTGGTAGATGCTAGAATGTGGTTTGGTTAATGTTGGACTGAACTAGGATGCGAGATAGGCAGCTGGCTGGCCCATTAAACGGTACACTAGCACTGCGACATGCTACTCATTAGTTAGTTAGTATTTGCGCGTCGTGTGCTGATGTGTCGCGGCCCACTAAATTTGCCTTTTATATTGATCGGTAACTGGTTGGTGCAGTTTGTTTGTTGGTCCATGATGCAGTTGTTGAGTGGTTTGGTGGTCGGAGGAATTCACTGTGGTACAGGTTAGCAGTGCAGTGAAGTCTGAAGAGCGTCATGGTTATTGCTGCCTCCAACCGCTAAAGCGATATCTCCATCTCTACCCCCTCCTCCATATCATTGCTGTCTTCTCGCACCTACTTTTAGTGTCAAAATGCTAACCAGAAAAATAAAAGGATACGCAGAGAAATTTGGCGAATTTCCATCTATTTCCTTTTCTTTATTCTCATTACTCCCCAACTCCTTACACTATAGCATGATGATATGTGAAAGGAATGCAATAAGCATGCGTGTTTTTAGTGGATAGCTGAGTAGATGTGAGGAATTCGCTAGTAACCTCTTTTGCTTGCCTTGCATACCTATAACCACGGTCACGGTCGGATGATCTGCTGGTGCTCACACCGCGGTTGGCAATATTGACATGCCGAATGGGTCGAGCTTGCTGTTGGTGGTATGAAGTAGGCTGCGCAATAGAATAGGTCATTGACCAAGAAGCAGTCTGCACTATTCAATTACCCGGCCAATATGAAAGGCAAATCGAGTGCAGAGGAGGACAATTCCAACACACAGTGCATGCTGCGGTGGCGGGGACGGTCACTCTAAAACAGCAGATTCTGAAGGTGACTCTTGAGTGAAACCCTAAATGACATAATGCAACAGCGTAGTTGAGGGAATCTAACATGGAAAAAGGCGTAGAAAACAAATAAACTGGTTTCTTTTACGCGTCCTTGCTCGCCATTAACAAGCGTCTTAGCTTTCGTATATTAAGAATCCTGTACTGCGCATGTGTATGGCTGAGAAATATCCCACTTGAGGCCACTCACAGGACTGAAGTAGATTTCTCCAAGCCATATGTTGAAGAGGATTCTTCGTGTGTATTTATTGGGATCGCAGAAAGAAAGGGAATCGGACAATGTCAGAGTTGGCCACGGCGCAATCTATTTAAATGGCTGGCTAGGTGGTTAATAGGGAAACTAGTAGCTATAAGCAGGTTTTGTCCCCAACCGGCGATTCTGTGTGAGTAGATGGCCAAGTGTGCAGGTTAGCCAGTTGAGCAGCCAGCCAGCAAAGTGTACCGACTCTAGTCCAGTAGCGTCTTAAATCCACGTCATCGACTAGTTACTACTTTTCGCACCTGACGAATCAGTGCAACACCAAAAGTGGTGCCATCCGAATTCACACTAAAGGCGTCATCATTAATTTAAGCATAGCATAGTCACCCCACAACTGTGGTCTCTAGGTTGTTAGTGCTGTCTACCTTGGGGTGAAGATACTATATCACCTTGTGCGTTTCGTGTTATGGCTTGCGGACCAGCAGTCCAATTCGCCTGATGATGGTATTGTCGGGTAGTGAATTGGTCTGAGCAATGCTTTTCAGCGCTTACCTGCAATGCAGCACAAACCTCATCAATATCCCTCATTAATCAAACCAACAACTAGAAGCGCTTGCTGCCTGCTCTCACTCTGCTTCTTTTGAGAGAATGCAAGGCGAGATTGCTTGCATGTTAATAGATTGTCTGGAGGAAGCAAGTGAACAAAGGACCAAAACGTAAGGACTTTGGTCTATCAAAGTCACATTAGTTGGCAATTAAAGCCAGTGCCTTCCTTTGTTCTTCCTTTACAGAAGAAGCGATTGAAGCGCAAGATGTAGCAAAATCACTTTTTAAATCATGCGATCATACAAAAGGGTAAGGGGCTGGAGGGTGGTAAAGAAGGGACAAATGAGGACACTTGATCCTTGCTCATCATTGCATCAAAGAAGCTTTGGTGCTGAGTCTGCGACACATTTCAATGGATTTGTTAATTTCTGTGACTGCATTTGCGCATCCTCTTGCTCTCATCTTCTGCGTAGGTTTTTTTCCTTAATTAGACTAAAGTGAAAGCAGATAGGGACCATTCTTTAACGGTGATATGATGGTCGTTCAGTGAGTACCTTTGCTGAAGATAGATGACGACGATTCGGTAGCCAGAGACGTGTTCGTTGAACGCATCTCGTCTAACTCTGAGGACTAATTAGCTAAAGCGTATATAATGCAAACGTGTCGACCTGACGAAGTGGCTATACATCCGTCTCCACTAATGATGCTGCGGTCAGTCTGGTCGTAGAATTCAGCAGTGTTGCAGCAGCATCAATCGCATTAACAATGGCGGTGGAGCAACAGCACCGGTTCTGGATACTGATACCCACCAGCATCCAATCTACTCGTTTTGAGCGAAAGAGGACCAAGTAAGGAAAGACGAACTCCGAACCTTTACACACCCTTGCGAATGCTGCCTCGATAAGATTTGAGACTCGATGAACTTTGTCCCTACAAGCACCCAGTGAGAATCACCGTCTCATGTCGATGCGGACACTTCTTGCATGAGTGATGTCATGGGAGGTGTCCTTTCGACCTAAGCCAGTTCTTATAGTCTACGCGGCCTTAGGGATTCACTGATCACAGAAGAGGCAAGAGAAAACAAGCATAAAAATCTTTCCCGCCTCACTGCTTGCCTGTTTTAGCAACGCCCCACGCGGCATCAATCACATCACTTGAAATCGAATTCTCGTAGCAATAACATGAAAGTATTGCTTAAAGAGCTGATTGCAATGCGTGCAAAGGGTGGGAGATTCGTCTTCCCTTCTTGATCTCTACACTCTTGGAACAAGCAGAGTGTGAGCGGTTAGCACACAAAACCTCATAGAATCCAACTGCTCGAGTCTGGCGCGCTCGGGTTATTGAGAGCTGCTGCGCACGCAGTTCAGTTTCAAATCCTCGTCTTCTTGCCGACGACAGACAAGGCAGTCACATCGCCGCAATGTTCATGCTTCGGTGACTTTGCGAAGCTGCTATCAAGGGAGGAAATGGTCTGCGTAGCCTTCTTCTGCACATGCCGAGGCTGCGCATCAGTTAACTGCTGCTACCTGAAAACTTAATGACATTATAGGTGTTGCTGCCAATCTAAATTAAATTTGGTACTGGTTTTCTTGCTTTATTTTGATGTCTGGTTGCTCGTGCTTCTTACCTTTTATTTGCTTTAACTTTGGCATAGTGGTATGATTCAAATCAAGTTTCGCCCAATTCAAGTGCTAATTTTCACTACCCATTTTGGGAAGCATCGAATAAAGGAGGATGGGATAAGCAACGGTGCTTTAGGGTGGGTGGGTGAGTATGTGTGAGGGACGTCATAGTAACCTGTAGAGGTGGTCAGGATTAATCAAATAAGTGGGAAAAGGAGGCAGTAATTGATGCGGATAATTCACTGGAATCAGCAGTATGCACAACAGTTGCCTCCTCTCAATTTTACTTCACTTCTTAGCATCGAACCGTCGGCTATCTCTCCCACTAGCCAAATGCCCTCGCACTTGATGACTTCAGACCTCGCATGGATTTGTCGGAATGACGTCAGTGACAAACCAGACAAATGTGTCTGCCCAGCCAGCATAGGCATAGGCATAGACATAGAGGGGGTGACTACCTCAGGTTGAATGAATTTTTCCAGCGGTTTCATAATCCATTTTAACGACTTCTGAAGGATTTCTCCTCTACCTTTCAGTAGTTGTTGAGGTAATGCCTGGTCGTATTATTTGGAGCAGACGACCTCTCAGCAATCCGGCTACCCACAATCGATTCAGCACTAAATTCTCGGATGTCGGCAAGGCGAATGACGTTTTCATATTACTGGAAGCAGAGCAAAAAATGCAGCACTGAAGACTTAATCCTAAAAGCATTTGGTCTTTACTGGGAACGAATTGCCTAACAGGGTGTTTCAAGTGATTAAGACAGACGCCTTGAGACAAGAAGAGGAGACAATAGCTTACATTGGGTTCTTCTCTATGCCAATCCATTCCATGGGCTACAATAAGCCACAGTTGTGTTGGACGTGTAAGTGAAAATAAGGAAATTCAAGGTGTGCAACTTCGTCACTGTTGGGTGGTAAGATGAGCAAATCTCCAGTTCTCAAATTTCACTGGTGGTATCGACGCACTCCAGAGAACATTGACAAAGTAACACAGTCGCTAGCTGTTGGTTAGGCGAATTTTCAGTTGGTTTGCTGCTTTGGCCAGTCACGCACTTAACAATTTATGCAACAGAGTGGCAGGTTGTGTGAAACCCCAACGAATTCTGGTAGAGAGCGTTATCCATCTAAGTTGTCAATTGCCATTTAATCGTCATAATCATAACCCATGCCAAGAGATAAGGCAGTCAACGAGTCAACAATTTGTGCAGTAGCTAATTTAGAAATTCGCTTCCCTTCTCACTTGGTTGCCAACGTAGCTAGCTGGTTGGCCGGAAGCATGTTTAGAGCATGGCAAGTTAGCTGAGTGGGCAAAAGAAGCAGGTGGTGAGCCGTCAGTAAATCAAGGTGCTGAGTAGCTGCCGTTTAACCTGGAGCCACAGTCACACACTTTATAGTCATTTTGTGATCAACTCGACCATCCAATTGGACCGCTGTGCTGGTGTAGTAATAAATGTTTACAAGCGAAATGGGAAATGACTAATTGACATTAGTGATGCACACACGAAAGTTAGCAATAGCGACTTCTTAAAGACTGTAACTGAACTCTTTAGAGGAGGACGTAGAATGAATACGTGACTGCGTAAAATGAGTTAGCAGAAAGGCATATCGTGGGAGTCTTTGACGTCGCACTGGTCCACATCGCCACATTATGACATGGAAATGACAGGTGTGTGTGCGGCTCATGACTGAACTAACCAGCCTGTGGGAAGGAGGCCGCAACAAGATCAGAAAATTTCTTGCTGAGTGTGGTGCGCTTCATGTGGCACACATGGATTTCCTTTTTTACTAAAAGAGGAAAGATTGACAGATGCTAGGAATTTGCTATAAATACTGCGGCTCATCTAGAGCAGCGATTGAGGCATCCACACGTTCCCCTCCTCAAGAAGTCCGGCTCCCTCTGCCCTCCCTTCTTCTACTCATTCATCCAATCCTGTGATGCCCTAACAAGTACCTGCCAATCAATTTTTTAAAATCACAACCCATGTTCTTAGCTTCCATTTGCGCATTCAACAGCATTTACATCCAAAGCTCTCATACTGCTCATCTTCATCTCTCCTAGTTACCCGCTGCTCATTTATCTTCTGACCCGTATGGCTAACCCAACTATCTCAAACAGTGGTAGCTCAGAGGAAGGCAAAGGCAGCTCCATTGAATTTACGAGAACTCGCTTAGTCAGAAGGACACCTCTGTGGATATCACGCTAGCAAGAAGTAAGCGTAACGATTGCGATAGTAAAGCCGACTGGGTGGTTGTAATGGCAAAGTTGGGCGATGTCTAAAATTTATCGAGGCTGGTTTATGTACCTTTGAAAAGTCAAGTTTACTGATACTTGGCTCACCCTTTACATGACTACGGATTGCCCATTGCATTGCTAAGCACAAGACCAGAACCTTGTACCTCGGTTGGTTGATGCCATAACTAGGCTTCAGGTCAGTAAGACACGGCACACCCTTAAGGCATGCGTTCCTACCAGGTCGCCTCGCAGGGTTTGAGTGCAGCATGAGAAGCTTCCTACAACCCCGTTGACGTCTTGCAGTTGCTCAAAACTGTCAACTAGGGGAAAGTGATGTGATTTATCGGTTGCTTTGTTCAGTCATCGCTTAAAAACTTCCACTAACAGCTACCACCGTATGTACCAGCTATAGCATAACGCACTCATTCTCGTCTAAATAAAGAATATGGATCCTTTGGTTTGACAGTATCACAAACGAATGAAAAGTGGGTCAACCGGTTTGTCTTGCTCTGTCACTTTTGTCTGTAATCGCTCATTGTTATCCCCATCCGCTTCCGAAAGGACCCTGCTAGAGGAACATTAGAGACGGCATTGATTCGATGCATTAAGCTACTGTGGCTGCCCGAAAGTCCAGCGAATTCCAAGCCTACTGACGATCACTCAAAGATGGAAGGCAATCGGTTACCATCAATACCCTTAACAGATATCGCCCAAAGCACAGACTCCCACTCAGACATCTCCGCTACTGTCGTCGATGCGACCGACTTGCAGTGCTTTGTCAAGCGTTATGTGAGGACATCACAGTGGTCATTTAAATATTGCCATTTGTGCTTGCGATTTGTCGATGCTAAATCCTTTGTTGGCCAGCAGAACAGCATTTTCAATGCGGTAGTCATATGTCCGACTAACTAACTAATGACTGTGACTGTGGCTAAAGATCAAAGTCTTTTTCTACGTTCAGTTTTCCATTCCGATGTGATTGCAGGTAACTGAGATTGTAACGTGCATACTCAGAGCTGCTTTGGCTGTTGAAAGGAGATACTATTGAAGGTGACTTACCTGATCTCATACTTTTATTTGGTATCTTGCATTGGCCCAATGAAGCGAACTCATATCCTGACTAATCACGGCAAGGTGGAAAGCACTGCGTGAAAACGATTCTGTGAATGAGTCCACTCATTTGCTATCAGACCTGTTTGCATTTGATATCAGGCCGTAGCAGGTGTGCTGCGGTGTGGGAGAGACCACTCTTGCGAATCGTTGCTTGCGAGAGATAGTGCGTCCTGGTCATTGTTACGCAATGGTACGCTATGGTTTAGCCACTCCTTTGCGTTTACGCTCATTCAATGGCTGGCCAATCACTTTAGTTCAGCTTGTCATTGCACAATTTCGGCGACCTTATGCAAAGTGTGAAGCATTAGAATATCATGGCAGCCGATGTTAGAAGGAGAGGCAATGCGAGATGCGAGGTGGGAAGAGCACTTCAGACATGTGTATACCCATTAACTTTCCATATTGCGGAATGTCTGTTGCACAGTCGGCAAGCTGGGTCGCTGACAACACTGTTCACTCATTTCTCTCTAGAAATGACATTGTTGACCAATATTTTAATGTGGCGGCGCCTCTCACACTCACCCACTTAGTCCATAAATGCTCGTCTCATTACCATCACTCCATCCTGCCCACATAGAAGGCGAAAAGAAAGCATTGCTGTGACCTAACTCTGTTAGCACGATGCAATCATGCTATGGGGTGTGGGAAAGAGGGATAGGGAGAAGGGGAAAATAGACGGAGCGAATGATCCCTAACAACTTAAACAGCAGAAGATGCGCCATCTTCCTGCGTGTCCTCTTCTTACTCCGCGTTGTTGTTTTGGCCCTAAAATAACCAATGGAAGAAGAGAAGGTGAGGATGCGAAATGAGGAGGAGGAGGGGGAGGAGGAGAGTGGATGAGTGCGAGGAGCTTACGGGGGTATTGAGCATTCCACTCTCGCCACCAGCGCTCAGCTATAAGAAGGAACAAAACCACGCCGATGTGGCTAATGCCTGTAAATTAGGTGGTCTAAAGTGAAAGCAACGCTAATGCTACTGCTAGCTGCCCAAAAAAATAAAAGCAAGACAGCTGAAGGACGTATGCTGAGTCTGCAAGTAATTATGGACCAAGTGATTGAGCACAAAAGCGTGAAGTAAGTCTTGAGCCAGAACCGCTATGTAACTCCTACAAAGTGACTTTACCATTATGCAGAGGAGGAGGAGGGAGAGAAAGGTGTGAGATTCACTTGGATTGGTGCCTAGACACACGGCCTCAGTGGCCGGTGCAACCTCCACGTCACGAAGGGGAGATATTGCAAAACTGGTTGTCTCCTGGTCCACTGAGGCCGGTGGCAGCCTTTGTTGGTGGCGCCCACAGGGTCTAGCCTCAACTCCAACTGAGCGCCGGTGGCGCCCCCGCCTCGTCTTCCCTTCTTGTCATACCTACAAGGCAGCAGATGACGATAGCCTCATATGGAGAAGCGTGTTCGTCGAACGCTCCTTGTCTAACATCGAGAACTACTTAGTCCAGCACATATATGGCGAAGTTGCTGTCATAACTTTTTGTTTTCCATTTGCATTGCCTAATCACGTTGATTTTTTTTACTGCAAAACACTTCTTTGGATTGTGGTAAATGAGTTGTTGCTGTCCCTTTTTGTGTGCAGTAATGGAATCAATGTGCGTTCATATGTTGGGTAAGAAAGTGCTGTTCTTTATCTGCTTTACCTACGCTATTTTCATCACTATGATATGCGTGCTGTTGGAGCACATTTGGATGGCGGAGTGTGGGCAGGACGAGGGTTGTTTGCTGCGTTGATGTGATTCTTGCTGTGAAACATGTTGTGTAGAGGGCCTCGGTGATGGCTGAATGGTAGGTTGCTCAGCTTTGACGGCACGGGTGGGAAGCTTTGGCATCACCACGCAGACTGTACTTTGTAGCAGTCTTAAGTGTTTGCTTGTTGAGTTGTCTGTTTCTTTTTTCCCATTAGTAGTTATGTTTGTGGATGTTAGCCTTGCAGCTCACTGGACTCTCACACATGGGTCTTTCCATTGTTTGGTTTTTTTTCTTTTTAGATGCTACAAACGTACCTTGATGGTTGTGATGGTGAAGTAGCACGTGATGAGTGTGTGGAATGGTAGGCAATGCAAGATGTTGGCGTGATTCGCGGTGGCTATGGCGGTGGTGGCGGTGGCGTCTCCGTGTGGATTGTGCGATGCGGCTGTCAGCATGGGCGACAGGGTATACTACTGCTATTATGCCTCCGTATGTTTGTCTTCGCGGGCATGGGTGGCTGGGTGAGTAAGTGGGTGGGTGGCGGCGAAGGAGGGGAAAGGCTGGGGCAGCACTGCTGAGGGTGTGTGGAAGAGTGAAGGAGACGTTCTCCTACGACGACGACAACGATGACGAATGGAAGCGCAATGGTTTAGAGCCCACTGGTGGCAACTGCGGCATGTTTTGTTTCCGTAGGTACGGAAATGTTGTTGCTGTGAGAGGGTGGAGGTTAATTTGTTGCTGACTGTATAGGTGATAGGTAGTGATGCATCAGTTCAGAGGCGGTAAGTAAGTGAATAGGTCTCCACTGTTGGGTGTGTTGGGCGCGAACTATCGGGGAGGGGAGGGGGGCGGTTGTTGTGCTACTCCCACTGCTATTGCGACTTAGCCATAAGAGTGAGAATGGATGGAAAAGGAGTTGAAAAGGAGGGATTGGGGGAGACGACGTGGAGAACATCTAAGACAGAAAGCTGAGGCGGTTCCTGGCCTCACTTGGACTAATTACTATCGGGGTTGGGACTGGGGTGGGGTGTGGCTTGTACGCTGTGGCATGGAGCTTGGGTGGATTGGCGGTGGTCCCTCGTGTTGGCATGAGGATTGGGTGTGCCCTTGCCGATCTACGTTTTGCTCTTAGGAGGAGATTTATTTGTGAGCTACATTTCAGTGTTTCAGGTGCAATTCTCCCAACCTACCTGGAGGATGGGGATATGGTGGGTTCTCCACGGCACATCGACGGTTGATTGACGCGGTTGGATGGACTTAAGGGGCGACTCAGCCTTTGCATGCTTTGCCACTTCCACTGTGTCCTGCTTCCGCCAATGCCGCTGGTGCCACTGCTGTTGTTGCGTATGCGTGAACACCACCGGTGAGGACGTTCGTTCCTTCATCCAACGATTCCTATTGCAACAACAGTTTCGTAAGTCCTTTACATTCATTAGGTGTTATTAATGGCGTCTCGCCTTTCTGCAACACGTGGTGACACAAGAGCTTCAAGTTATTACAGACTCACTGCGGATAACGTGTTTTTTGTAGGTTTAAAAGTCAAATCATCAATATCAAGTTTCGTGCCTTTCTTGGATTCATGCAAAGTCTCTATGCAGTTAACTTGCTCATTGAAATGCAAGCACTATCGTGACTTATGCAGGTAACCAAAATCAAACCAAGGGTGATGTGCTTGTAGCAGGTTATATCAATGTTTATGCAAAATAGGGGTTGGTGGTAAGGTGTTGTTTTTGAAGTTGTCAGGTTTCTTGTATCTTGAAAGGTAGAGGAGAAAATGGGAATGTATTTTGCAGCCTTAAAGTACTAGAAGTAGTCTGTATTTGCGGTTGAACTAATCGTTGGAAAGGCTTAAACGCATCTAAGGGTGTAAATGTTAATCTTACCGACTGTAATTAGGAAGAGAACGCCGGTTCCTCACTGATGCGAAAGCCTAACTTGGCATTAGAAAAGGCGGATCGTAATTACTTTTGAGAGACTGTCGTCTCCACTTTAAAAGTCGTTGGATGAGGAAGTGTGACGATTAGGTGCTGTTCAGAGCGATTGAATCGGTCCTTCGCAGTAGCAAGGGACGATGCTTTGAAATGTGCATATTTCATAGTCGCTGATGGAGACTGTTTCAGGGACTGGTCTGGAAGTTGTGACTACGGTAGTGAAGGAAGGAAATTTTCCTGCAGAAATGTGAAATAGTGTCTGATTTGGCTCCACCCGAGTGTGTGACGAGGGTCGCTCTGATTACAGCCAGTGCTTAAGTAATGCTGTAGCCTCGATTTTCTAAATTGGATTTCTTGTAGAAAAAGTGGTTAGAATTGTGCGAAAGTAGTAGGATGGAAATGTCAGTCATGAAATAATATTTTGTGCTCGTTTATGCGGACTTACAAAGGGTAGTGGTGGGGACGTAGATTTGGCTGTATTCAGCCTACCTTTTGGGTGTTGGGCGGATGAGAGAGTGGAAGAGGATGGGAAAGTAGTGATGTGTGTGAAGTGATGGAAATGGCGTCTTTTGCACTTGTAGCGAGCCAAGTGGCATGAATGTTTCACGGAGTGGCCTGGTGGACACATTGAGGTGAATACTGGAACCAATTGTGGGCTCCTATCGGCCGGCAGTGTCATTGGTGGTGGCGGTGGTGCCGTGGATGGATCCTTCCTTAATGATCTATGGCTTCAATGAGCAGTCCTGAGGCGCTGTTTACCGACTCACTCACCCGCCAGCCCATGCTCTGCGCGATGTCGTGGAGGGCATAGGATGTTTGGAAGAGGGGGTTGAAAGCACCCCCCCTGTCTGTGCAGGAAACCACGTGAATTTGTTCCCCTCCCCTCCCGTCCTCTTCCCTTCCCTGCTCTCCTGCCTTCCTCTCTCCTCTGCCGTCAACACTGCTGCTGCTCCTCCTCCTCTTTATGGTAATGCGAATACTTTAGTTATTATTATTGCTGCTACCATTGATAAAGCTAAAATATTGCTACCGTTGAAACCAGTAAAGGCGCCCTCCTTCCTTCCTTCCTTTTGCATATGCAGGATGTGTTGGATAATGAGGAATGGGGTAGAGACACCACGCCGCCATTGAATACTGTAGAGTTTATTAAAAACCTGTGGAGGAATGGCGACTGTCAGTGCTGCGTTGCCCTCAACTTTGACCATTTACCTTATGTTCACAACCATTTTGCAAAGAATGCCTTTCTTGTGCGTGTTTTGCTGGAACCGCGCAGATCTCTAGTGCTACCTCTACAGAAGGCTAGTTGTGCATCATCCACCTAGTCATTCAGAGTAGTACAAAGTAGATTCATTTCTCTGACTGGTTCTACTGAATGACGATGCATGCTTCCACATTACAACATTCATTGTAATAGCACCGTTGGCTCAAACGCTATACACGCAGGTGACTGAGAGGCGCATTACTTGTCCACTTTCGAGCATCATCGGATAAGTGGCGTGTGCATGCGTACACCATCTCAAAATACTGGACGTTTCACAGTCACTGGCACCTTGAATGCTGTTTATTCGCACGTTCTTGGGTCTGCACATGACTCTAATTGGACTTGATGGCAGTAGGAGGCATTTACGCACATTGCAGTCTTCACTGGAAGTGTGGCGAAGTCTCGGTCGCGTCTATTTCTCTCGAAAGACAAATTTGACTCGCAGAAGAACGTTCTTCGGCGTAGATCTCTGTGATGTCCAAATTGCTTGATGTCCGTGGACTTATGAGATGGTCTGCGTCTGCTGAAAGTTATCAACTGCACCTTTCTACTTATATGCTTATAAGTAGCTGGCGTTTTGGACTCATCCTGAGCAAGAATGTGGTTGTTTGGTCAAATAGGTTTTCTGATGGTCATTTTAAAGTAAATCATCGGCCCTTGTGGCCATCCTCTGTGAGGTACTGCCGTCCCACATTGTCGTGTTCCCTGATTGTGTGAGTATAGTGGGGAGTTTTTTCTCCCTTGTCCAATGTCTTTGGTCTACTGCGCTTTGCCGACCGCCAGTGAGATCGAAGTTGGGACTCCTTCTGTGGCGTCATCAACCACATTAGTGTAGAATAGGCCTACTGCGTGGACTCGTCGCGCAGATGTCCTCTTTTTCTTACTACTTCAACATTTTAGATCCACGCATTCGATTAGGCTGTCGTTTGACCCGACAATTCTGGAAGAGACATTGTACTTGGCGACAATCCACAAGTTAATTTAGTCTGAACTCGGATCTGGGAATTTTTATTCGAGTAGGCGATTCCAGTCTTAATCAAGAACTCTTCAACCGAGATGGATGTGAGTTGTGGTGGGGTTGGGTAGATGGATGCGGAATGTAAGGTATTAGTTGATGAATGGAGCAGAAACGCGTGCGCTCGGGATGCTACTGGGAGTAGTGAGGTAGTTGTGGGGCGGTTTTCTTCGGCAATAAGTCAGGCGTGTCAAATACGAGGTTGGAGGAGATTTGCTGAATGAGTGAACTGATGGTTAATGGGGGGTTTGATGGGGCAAAAACTAGCAAGAATGTGACCTTTCCCTTCAAGACGGAGGTAGGATTCTCGATTTCTTCCCATAGTGTTGCATTCAGCAGTTCACTTCTCCAATGGGTCGTGCATGCGCACGCATGACGTTGAAATGGGTCGATTGGAGGAGTTGGAATGCCAGAGTTTCTACTGTGGTGGAGGGTGATGTTGTTGGTGAGGGTAGGAAAGTCGATTTAGAGCCAAGGCGGTGGCAGAGTGAACAATGTGGTTTAAGCGGAGATCTCGGAGCTGTTGAAGTTGGTTCCTTCACCATGACTTTTAAGGGGAGGGTGATGCTGCATTTGAGGAACTACAAAGCGTTCTGCGTAATCAATGGCTTTTATGAAAATGATTTCTCATTCAAATGTTTTCTTTCTCTTGCCCACTACTGCCTCCTCCTCCTTCCTTTTATCTGTCCTCTGTTCGATTGGAGCTGCATTTGGAACGTTTGCCATCAAGAACGCAGGTCAATCCGCTGAATGCCTGTAAACTACTTGTCTTAACCATTGTTGTTATTATTATTATAAACCCTTCCTTATTCGTGGTCTCTGTGTGCCGGTGTGCAAGTGACTGGGTGGAGGTGGTGGAGTGAAGTACGCCTTTCCTTGGCAAGTGGTTAAGAGGGAGGGAAGGAAGGAAGGAAGGAAAGAAGGAATGAAGGAAGGAAGGAAGGAAGGAAGGAGGGAGGGAGGGAGGGAGGAAGGGAGGGAGGGAGGGAGGGAGGGAGGGGGGGAGGGAGGGAGGGAGGGAGGGAGGGAGGGAAGGAAGGAAGGAGGGAAGGAAGGAAGGAGGAGACAGGGGCGGCATGGGAGGTGATGTTGATGGCCCCCCAATTCCTTCGGTCTTGTAAGTGTGACACATCTGACATGGTGCCTGAAACTGCACTTGAAATGGAATGCGGAATTAGTCTCGATTCCGATTAAGTCTATTCCATTTAATACCTTTAACACAATGGCACACTAGAGGGGTAATTAAACTCGTAATTGAATGCATTGAATCACAGTACTTGATTGATTGAATGATGATGATGATGATGATGATGATGATAGCCGGTAGATAGACTGCGTGACATGAAAGGTCGGCAGAGAAGTTTGCCCCACCACCACCTGACTACTCTTAGCAGCACTCCAAATGCACGCATTCCTGTTCCCTTCATCAACAAGTTAATCATCCATTCTGCATCCACCATTCCAAACTCATGGCAATTCACATCTCTTTCTTAACGCTCTCATGGTCAGGATCGAAAGTGCTCATTAGAATGGATCTTCCTGAGTCCACATTCATCACATCTTAAGATTCTCAGGTTAAGCTGACTTGGGTATTGTCGCCAAGTATAATGGCTTTTGTGAGACTGTTGAATCTTGTCTGCCACAGGAAATCATCAACTCACGTGTAAGAACTCTCGGTTGACGAACGGGGGTCGCCAGTTCAATCATGGAAGAGCAACTGCTGACCGAAAGTGCCCACAATAACCTCCAAAAGTGCGTAGGAATCGAGATCGGTTATAAAGCGTGATTGACGCAGTTAAAATCAGCGCTTTAAGGTAGTATCAACCGCAAAGATGGAGCAGGCTTACCGCAACGAGAATCGTCTCTGAGGAATGCCACTGCACAACTGAAATTAGTAGAACCTTGATTACAAGTTTATTATAACAGGCATACACGAGAGCTCTTCCAGAATTTCAGACAAAAGTCCTCCGTAGCCTAGAATCTTATTGGTCTTATGTGACCGCCTGACACTCCTTTTCTAATCAATCGAGCTGCTATGCAAAAAATCAAAAATGACTATTCTTATGACAGGTCTACCCTGCAATTGTACCATTGGCTACCACTCATCCAACCAGTGATTCGAGAAGTCTATTAAGGATCAACAAGAAATATGGCCATTTAAAAGAAATGGAACATAAAATTAGACTTCTCCCCACGAAAATCCGGCATTTACTTACAGCTATGTAGGCTGGTTTGTGGACATAAAAGTACTTCCTGGAACTCGTCACCTTCCATTGGTTATTGACCAGCCAATCAGATGGCGTTTAGCCGAGGAGAGATTTACGGTCGCCCTAGGGGATACCTGGATCGGCATTTTGGGGTCTGCGTCAAATCATCCTAGTTCTAATCTCACAGCAAACACCCAATATCATTGTAGTAAGTCGACAGAGCAACCCAATTCATGGTAAATGAGGTCTGGGTGCGATTTTGTATCAAGTACTAAGTTACCTTGCGTCGCAAGGGATTGTCCTGACCACCGCCTTTTCAATATCGAAACAAAAGCTAAGTTTGACAAGCGCAAAGCCACCTAAATAAACATTCTGCTATTCTTTTACGATTTTTAATAAGACTTTATCTGACGTCACCCAAGCTAGCTTCTTTTGAGCAAAAAACGTAGTCCTCATGAGTTTTCCTCTGCCCCGTAGAGGTACATGTATGATTGCGTAAATGAAACGCTAGATCCAATGGCAAGTCATTGCATCCTCACTTGTGAAGGTCTTAGTACTCCTCTGAATGCAAAAATTGAAGCACTTTGCAAAGTCCATTTTTATATAAAGTCGGGACTCAACGTGTGCCATATAAAGCGCATCGAGGTGAGCGAGAGAATTAGCGATCTTGTTGCGGCAAAGCTAACTCCCAAAATGCGTAGGAGATAATGGGAATTAGTTGAATAAGTAAAAGGAGGAAACAGCAAGTGGGTGTGGATGTAGTCCCTCTATTACCTTAGCAAGGAGCACATCAGCATTTCAGGATCTGTCGGTTGTTGCAGGTGGTGCGTAGTTACGAAGAAAATTGAAGAGGACACAAGCGATCCACTCGACTCCCACCATTACAACTTCAAGTGGTTGTGGTTTGACACCAAAGACATTTTCTTGAGTTGTGGTTGGGCTCTACCACTTAAGTGAATGGAGCCACACAATCTAGCGTGTATAGGTGCATCCGAAGGGCTCATGTGAAGAATTGGAAGAAAAGGGCTCCAAGTAATCCAACTTTTTAGCTAGAGATGTCGACGATGTTTCTGTGTTTGGGCTACGCCAACGTCAAAGTCTTACAAAGCCATGTACACAGATATTGTCCCCATATAGTGGCTTTGGCGAGACACCGGGAATGAGATCCACTGCCATGGGAGGAGCGCACCTACTTCCGCCTACAAAGGAATCGTACCCAGGCGGATGAGTGACTAGTGGATTGTTGGGAGCCACACAGTCAAGCCCAACTATTGGATCGTAGTGAACGCTACCAACCATTAGAAGTGATGGTCTGTCTATGCACCACAGAAAATGTAGGTAGTGTGGAATAGCTGCCAACTGCCTACAGTACCAAGGGATGAGTCCCATCAGAGCTGATGGTCAGGTGGATGGTTCGACTGCTCAGTCACTCAACAGCTTGCGCAACGACGAGGACCAGACTGTTACAGTGTACAAAGAATGAGAAAAGTCAAACAGAAGGTGTATTACTAAAGCGAATGGGAAAATGAGGGAGCAGACGAGAAGACGATGTGTAGGTTTGCATGCAGTAGTAGAAACTGGAGAAGGAGGGCGAGCAGGGTGTGTCGTTTCGTGTTCGTAAGCTTGCAAGTGTAGAGCTGCTAAGTCGCCGAGGTTCATTAACATGATATTTGTGGGCTTTACATGATCCGCTGCTCAACAGCTACAAACTCGTTGTTTTAGCCTTCATGTCATGCCAGCTATCACAAGGAGGTAGAAGGCGTAGTGACACCCCACTGGATGGAACAACTGTCGATGTGATTGATGTCCAAATCAGGTAGCAATTCCAAAGTTATCAACTGTGCCACTACGTCCACGTACACCAGGATGTACAGACATAGCAACCGAGAAATGCCAAAGCAAAATGTAGCAGAGCAATTTGTTAAAATGTGTATCTTTCGTAAAGGCAATGGACACATGATCAAGGTTAGCATTATGAGTGTAGACTCTAGTTAAAACGTCGTGCGTCTTCTTCCCCTTTCTTCCACATACGTTCTTTGGGGACATCGAAGGGAGTTGTCAGTGTAACAGCATCCGCGCCCAACATATCGCAATTCGCTAATCACATGAGCAGATTTACCTCCTTTTCTGTAATTGAAAAGCTTTGCACTTCCCTATTTGAGCAATACAATTGGCCTTATCGCTTAGGCCCACCTTCGAAGGATGGTTGCATTCCTCGAGTACGGTGTCAACTGTAAGTGCGCCCATTTCGCTAATAAATCTACTGCCTTATAGTAATGACAAGAAAGGAGTGTGAAGTGGGGAATCGTTGGATTCGCTGGAACCCTTGTCAACTGTAAGTGTGATCATTTCGCTAATAAATCTGCTGCCTTGTAGATGTGACAAGGAGGGAAGGCGAGGTGGAGAAGCACCACCGGCGCTCAGTTGGAGTTGAGGCGAGACCCTGTGGACACCACCAACGAAAGCTACCATCGGCCTCAGTGCACCGGGAGACGACCAGTTTCGCAATATCTCCCCTTCGTGTCACCGCAACCCAACGATGAGGTCGCTCTTTTTTCCTGCGCGTGGCGTTGTTGAACAATTACAGTCCAGTGACCAACAATTGCATCAGTCAAAGGTGATACAGACAAGACACTTGTAGTGCAACAGCAGCAAAGCATGGGCTTTGCACACATTACTGCTTCTTCTACTGTAGTCCTTCCAATTCGTTCTGCATTTGAGTCCGCATTTGAGCACTTTCTGCAGCTGCAATAATAAACACACCCACTCCATCCACCTACACCACTGAACTAGTCGTGGCAAGGTCCATCGCCACACAGGGAAGCGCTGAGTCGACAGAAATGTCAATCAAACGAACACGCGGCAATCACCTTGGCAAGCAGCACCAGCTGTGCTCATGGAGACGACAAGTAAAAACGAGGGCCATGATTTGGATACGAAGCATATCACATTAGAAACGCATCTCACTCAATTCCTCCGATAGCAGTAAATTTTACAAAGTTATATCAGTAGATTAGCAACATCAAATGAGACAACGCACAATTTAAGCACAAATATTTTAATGTTCGGTTTACAAATTTAACTGAGAATATTATGTGCATGCTTAGGATTGTAGTTGTAGTGCCCCGAGGCTCCTTCGAAGGCAAAAGAAGGCAGAATGCTAGGGTAGATCATATATATGCATATATATACATAGAGAGAAATAGAGAGAGAGATATAGGTCACTGCCATGGCCCGGAGGCTAGCCCACGCAGGTAGGGAAGTACGGCCATCTCTGTTACCTTGACCGAGACCGGTAGTTCCAACAAACAAAGTACTACAGTCGTGGCTAATGTAAAGAGGTACCAGCATACATGAGTTGCTCTGTTACAAAATTTGCATTGCCATCTTGCATGGACTCAATGAAGCAAACTCGAATCCCGACTACTCACAGCGCGCTGAAATGCATTTCGTGCAAATGACTTCGTCAGACTTGCTTGCATTCGTTATTAGGCCGTAGCAGATGTGTTGCAGTGTAGGAGGGACTACTCTTGCCGATCGTTGCGTACGAGAGGTAGTGCGTTATGGTCATCGCTGTGCTGCGGCACACTATCCCACCCAAACCGACCATACATCACTAAAGACTTGACTCTTGCACCTAATGATGGAGCATTAACTTGAAAGAAAAATGATGCGATGAAAGAAATGTGCATGTAAGATTGAGGAGTCAGCCACACCTCTGCGTTTGTGAGCATTTGGTGATTGGCCAACCACACTAGTTCATCCTGTCGCTGGTGTTGTTTCGACGCCTCCATGCGAAGTGTGCAGCATTGGAATGGCAGGGCAGACGATGTTGAAGCAGAGAGGCGAGGAGAGACGTGAGCAGAGAAGAGCACTTCGGGCGTGCGTGTGTCCACCATATTTTTCCATTGCTGAAAGTGTATTGCATAGTCGATAGCTGGATTACTGGCCGCCTTCTTTACTCATGACTCACTAAAATTGGCATTGCTGACCAACATTTGAATAATGCCTTGTAGTTGAAGTGGTGGCATCTCGCCCACCCACTCATAAACCCGAGCGACCAGTGCTTTTCTAATTATCTTTCATCCAATTCTGCCCACATAGAAAGCGAAAAGAAGGCATTGCCATGACAAATCTGTGTTAGAACGATACAATCATGCTATGGGGTGTGGGGAGGAGGGATAGGGAGAGAAGAAAAAGAAACAAGGCAAAGGATCCCTAACAACTTAAACAGCAGAAGATGCGCCATCTTCCTGCGCGTCCTCTTCTTACTCCGGGTTGGTGTTTTGGCCCTAAAAGATTAAGTGAAAAAGAGAAGGGTGAGGATGAGAAATGAGGAGGAGGAGAGCGTATGAGTATGGAGAGCTTACGGGGGTGCTGAGCATTCCACTCCCGCCACCAGCGCTCAGCTAAAAGATGGAACAAGACCATATCGACGTGGATAATGCCTGTAAATTAAGTGCTTTAAAGTGGAAACAGCGCTAATGCTACTGCTAGCTGCCCAAACATTAAAAGCAAGTCGGGTGAAAGACGTATGCTGAGTCTGCACGTAATTATGGACCAAGAGATTGAGCAGAGTAGCATGAAGTATGTCTTGATCCTGAGCCGCCATGTAACTCCTACAAAGTGATTTTATCAGTATACGGAGGCTGAGAAGGAGGGAAAGAAGGGAGCGAGACATACTTGGGTCGGTGCCTGGACACACGGCCCCAGTGGCCGGTGCAACCTCCTCGTCACGAAGGGAAGAGATTGCAAAGCTGGTTGTCTCCCGGTCCACTGAGGCCGGTGGCAATCTTCGGTGGTGGCGCCCATAGGGTCTTGCCTCAACACCAACTGAGCGCCGGTGGCGCTCCCCCGCCCCACCTTCCTTCCTTGTCACATCTACAAGGCAGCAGATTTATTAGCGAAATGGAGACACATACAGTCGACAAGGGTTCCGGCGAATCCAACGATTCCCCACATGTAAAACCATGTGAGTAGGTTCAGTGCACTGCTGCTCAAATTGAGCAGTGCGATGCTCACATACGCGAGCAGGAATACGGCGTAGAACACTCCTTCTTTCGACAACATCGCGAGTGAATCACGGAAATATGAAACTGGCGACGATGCGCTTGACAGCACATCGATCGTTGGATCGAAGATGAAAATTTGAAATGCACGTGACAGCGTGCAATGAGTGAAGCAGACTGGTCGTAAATGACAGAGAAATGTGAGGCTTTGCGGACGATGTGGACCAAGAGAGTTTTGACGCTTAAATAGCTGTAGTTAATGTAGACAGATTGAAGCACACTAAGTGACATGTTGTTAGGCTTCGAGGGTGGTTTGGACAATGCGAAAGCTAAAAGCAGAATTGAGGAGTCTTCATGGATCATGTCCGGTGGTAATGCAATAAGAGGAGTGAAGGAACAAAAAGTCAGCGATAAAGTATGAGATGATGCAGTCATCGGTAAAAGGTGTTCCAGCAACCCATTTTCTTCTCTTTGTTAAATATATGCATTCTACCCTGATATTTTGCCTTCGTTCGCCTTCAAGGGAGCCTTCGAACCCCACAATAGGGAGCTGACTCGGAAGTGGGATTATGAGGCAGAGAAGAAAAAGGAAAAGAAGGAGGAGAGGGAGGAGAGACAGCAAGGACAAACTCACAAGAGTGAAAGAATATGGATGCGATTATTAGCCCTAACATTATCTGTGACTCAGTAAGCATTCTTATACTCTCTTAGCATTCTCATGTCCCCTGACGGAGGGAATCAAACAGTTTAGATCAATTCACACAAAAGTAATCCTGTTAACTTGTCATGATCAACTATCTTAGCAAAATCGAATTAGTTTTCACAATAGCATTTGGGTTATTGGCAGATCAGATAAGTTCAGACAATTACAAGTCATGTCATGACAGCTACCACACGAGGTAGAAGGTCAGGTAGCACTCCACTGAATGGAACAACTGCCAATGCGACTGATGCTCAAATCAGGAAGCAATTACGAAATTGTCACTTGAATCAGAAAGTAAGTAAGAAGTTGGCTACTGTGCCACCGCGTCGACGTGTAGTAAGATGTGCAGGCATCGCAACAGCAAATTGCCAACTCAAAACGTAGCTTACACCCCACCAGCCAAGAAGACGTTCAACGGAATTTCGTAGAAATGCGTATCTTTTGTAAAGGTGATTGACACATGCAAGACTATGTAAGTAGAGTCAGTCCATTGCTCCATTTGAGCAACCCGTCTATTCGTTTTGAATGTGAACTTTGCTACAAAACACATGCTTGAAGCAAATTGAAGTGTACAGCTACTTGACAAAACGACCTTGCTCACCGTAGTTTGAACCACTTTCACTACTTGTTGTCAAACCTAATAGTATCACTAATATGCATTTATATTACTGATATACAAATATTAACACCTTTCTCGCATTGCTCACTTTGTAAATTGGAATTGGTGTGTTTGCTACTTAACTTATACGCGAAAGTCGAAACTTTAAGTATTTGTCGTAATTATAATCCCATCGTAAATGCACTAATACTTACAATTCGTTTGTTTTACCGGACGAACTATGAACTGATTAATCGGATTTGCGCGCGACTTGCGTAAGCGGTGCGCGGTTTTGGGGATATTTTTTGTGAAGTAATGCGCCTTTATCCGCTGCTAAAAGTTGGGAGCCCGGTAAGTATTGAGTACCTTTCGAGCATTTTTAGTTATTTAGTTGTTGTGAGGTACTTTAAATGTCGATTTTCTTTTATACACATACCTGTTGGGGTAGAAGCAAATGCCTCTTAATGTGAATGTTGACGGCTACTTTTCAAGTGCAAGGTCTCCTCATGTGCATTTTTCGGTGTGTAGAGATAAATTGCGGCTGTTGCAGCAGATTGTGGGGTCGTTGGCATTTTTGCTGACGTTTGAATTTGAGTGATGAGGCATAATTTTTGGAGAGGTGCTAAAACCTTACGAAGTGCTTGGCAATTACTTGCTTGTTGGTTTCTTGCGATTAATCACCCACTTTATGAATGTGTGTAGGTGTATGCTTTTGCTTTATTTGTCAGTTTATTTGTTAGGCCAACCGTTTCAGAAATAGCTGCAGTTGCTGTCATAACTTTTTGTTTTCCATTTGCATTGCCTAATCACGTTGATTCTTTTTACTGCAAAACACTTCTTTGGATTGTGGTAAATGAGTTGTTGCTGTCCCTTTTTGTGTGCAGTAATGGAATCAATGTGCGTTCATATGTTGGGTGGGAAAGTGCTGTTCTTTATCTGCTTTACCTGCGCTATTTTCATCACTATGATATGCGTGTTGGCGCACATAGGGATGGCGGAGGAGCGTTGTGTTGATGCGATCCTTGCTGTGAAACATGTTGTGTAGGGGGCCTCGTTGATGACTTAATGGCAGGTTGCTCAGCTTTGATGGCATGAGTTGGTGTCTCTGAGTGAGGTAGACGCAGCAGTGGTAGGAGCGGAGGAAGAAGAAGTGACAAGTTGGAAGCTTTGGCATCACCACGCAGACTGTGCTTTGTAGCAGTCTTATGTGTTTGCTTGTTGAGGTGTTTGTTTCTTGTTTTCCTATCAGTAGTTATGTTTGTGTATGTTAGCTTTGCAGCCCATTGGAGCCTCACACATCGGTCTTGTCATTGTTTGGTGTTTTTTTCCTTTTCTGATGCTACAAACTTACCTTGGTGGTTGTGATGGTGAAGTAACATGCGATGAGTGTGTGGAGTGGTAGGCAATACAAGATGTTGGAGTGATTCGCGGTGGCGGTGGTGGCGGTGGCGTCTCCGTCTGAGTTGTGCGATGCGGCTGTCGGCATGGGCGACAGGGTCTACTACTGCTACTATGCCTCCGTATGTTTGTCTTCGCGGGCATGAGTGGCTGGGTGAGTAAGTGGGTGGGTGGCGGCGAAGGAGGGGAAAGGCTGGGGGAGCTCTGTCGTGGGTGTGTGAAAGAGTGAAGGAGACGTTCTCTTACGACGACGACGACGACGCCGAGTGGAAGCGCTATGGGTCTGATTTCACTGGTGGCAACTGTGGCATATTTTGCTTCCGGAGGTGCGGAAATGTATTTGCTATGGGAGGGTGGCGGTTAATTTGTTGCTGACTGCATAGGTGATAAGTAGTGATGCATCAGTTCAGAGGAGGTAAGTAGTCGAGTAGGTCTCCACTGTTGGGTTTGTTGGGGGCGAACTATTGGGGGGGGGGGGGGGGGGGGCGGGTGTCGTGCTACTCCCACTACTATTGCGACTTAGTCTGAGGAGTGAGAATGGATGGCAAAGGAGTTGAAAAGGAGGGGGTGGGAAGGACGGCGTTGGGAGCATCTAGGGTAGAAAGCTGAGGCGGTTTCCGACCTCACCTGGACTAATTACTATCGAAGTTGGGGTGGTGGGTGGCTTGTGCGCTGTGGCATGGCGCTTGGGTGGATTCGCGGTGGTCCCTCGTGCTGGCATGAGGATTGGGTGGCCCTTGCCGATCTACGTTTTGCTCTTAGGAGGAGACCTATTTGTGAGCTATTTCTCAGTGTTTCAGGTGCAATTCTCCCGGCCTACCTGGGGGATGGGGTGATGGTGGGTACTCCACGGCACATCGACAGTTGGTGGACGCAGATGAATTTACTCAGGGGACGACTCAGCCCTTCTATGCTTTGCCACCTCCTCTGTTTCCTGCTTCTGCCAATGCCGCTGGTGCCGCTGCTGTTGTTGCGTATGCGTGAACATCACCGGTGAGGACATTCGTTCCTTCATCCAACGATTCCTATCGCAACAACAGTATCGTAAGTCCTTTACATTGATTAGCTGTTATCAATGGCGTCTCGCCTTTCTGCAACACGTGGCCACACAGGAGCTTCAAGTTATTACAGATTCACTGCGGATAGTGTGTTTTGTCTAGGTATACAAGTGAATCATCCACATCAAGTTTCATGCCTTTCTTGGATTTATGTAAAGCCCTTATGCAGTTAACTTGCTCATTGAAATACAAGCACTATCGTGACTTATGCAGGTAACCAAAACCAAACCAAGGATGATGTGCTTGTAGCAGGTTATATCAATGTTTATTCAAAATACGAGTTTTTCTGCGAGAGAACACGGCTGGTAAGGTGTTCTTTTTGAAGTTGTCAGGTTCCTTGTATCCTGAAAAGGTAGTAAGTGTTGGAGGAAAAGATGGAAATGTGTTTTGCAGCCATAAAGTACAAGCAGTAGTCAGTATTTGCGGTTGAACTAATCGGTTGAAAGGCTTAAACGCATCAGGGAGAGAACGCTGGTTCCTCACTGATGCGAAAGCCTAACTTGGCATTAGAGAGGGCGGATCGGTGGACATTTTTGAAAGACTGTCGCCTTCACTTCAAAAGTCGTTGGAAGAGGAAGTGTGGCGATTGGGTGCTGTTCAGAGCGATTGAGTCTGTCCTTCACAGTAGTGAGGGACGATGCTTTGAAGTGTGCGTATTTCATAGTCGTTGATGAAGACTGTTTCAGGGACTGGTCTGGCACTTTCGAGAAAGTTGTGACTATAGCTGCGAAGGAAACAAATTATCTAGCAGAAATGTGAAAATGTGTCTGATTTGGCTCCATCCGAGTGTGTGACCAAGGTGTCTCTGATTAGAGCCAGTGCTTAAGTAGTACTTTAGCTTCGATTTTCCGAATTGGATATCTGGTAAAAAGTGGTTAGAATAATGCGAAGGTAGTAGGATGGAGACGTCAGTCATGAAATAATATTTTGTGTTCGTTTATGCGGACTTACAAAGGGTAGTGGTGGGGACGTAGGATTGGTTGGAATGAGCCTGCCTTTTGGGTGTTGTGCAGATGTGTCACGGAGTGGCCTCGTGGACACATTGACGTGAATGCTCGGACCAATTTTGCGCTTGTATCGGTGGTGGTGGTGGCGGCGGTGTATACCGACTCACTTACCCACCCACCGACCAACTCACCCGCCAGCCCATGCTCTGCCCGATGTCGTCGAGGACATAGAATGTTTGGAAGAGGTGATTGGAAGCACCCTCCCGTGTGTGCAGAAAACCACACGTGAACTTGTTCCCCTTTTCTCCCCTGCTCTGCTCTGCTACCATTGATAATACTAAACTATTGCTACTGTTAAAACCAGTAAAGGCGCTCTCCTTCCTTCCTTTCTTCCGCATATGCAGGATGTGTTGGATATTGAGGAGTTGGGTAGAAACACCACGCCGCCATTGAATACTGTTGAGTTTATCAAAAAGCTGTGGAGGAGTGGGGACTGTTAGTGTTGCGTTGTCCTCAACTTCGATCATTTGCCGTATATTCATAACCATTCTGCAAAGAATGCCTTTCTTGTATGTTTCTGAAACCACGCAGATCTCTGCTGCTACTTCTACAGAAGGCCAGTTGTGCATCATCCACCTAGTCATTCAGAGTAGTGCAAAGTAGATGCATTCCTCTGACTGCTTCTACTGGATGACGATGCATGCTTCCAGGGTACATCATTAGATGCATTAGCACCGTTGGCTCAATCGTCCACTCGGAGGTGACTGAGAGGAGCATTACTTGTCCACTTTCGAGCATCTTCGATTAAGTGGCGTGTGCATACGTACACCATCTCGAACTACTGGACATTTCACAGTCATTCATACCTTGAATTTTGTATGCTCGCACGATCTTGGGTCTCCGCATGACTCTAATCGAACCCGATGTCAGTAGGTGGCGGTTACGCACATTGTAGTCTTGAGTGGAAGTGTGCCGTAGTCTCGGCACTGTTTACCTCTCACGGAAGACAAACTTGGTTCGCAGTATAGCCGCCCTCGGCGCAGATCTTTGTGATGTCCAAAAGCCTCTCTATGAGTTCGATTTCACCGTCATAAATATCGCCGTGGACTTCCGAGATGGTCTGCGTCCGGTGTAAGTTATCAGCCACACCTTTCTACTCATTTGCTTACAAGTAGTTGGCGTTTTGGACTTGTCTTGAGAAAGAATGTGCTTGATTGGTCAAGTAGGTTTCCAGATTATTATTTTAAAGCAAATCATTGAGCCTTGTGGCCATTCCCTGTGAGGTACTGCCGTCACACATTGTCTTGTCCTCTGATTGTGTGAGTGAAGTGGAGAGTTATTTCTCCCTTGGCCAATGTCTTTGCTCTACTGCGCTTTCCCGACCGCCGGTGAGACCGAGGGTGAGTCTCCTTCTGCGGTGTCATTAACCGCATTGGTGTAGGTGGTGCCTACTGCGTCGACTTGTCACGTAGGTGTCCTATTTTTCTTGACACTTCAACATTCGCATCCACGCATTCGATGAGGCTGTTGTTTGACCCGACAATTCTGGAAGACATATTGTACCTGGCGAAAACCCACAAGTTAATTTGATCTAAATTCGCTTCTGGGAAGTTTTATTCTGGTGAGCAATTCCAGTCTTAATCACGAACCCTTTAACCGAAATGGATGTGAGTTGTGGTGAGGTTGGGTAGATGGATGCGGAATGTAAGGTCGATTAGTTGATGAATGGAGAAGAAATGCGTGCTCTCGGGATGCTACTGGGTGTAGTCAGGTGGTTGTGCGGCGGTCTTCTTCGGCAATGAGTCAGGTGTGTCAAATACGAGGTTGGAGGGGATTTGCTGAATGAGTGAACTGATGGTGGACAGAGGGTCTGAAGGGGCGAAAACTAGTAGCAATATGACCTTTCCCCTCATGATGATGATGTTGGCAGGCATTGGTAGGTGTTTGCTTTCCGAAGGCACAGCGGTGCAGTCCATTGACCAATTGATAGGACTCTTTTCTTTGAATGGTTTTGCACCCAGCAGTTCACTCCTCCAACGGATTGTGCATGCGCACAAATGACGCTGAAATGGGTTGATTGGAGGAGTTGGAATGCAAGAGTTTCTGCTGTGGTGGAGGATGGTGTTGTTAGTGAGGGTGGGAAAGTTGATTTAGAGCCAAGGCGGTGGTGAAGTGAGCAATGTGGGTGAAGTGGAGATCTCGGAACTGTTGAAGTTGGTTCCTTCATTATGACTTTTAAGGGAAGGGTGATGCTGCATTTGAGGAACTGCAGAGCGATCTGCGTAATCGATGGCTTTTATTAAAGTGATTTCTCATTCAACTGTTTTCTTTCTCCCGCCCACTACTGCCTCCTCCTCCTCCCTCTCACCTGTCCTCTGTTAGACTGGAGCTAAATTTAAAGCGTTTCGCATCGAGACCACAGGTCAATCCAATGAATGCTTGTGAACTACTTCTCTTGACTCATGCTAGAGGGCATAAGATTACAAGTCATTTTGCTATTAACGTAGACTTTCTGACGTAGTTCGTTGAGTCCCGTACTGAGTGCATTCGTGTGGTGGCTGCAATTGGATCACTCTAACCACGGGGTCCCCTATTTGACCAAACGTAGCTGACAATTTGGTTTGAGGATGCAGCATGAAGGCGAATAGTACTGCAGTGGCAGCAATCACCAGCTTTTTATCCTAAGCCTCTCAATTTCTTGTTTTCCACTTGTCGTCCGAGAAGTCCTTACTCGCATCAGTCATCGCGGTAATCCAGCAAACTTTTGAAGTGAGGTTGAGAATTGCGTCAGCATGGTATAGACAGAAAGCGGTGTGTAAGGGGAATAAGGCTGAGCCTAAAGTGATCGTTGCCTCGTACCGGCACGAAGCTATCTCAGGAGAAGCGATGCCTTAGGACAGGCAGTGGGAAACAAGAGGAAACGAATACGATTCGAGCTAGTTTACCGTATAGGGAGTATAGGCCCTAGGTGCATGCGTTCATTCCGCATGATTGTTTTAGCATACTGGGTCGGATCTAATGTATAAGCAACTTTTCTTTTGAGCGTTTGCCTAAAGTTAACATCCTGTCCAATGTGCCCTATGTCTGTGAAAATGGCATTGAAAGATAAATAAAACTGTCCGAATTCTTTTGTGTGACAATGGTCGGTCCACCGAGCTGCGTCAGTACAAATGAAGTCTGCTTGTTGCCCGCTCTCACTCTACCCTTTCTAAGGGAATGAAAGTCGAGTCTGTCACACATTTCGATGGACCATTCCTCCATCATTTTACTTGAGAGGTTTTTTTCCCCGAACAAATGGGTTTGGAGCAGGCAGCTTCTCTTCTGACATTAAGGACTGCTTTGTCAAGCACATGTAGTGCAAATGTGCAGTTTCACTAAAATGACATTCCATTTGTCAACATAACCAAATGGTTCGGTGACAAAATGCCAACTCAGAGTTAAAAGGAGTAGTAGAGGGCTTTTCCCTTATTCCAATCCCCTTGCACTATGACGAGATAGTTTGATTTAAGTAAAGCCTTTTGTCATATCAGGTCCTAGTTTTTGCCACCCACTTGAGCAACATCGGACAAAAGGTAATGACGTAAGCATTTGTGGTTCGCAAAAATTATCAGTGAGTGAGAAGTGGCACGTAGAGGCAGTACCTGCAGCCACAATGACGAAAACTGGTCCGCTAGTCAACGAGGGAGCTGCAGTATCAACCGATTGCCAATACAAATGTCTGTAGTGATGTCCTCAGGCCGAGGTTGGCAATGATGACACAAAATGCAGGTCGATGCGTCAAACGGGTCACGCTCACTGCTAAAGGTAAGACATAGGTTAGGTCACGGGTTGACCACTAATGCGTCAAGTCGAAGAGGTAATGGCAAGTGGAGTATGGCATTGCCCTTAGCATTCAAGGCATAAATGAAATCAGGTAGCGATGGAAGTTCCAGCACTACTAAGCTCCGACCGCATTTCGTCTAACTGGAAGGAATATCCACTCAACCACATGAAGAGAATTTGTACTTTTCGTAGCGACGATTACCAGAACTCAAATGCTGTGTTGCACAGAAACTAAAGTCTGAATCTATAAGCTGACGATTGAGTGTATCGACATGAGAGGATTGGTAATTGATTAGATGGCAATGCAAATGGTGCCGGATAAAGGTTCTTTAAGCACAAGCAAGCTCTCGACCAACAAAAAAAGAAAAATTGTACCAAATTGGAGGATGCCCGCGGTACGGGCTATATGCTCTAGCTGTCCTCGCTGCAAGTAAGTGATGGATGATGAGCGTGAGACAAACTTTGGCGTTCATTACCCCCACTTGACCATCCTTCTCTTTAAGCGCGTGGTGTGCGCATGTAACTGACTTTCTCCGTCTTTGGCTTCATAAGCCAGAGTTACGAGTGCATCATTTTCTAACGTCACGTCACTACCAGATAATAGGTAAAAATAAGCAGGGACTACTAAGACTGTATTAGGCCCCAGAAGGGAAACCTTATCCTCATTCGCCATGGTAGCTGTGGCTAGAGAGTTGTCACTGGAATGCATTAAGTGCAAAGCGATTGGAAATAAGGCCAATCATTAATTATCATTGTCTTTTAGACGTGAGGCATGTGTCACAGAGCACAAAGGTCCACTCATGCTTTTCAATTCCTCCGAACGAGCAAGAAAATTCGCATTTATATTGCTGTGGGCATTGTCCTGCTAGGCCAACTTAATATGACCTGCCAGCATCCGGAATTCAAATGTCACAATTCAACCTATTCGCTTAGTCTTCTGTTTTTCCTATCAGGAGATGTGAGGAGGCCACAAAACTGAGAGATGAGGCCACTGAGCTGCAGATTGTGTTAAAATCACGGAATGCAGACATACACTTCCAGCTCATTGAGTTCGCGAATGTAGACTCTAATCTCTCTCCTCCTCCTCTTTCACATAATTCAACCACCAAACCAGCACCTTGTACATTCGACTGCATTGTCTCATCAGAGCTATTCGACTTTCGTTTCTTCTTTGACCTAATTGCATTCGTCTTGAACATGCTGACTTACACGGGCGGTAAGACTTGCGCTGCTTGCAAATAAAGTAGCCAAATTGTGGTCCTTTGTTTACTCTCGTCCTGTGACAGGTACGTTAAAATGTGTGACTGACTCGACTCTCTTCCTTTTAAAACGGAAGAGTGAGAGCAGGCGGAGTAAGTCCTTGTTTTCCTTGAAAACAGATGACGACAGCTCCATATGGAGAAGTGTGTTCGCCAAAGGTTCCTCGTCTACAATTAAGAACTACTTAGTCCAGTATATACATAGTAACTGTGCCACTGTGACAAAGCGACTGTGGTGGTGGTATATCTGGCCGTTCTGATCAGCAAAGCGGCACTTGTGTATGCATCTCTGCTTTCTTGCAGCAGCACCTACCATAAAGGCAACAACGAAATAATGATGTGGCCGGGCCATAGCGTCCTTCATCCTCACCAAGCTACCTCGTTACTCATGCAACTAGTAATGGAGAATGTCGCCTACCCGTATTCAAGCTACTCGTTCTGACATGGCTAAGCGAGAAAAGATGAATGTCGAATTCGTTGCAGCGCTTCAGAAAGGCGACCACTTAAAGCTTTTACGAGTCAAACAAACTCAAGGCTTAATAAGAAACGTCAATTTTGTTTTTCTTTACTAAGCACAGCTTTCTCGCCCTGTTGAAGTCCACTGTCAATACGGAGAGCAGAAATGCCTAACCGCCATCAATTTCCTCGGAAGCCAGCTCTTGTCCAGAGTAAATATGAGCATCTGAACCCATTTGTCTCGGCTGATTTCATGCACTGACCAGGCATCCTAATCGCTCACAAAGTATGTATTCCTACACTGGCTCATCCATCCATCCATTCATCCATTCGTATGTTACTCGTAAAATCAACTGCTCCAGCAAACCATCCCACCCAGTGGTCCATTCAACCATCCGCTCTGATTGCAATCCTCGTTGTACCTTGGATTCAACAACCAATGTTCTGTTCTCTACCCAACAGGCTTAATAGAAAGAATAAATAAAGACAATTCTCTGCTTGTCGAATTCACTGGAGGTGGCAACAACCACGAACGAGGTTGCTGTCCATGCTAAAGGCAAGATGGCATTATAAAAGTTGAAGACACCTTTGAGACTGTACCTGAAAATTGGCATCGATGTCCAAGGTCAGTGCTAGGAGGTACTGACTGCTGACAAATTTTATGCAACACTAATTTATTTAAACAGGCATGCAGGAGATAGTACGCGATTTTAATTTCTGCGACCACTGATCCGCCTTGTGAATGGACAATGGCGCCTCGTTCCTGCCGCTTGGTCACCTTACCCGACATTCTCAGTGTGCAGATGTACATTTTTACTCAAGGCGAGGGCTGTCTTCCATGAAAGTTTAATGTGGCCATCCAGCTGGACCGATTTTCTGCGGTGGACGGAAGTGCACATTGTGGTTGGAGGTTGACATTTCTGCCATTCGTGCTGTGGGCGGATCTCAAATTAACGAAGAGGCTATGCCTTGAGTCTGTTGGGTTATGTAGCAGCTTCAATTCGTCAAATTTTTAACATGGTGTTAAATTTTATAAACCTTATCTGGACCTGTGTCTAGGATCGTGCGATTCGATTTAGGGATAGCATATGCTACTAAGGAGTCATTTAAGTAGCAGGTGAAGACGGTGGCTGAGAGCATATGCTTTGATTTTAAAGAATCGAGTAACTCTGTAGGCAAATGATTGATAGGGATTTGTTAGGGCACTACAAGATCGGGAGAATGGGCTGTCATTCTGCGAGACTATGGCATTCGCGTTGTCTGAAGAATATATTGCAGTAAAAGGCGACGCATTGGTCACCGCACTGGCTGTCGCTAAAGAGGTGTTGTTCGAGAGGGATCTGGACCAGCCAAGGAATCAGTCTCGTGATGTATACTAGAACCGTGTGAGTTGAGGCTGTAGCTTTGCTTTTTACGTGTATTGCCATCGCCTTTTCACAATGCTGATGCCACACGGAAGTGCTGTTTAAAAGTTTGGCATCGGTAGGTGGGGGAAGGGGGAAGATGATTAACAAGTTCGATTAGTCAGATGTTAATAAAATGTGTGTGGGTGACAATGGACCAAAAATTGGCAAAAGTAATTCTAAAATATGTGGGAGATGGTGGCAGTTAATCAAATTGGTATCAGGATACAACAGGTGGATGTGAATACATCCTTGCAATTTTTTTCTCACAAGAACAACATCAGCATTATAGGGTCTGTTAGTTGTGGTGGGTTGTGTTTCTCAGACCCTTGCGAGGCCTTGTGAACTCTGCCACAATTACAACGAATTCATAGCACGAAATTAGTGAGATTTGTTAAATGAGTGAGCGGTCAAAGGCGTGTGGATAAAGATCATTGGAAGCCTGCGGTGCCCTGGATGATGTGGAAAACTTGCAACTTTAGTGGCAGCGATGGGGAGGGAGAAAGGCGTCTCACTTCTCGACTGCTGACATTCACGTGTTGTGTCTGCATGCTTAAACAATGTCCAAACGAACGTCGCTTACACGTCAGAAATGAAAGCCTTTGAAACAAACAATTGGACGGTATGCTCTGAACAACAGGTGAGGTCCCTCTCTGACTAGTTGGTGTTCGAACAACATCAAGAGAGTGATTTTGCAATGCGTGAGTTGACTATGATGCGAGCTAGGCAGTTGACTAGCCCGCTACTATGTGGAGCGTTAGTCAGACACCCTAAGGTTGAGAATGGCTGTCTATTGACCCTCCGGAATCGCCTTTCATACTGGCCAATTAACTGAATGGTCTGGACTGCCTCATGGCCAGTGGTCAATTCCACTGCATGGCCTATGTCTTGCTGCAATCAGCAAGCGTAACATACTTCCTTACAATGCCAACTGGCATTTTTTCATTTTCGCATTAGTACGCAGAATTCGTTTCAGTGGCTGTTTCCTACCAATAGCGACGTTGGGCTAGTTAGTTTCCCAAACTGTCTTCTTGCCGTACAGCCTTGATTAAGCGACGCTATTGGCAAAGCACCCACAGATCCTCCTCGCAGCAGCACTACCAATCACCGCGACAACGACGCTGCAGTAGGCGCAACAACAATGCTACTCATCGCCTCTTTCGTGAAGATTCTGATCCAGACAGGGATGCAACCTCGCCGACCCAGTATCCACAACCATCATTACCTTCACTACCATTGTTGCCGGAGACACCAATGATGCTTCTGTGCTTGGGCTACGCCAACCTCAAAGACCTACTAAACAATGTGCACAGATTTTGTCTTCATAGTGGCCCTAGTGAGGCACCACTGACAATGCCACTGTACTGGAAATTAGATTTATTGACACGAGAGCAGCGAACTTACTTCCGTCTACACAGTAACCACATCCAGACTGACTAACTAGTGGATTGTTGGAAGCTAATTGCACCCATTGGATAGCCAAGCAACGCAGGTAGTGAATCAGCTTGCTACGTAGATGATCAACTTGGAGTCATGGTTACTTCCAAATATTAGATCGTTATAGGCGCTACCAAATAAACAAACTACTGGTCTGCATATGCACCCCAAAGAACGTAGGTAGTGTGGCAATGTTTGGATGAGTCCCATCAGAGCTGTTGGTCTGTTTGATATTCACTTGGTCAGGTGAATGATTCAGCTGCTCAGTCACTCAACAACTTGCACAACAGCAAAGACGACGACTTGAAATTCACGCGCGTGCATGAGGGCGTTTAATCACTGGAGCATTCCAAGCTTGAGGGTTTGGAAGATGTAAGGCTTTAAGTGTGGCCGAAGCAAAGAAAGACTTGAGTAAAAGATGGTTACGGTGAACAAGGAGAGGATGCGAAAGTTAAGCAGAGAGTGTATAACTGCGGTGAAGGTAAAAATGAGGAATCAAACGAGAAGACGATGTGTAGGTTTGCGAGCAGTAGTAGAAACTGGATAAGGAGGCTAAGGAGGACGAGGGATAAAAAATAGACGGAGGAGAGCGTGCAGTGCCGAGTTTATAAGTGTAACAGTGTAGAGCTGCTATGTCGCCGAGCTTTACTTATTTTTGCACTAACATGATTTTTGTGTGTTTGATGTGATCCGCTGCTCAGCTGCTACAATACTCACTGTTGTAGCCTTCACATTATGCCAGCTATCACAAGGAGGTTAAGGAAGTAGTGACACTCCACTGAATGGAACAACTGTCGATGTGATTGATGTCTAAATCTGGAAGTAATTGCGATGCTGGCGACTGTGCCAATGCGTCTACCTTCATGGAAATGTGCAGACATTGCCACCGAGAAATGGAAACTCAAGATGCAGCTCGCACCTCACCAGCAAACCAGATTATTGAGCAAAATTTCATTAAAGTGTTTATTTTTCGTGTAGGTGATCGACACATAATTAAGGTTAGCATCATGAGTGTCGGTTTCGGTTAGGACGCAATGGGTCTTGTCCTTTCACTTTTTCCACATGCATCCTTTGCAGGCAATGAAGAATGTATCCGCGCAGCAGCATCCATCTATAATAGATTTTGTGCTACTAACCACCTTAGCGCCTTTGCCTCCTCTCAGTAAATGAAGAGCTTTGATTGCATTTATTCCCTTGATACGAGTAGAATGCGAGCACGTTGGACGGTCTCTCTTTACGAAACACCCCACAAGTCAAAGTGGAGTCCAGCTCATTGTAGCATTGAAATTCGGGATACCGACAGGTCTCAAGGCGGTTAGCGTTGCCAATCTTGATGTGAGGACATCAAGGTTTGTCATTTATACTTCCATCCAGATGACATTACATGCCTCGATGATAGTTCGATATTAAGAGAGGCGACAACTGTTCTGCATATTGGTAGTTCTAGTCGACTACACGTACCACTTGGTGTTTTCTCCTCCTACTTATTCGATTGAGCCTGACCACCACCTCCTACGGGTGACTATCGCGTCCCTCATACCTACGCACCTACTCACTTCTAAAGAACCATTGCCAATTCCAATCCCTTCTACACAATGCGCCTCAAAATAGGTAATAGGAATGAGCCCTTGATGTGTCCAAAACTTTATTCGAATCATGCAACTATGCCAGAATGAAGGAGGATAGGAGGTAAGGAGCACGAGCAACCAAGCAGCAAAAAGTGTTGACATCCACATGAATCAGTGAATTTAACTACGTGATTGTAAGGGCGAGGTTTATCGAGTCCCAAAAATTTCTGAGCTGTAATCTGCTCTGAAAACAAGAAAACAATAGACGGGTGTCGTATCTCTCTCACATTGCAAAGGAAACCTTAGCGGTAACGGGTAACGGGTAAAACGCACATTCCTGTCCAAGTAGGCAAGTTGTGCAGACATCACCCGTTTAGTGATAGGACCACCAATGGATGCAGAAAGGAAGGAGACACACCATGACTGCAGACGTCACATGTGAACGATCTCGGCCCACATTGACTGAGGGGTTGTTTCCACGAAGTGTAAGGCTGTTGCAATGTCAGCAGCTGTGTCGGCACATTCGCAAAGGTGGGTAGTAGAACGAAATGAGTAGATTATGCAGGCGGATATCTGTATCCATCACTGGTCTTATGAGTAACGATGTGGGGTGGTGAGGATTAAGCACGTTTAGAGGAGGACCAGTGCTGTTGCTCCACCTCCACTGTCTCTGTGATTAATGCTGCTTCAAATCCGTTGAATTCTACGACCAGAGTGATCACGGCACCATTAGTGGGGACGGATATCTAGCCGCTTCGTCAGGTCGACACGTTTGCTTTATATATGCCTGACCACTTTGTATTCAAAGTTAGACGAGAAGCGTTCGTCAAACACGTCTCTGACTACCAAATTGTCATCAAACAAGGCTTTCTAAGAATCGGTCACATCCATTCACCTTAGAATCGCAGGCTAGCTAAATAGCCACGCTCAAGTTTTGCAGCAGCCGTTTCTCAGCCGGAGCGAATTTGAGCAGGAGGTACTGACTGCTGACAAGGGTTATGCAATAGTAATTTATTAAAATAGGCCTGCCTCTCGATTCAAGCAACGCAAAGGAGAGTACGAGATTTTATTTCTTTGGTCACTGATCCGTTCGGTAAAATGACGGTGGCGCATTGTTTTTTTTTCTCCTTGGTCACTTTTCTCGACATCGTATACACGCAGATACTCAAATTGGTTTTGACCAAGAAACAGCTGCAGCGAAAAGTTGAGTGAGTAAGCCTGCAAAATGTGGATTTCCGTTAGGCCAATCCACTCTTCGTGCTGTCGATGAACTTCAACCTGACCAAGAGGCTGTGTTTCGTAGGGAAAAACAAAACTGATGCTTTGATTACGTCTGGAGTTTGTTTGATTGGTAAAACCTTTCAGTGGCCGGTTTTGACATGTTACAACGAATTTGGCGTCCATTCATTCCTACTTAGCCGTTGCTTTCTCAGAGCCAGTAGCTTGACCACAGGTAGGCGACATTCTCCATCACTAGTTGAGTGAGTAACGAGGTAGCGGCGATGTCACTGCTTTGTTGTTGCCTCTGTAATAGGTACTGCTGCTAGGAGGTTGAGATGCTTACGCACGCGCAGCTCTGCTGATCAGAAGGGTTGGATTAAGCACCTTCACAGCCGCTTTATCACGTCGGCACATTTGCCGTATATATGTGCTGGACTAAGTAGTTCTCAATGCTAGCCGAGAAGCGTTCGACGAACACGCGGCTTAATATGGAACTGCCTTCCCCTGCCTTCGATTATGAAGCGGACTCTCTCTGTCCACTCTCACTCACTCGTTTTAAGGGGAAGAAAGTCGAGAATGTCACATATTTTAGTGCATTTGTAAGAGGAAGATAGTAACAAAGGCCATAATCTGGCTGTATCATTTGCAAGTAGAGCAAGCCTTACTGCCCGTATAAATCAGTAGGTTCAAGACTAATGCGACCAGGGCAGAGAAGGAATGTGAAAACCAAAGAGCTACGATGAGATGATCTACTCGAATGTACAAGGTGTTGGTCTAGAGGCAGAATTATGAGAAAGGGGATAGAGGTCAGAGTCTACAGTCGCATACTCATAGAGTGGGAAGTGTAAGTCTGCAATTCGTGATTCCAACACAATCTGTAACTCATTAACCGCTCCTCTCACTTTTGTAGTCCCCTCATACCTCCTGATAGGAAGAATAGAAAACCATGAGATCGAATTTTAGCATTTCGATTTGAGGTGCAACTCGCACAGGAGGCTAAAGAAGATTTACTAATCACGCCTCTTGATGATGAAGTGAACATGTAGCTGCCATTCTCTAAAGGACATTTTGCATTGGAAGGAGGTTTACTAATCACGGACCTCGTGAACCAGTGGGTCGTTACCAAGACCACTGGAAGCATACACATTAGTAGCACAAACCGAAATCTTGTGACTTGTGACTGCGATCCCGTTTTACATGTGTGTTGTCAGCGCTTTAACATGCTGCGAAGCTGATGCTGTGCAGAAGAGCTGTTGAAAAGTTTAAAGGGCAATTAGGCATCAGCTACCTGTGGGAAGGAGAATGGTTTTTTACAAGTCTGGTTAATTATTTGTCAATCGAGTGTGTGCAGTGACAGTAAGTCAGGAAATAGGCAACACTAGTACTACGATTCTGAAGAAAGTAATCAGAAGTGATGGAATAAGTTCAGGAAGAGATCAGTAAGCAGATCTGAGCACAGTAATTAGCAACGAGGCGGAAACGACTACGGCTGTGCAAGCTGACTGTAATTGCACTGTCCTATGGACAGCCTGATACGCCTCTTAAGTCAGGTGAAGGAGAAAGGCAAATGTTCAGACTTGTGGTTCATTATGCAGCGGAGTTGGATGCACTAGTCCATGGTGTAATGTTTGAAGTTGATGTAGATGTGTACCAACCCTCCATAGGCTTGTTGGACTTGTCGAAAATTGACAATTTCTCTGCGACAGAGTCATGTCATCTTCGCCTCGACGATTGATGAGCCAGCCATATAGCCCTTCCAACACTTCGGTGACTTGATGATGAGGTCAGACATCGAATGCATCTGCGAGACGTCTTTCCGTGCCCATCTGCCAATCAGTCAGCTCGCTTGTTTACTTGCGTGGGAAGGTGGGTGTGTGTGCGGCTCGTGACTAAAAGAGCTGGACTGTGGAAAGGAGACCGCAACAAGACCGGAAAGTCCCTTGCTGAGTGTAGTGCGTGTTATGTGGCACAAGTAGTTTCGCCTTTTTATTAAAAGAGGGAAAATCTGGGAATGCTTAAAAGTCGCTTCAAATACTGTAGCTCATCAAGAGTAGCGATCGTGGCACCCACCCGTTCCCCTCTTTAAGAAGTCCAGCCCCCTCTGCCTTCCCTTCTTCTACTCACTCATCTGATCCTGTGATACCTTAACAAATCTTTACTAATCAATGCTTTAAGATCAAAAGCCATGTTCTTAGTTCCCGTTTGAGTATTTAACAGTATCTGCATTCGAGACTCTCATGCTACTTATCTTAATCTCTCTTAAGTACCCGCTGCTCAATTATCGTCTGAACTGTTGGACTAAACCAGCTATCGCGTTAATCAAATAGCACAGGCAGTGGTAACTCAGAGGAAGTCAGGGACAGCTACTCACAGCAGTAGAGTCTGACGAGCAAGAAAATAAGAAAAATTCTCCCTTATTTATTCTTCTCTGCCTCATATCTCCCTAGTGGGTTTTAACACCCCTGAAATTACGAGGATTCGCTTAGTCGGAAGAACACCTCTGTGGGTATCACACTTGCAAGAAGTAAGCGTGACGAATGCAATAGTAAAGCCGACTAGACTGTTGTAAGGATGAAGTCAGGCGAGGCCTAGAATTTATCGGGGCTGGTAGATGTACCTTAAACAGTCAAGTCCACTGATACATGACCATGATTTGCTCACCGTACTGCCAAACGCAACACTGGAACCTTGTGCCTTAGTCAGTTGATGCCACAACTAGGCTTGTGGTCAGTAAGACGCCGCGCACCCTTAAGGCATGCGAACCTACCAAGTCGCCTCGCGGGATATTGAGCACATCATGAGAAGCTACCTGCAATCCCGTTGACGTCTTGCAGTTGCTCATAACTGTCAAGTAGGGGAGAAAGTGGTGTATTTCTTCGGTTGCCTTGTTTAATCATCGCTTAGAAGCATCCACTGACAGCTACCACCGTGCATACTAGCCATAGCCTTATACACCCATTTTCGTCTAACTAAAGGATTGGAATCCTTTGGTTTGACAGTATCACGAACGAATGACAAGTTAGTCAACCGGTTAACGCCTGGTTGATACCTGAGTGTGTGTAAGCCAAATGTTAGACCTGGCAGAAACGTTGCAGTCGCAATGTATGAATACATAACGATGGGTTTGGCGGCATGTGAAAAGCGCAGGTGAGCTGACAACTCTTGCATCGTGACTGGGTAGTCATCTAGTACAAATAAATTGCGACGTAATGATAGCGCACATCCCTAAATCCACTTTTAGACGGTCTTTATCCAAATTGAGGGAATACCATCCTCAATGCAGAGTGGCCTGTTCCTTTGCACCCCATTTCCATCTTCAGGGTTAGAAGTTTTATTAACTTATCTCTAGGAGCATGCACAATAAAATATTTGCTTTTTTCTTCCTCCTTGGGCTTCGATTCCCTTGGAAGTCACCGTTGCCGACATGGATTTAGTTCCCTTCTTTATCGAGAAACATGTCTTTAGAACGCCCACCGTCTGACTAAGAGAAAGGTCCAGCAAGGCAAGTGTACCAAAGTTAAGAATTTGTCGGGCATTCATCGTCATATGATAGCAAAACTGGCAGACGTATTTAACAGTTGGAAGCAGGTCTTTACTCATCGACTCTCAGCGACGGCGGTGATGACCACCGAAACGCGGCCTCTTATTGGGATGTGGTACCACCATGTACGACCTTTGTCACGTTTGATGACTGCCTAGTCACAAAACACAAGGCGCTTGCTTAACTACATTTTCCTCACGTGATGACCGCAGTAGTTTGGGTCGGATCTAATGACCCTATGTCTGTGAAAATGGCATTGGAAGACAAATAAAACTGTCCGGATTCTTTTGTGTGACGATAATCGTTCTATCAAGCTGCGTCAGTAAAAATAGTCTGCTCGTTGCCCTCTCTCACTCTACTCTTTCTGAGGGAATGAATGCCGAGTCTGTCGCATATTTCGATGGATTTGCTGGTTTGTTTGCGCCTTCATGCACGTACCCGAAGATCTCTGACCACAGCACCATTTCCTCCATCTGTTCACGTTGCAGCTTTTGTTAACCCAAAATGAGTGAATTTAGAGCAGACAGCTTCTCGTCCAACATCAAGGACTACTTCGTCAAGCGCATGTAGTGCAGGTTGTTTCGAAACACCTTCAGATTTGTCAATGTTAGCGAATGGTTCGGTGACAAAGTGCCAACTCAGAGCTAAAAGGATTGGTGGAAAGCTTTGGTAAATCCACCTTTCCTTCACCCCATTTCCTTGCATCTTGGCGCGATAGTTTGATTTAAATATAGCTTTTTGCCACATCAAGTCCTAACTTTTGCCACACACTTAAGCAGTTCGAGTAAAAGGTAATGACGTAAACATTGGTGGTTTGCAGAATCATTAGTGAGTGAGAAGTGAGGCATGGTGGCAGTACCTGTAGCCACAATCACGACCTTTTGGTCCACTAGTCAACGAGGGAGATGTGGTATCTGCTGATTGCAAGTACAAATGTCTGTAGTGATGTCCTCATGCCGAGGCTGACAATGATGACACAAAATGCGGCCCAATACGTCAAACGGGTCACCCTCGCTGTTGGAGGTAAAACATAGGTTGGGTCACGGGTTGACCACTAATGCGTCAAGTGGGGGAGGTAATGGCTAGTGGAGTGTGCGATCGTCTCCAGCATTCAAGGCATTCATGAAATCAGATAACGATAAAAATTTCAGCACTGCTAAGCCCTGGCCGCATTTCGTCCAACTGGGAGGACTATTCACTCAATCACCTGAAGAGAAGCTGCCCTCTTTGTGGCGACGATTACTAGGACTCAAGTGCGGCGTCGCACAGAAACTAAAATCTGAATACATAAGCTTGGGATTGAGTGCATTGACATGAGAGGACTGATAGTTGGGGAGACGACGATACAAATTGTGCCGAAAAGAGGGTCTTTGGGCACAAGCAGCCTCTCGACAACAAAGATAAATCACATAAAATTTGAAGATGTTTGCAGCTTAAGCGATCTGCTATAGCTGCTCTCGCAACTCAGTTGGCCTCACAGGCCAGGTTCACAGGTAAAATCATTTACCAACGTCACAACACTATCAGCCAATAGGCGAAAATAAGCAGGGACTACCAAGACTGTACTAGGTCCTTAAAGACAAACCTCATCCTCATTCTCCATGGTGCCCGTGGCTAGAGATTTGTCACTGAAATGCATTAAGAGTGAATCAGTTGGGAATAAGGCCAATCATTAATTATCATTGTCATTTAGACGTAGCAGATGTGTTGCAGAGCACAAAGTCTACCGTACTTCTCATTTTATCCAAAAGAACAGCATTTATAATGCTGTGGGCATTGCCCTGCTAGGCCAACTTGACAGAACTTGCACCATCCCACCATAACCATTTGACTTTTTGGTCCTTCTCTGACCTGACTACATTATTCTTGGCAGGGAAATGACAACAGTTCCATATGGTGAAGCGTGTTCGTCGAAGTGGTTGTGGTGGTGGCTGATCTGATCCGTTCTGATCAGCAGAGCTGCGCGTGTGCATGCATCTCGGCCTCCTAGCAGCAGCACCTCTCACTTGTCTAATCACAACGATTAATGAGAACAAAGACAAGGCAGCATAACTGACAACTGAGTCTCTAGTGGTCAGACAGATTTAATTTTAAGTTGGCATGGAGCTCGCCACGCTTCACAGGTCTCATTGACGCCCCAATCAAGACGTCTGGAGGTAAATTTGGCCAGATGGCGCCAATAAGAGAGAAGTATCAGAAGAAGGGAAACTTTAACTTCTAGATTTAAGGCCCTCATAAGGCTGTATCACTTACAGCCTCATGGAATAATTAGTAGTGACCGGCCAACAAACCAGTGCAGTCGCTTACCTCCTGGGTACCCTCTGAGCCAGCTCAACCCTCATCACGCTGACTAGTTCATTGCACCACCAGTTGATCGCTCAATGCTTGCTCGCATTCTACTCGATGCAAAGAAAACAAGGTAGCTTTATCTTTGCCCTAAACTTTTTCTCCCAAATAAGATCTATTTACCCATAAAGTGACCCCAGAGGGCTATCACGACGTGCCTCTTTTGTCGTACTGCATGGCTGCCTTGCTACAAAACCTGCGCAACAACGAATTGCTCACCCAAAGATGACTTCCAAGCAGCGTAACGCTGCTCCCGTTCTCTTGCGACGAGTAGAGTAAGTAATCGAAGGTCGAGAAGGAAGACATAAATGCAAACTCCATTGTACACACTTCTACGGATGTTGGTAAGCTTCCGACCTTGCAGATGGTCACAAGGTACGAGGGAGCAGTCTCACTCTGCATGGAAGGTGATTTTCCTTCAATTTGGCCAAAGACCGTTTGAAAGGAGCTTCAGAAGAGTGTGTTGTCGATATTTTACAATTCAATTGTACTGGGTGATCACCTAGTCACGGCGCACGAGTGTCAGCTCACTTGCGTTTTTCAAATGGCATCAAGAGTATCGTTATATATTCACACATTGTGACCGCAATGATTCAGGTCAGGTCTAACAAGTAGCCCACTCACACTTTCGGGTATCGACTACGTGTTAATCGGTTGACTAACTTGTCATTCGTTTGTGATACTGCCAAATAAAAGGAATCAAAACCTATAGTTATACGGGGATGGGTGTATTAGGCTATGGCTAGTATTCACGGTGGTGGATGTCAGTGGACTTTTCTAAGCGATGATGGAACAAAGCGTCCAAAAGAAGTTATTCCATTTCCTAACTCGACAGCTGTGAGCAACTGCAAGACGTCAACCGGATCGCAAAGAGCTTCTCATGATGCGCTCAGTCCCTGCGAGGTGACTTGGTAGGAACCAATGTCTTAGGGGTGTGCGATGTCTTACTGACCACAAGCCTAGTTGTGGCATCAGCTCACTAAGGCACAAGGTTCCGGTCTTGCTTCTGGCTGTAAGATGAGCAAACCATGTTCATGCAGAGGATGAGCCAAGTATCAATCGACTTGACTTTTCAAAGGTGCATTTATTAGCCTTAAAAGATTTCAGGCCTCGTCCAACTTCACCTTTGCAACCATTCAGTCAGCTTTACGGTCACAGCACCTTGTGTCAGGGAGATCCATAGAGGTGTCTTTCTGACCTCAGAGAGTCCTCATAATTTCGGTGGCATTGGGACCCACTAGGGAGATAAGATACAGAGAGGAATAATCAAGGGGAATATTCTCCGTCTCCTTGCTTGTTAGAGTCTACTGCTGTGAGCTGTCGGCTCTGAATTTCTCTGAGAAACCACTGTTTGAGATAGTTGGTTAACGGGGTAGTTGAAGTAGCCAAACGGGTCAGGCGATAAATGAGCAGCGGGTACTTAAGAGAGATTAAGATGAGTGGCATGAGTGCCTTGAATGTGAATGCTATTTTTTGCTTAAATGGAAGCTAAGAACATGGGTTTCGATTTTAAAGAATTGATTGGTAGGGACTTGTTAGGTCATCACAGGGTTCCATGAGTGAATACAAAGGGGGGCTATGGGAGCTGGACTTCTTGAAGAGGGGAACGGGTTGGTGCCACAATCGCAACTCTTGATGAGCTGCAGTATTTGGATCGACTTTTAAGCATTCCTAGGTTTTCCATCTTTTAATAAAAACGCGAAACTACGTGTGCCACATAACACGCACTACACTCAGCAAGGGACTTTCCGGTCTTGTTGCAGTCTCCTTCCCACAGTCCAGCCACTTACCTTCCCACGTAAGCAAACAAGCGAACTGACTGAATGATAGGTAGGCGCAGAAAGAAGTTCCGCAGACGAATGCGTTGTCCCACATCATCATCGAGTCATCAAAATGTTAAAATGGCTGTATAGCTTGCACGTCAATCGTCGAGGCAGAGAAGTTGTCGATTTTCGACAACTTCAACAAACCTACAGCGAGGTGGTACACATCTATGCCAACTTTAAACATCACAACCTGGCCTAGTATGTGCGACTTTGCCCCAAGATGACCTACAAGCCTGAACATCGCCTTCCTCCGACTCCTGACTTGAGAGGCGTACTTGGCTGCCCATAGTGGAGTGCAATTACAGTCACTCGCACAGGAGGTTGAAGAGCACTCGTTGACCACACTCTGTTACGAGGGAGAGAGCACTGAGCTCCCTGTCTCTGAAACTCTGGCATCTGCTCCGAACTGAAGGGGAAGGCGCATTGCTTCCAATCTGTCTAAATTCCCTCATGTTACCTTCGAACGGTCGCGTTTTTTGTATTTTTAGCCAGCTCTACTGACAACCAAAGGGAGGAGTAAAATCTTGTGTCAAATGTCCATAAATCCTTCTCAAAAACTCTGGAAATGTGAAGAGACCGGATGTCATCAGCCCATCAAAGCAGTGAATAGGCCATTGTCCACCCAGGCATGGGAGCACAATCTTCTCCTTTTATGAACTAGTGGCATTATGTGGCGATAGGGACCAGTGAGACGGCAAAGACTCTTAAGATATTCCTTTCTGCCAACTCATTTTGCGCAGTCACGCATTCATCTCACGTTTCTCCTTATTTGCTCAGGTACAGTCTTGAAGAAGTCACAATTGCCAACTTTCGTATGTGCAACACTAATTTCAATTAATCAATTCCATTTGCTCCCAATCAGTTATTACTGCACCGTTCGGGATCCCCTCATTGCCTTGCAGCTCAGCGGTCCAATTGGTTGGTGGAGTCGATCACGGACGGACTATAAAGCGTGTGACTGTGGCTCCAGGTTAATTGGCAGTTACTCAGTGCACTGATTCACCAACGGCTCAACACCTGCCTCTTTTGCCTATCTGGTGAACTTGTCATGCTTCTAGCCAACCAGCCAGCCACGCAGGCAATCAAGTGAGAAAGGAATCAACACTTTGAATATAGCTATTGCGCAAATCGTTAATTGACTGACTAGTCCATCAACTAATTAAATAAGCATCCAACTGACTACTAGCCAAAACGAAACTTATGACGATGCGTCGCTTTTGGGGTACCGAAGGGCTGTTTTGTCACAAAACCTATGCAACAATGTATTGCTCACCCAAATTGCTAGCTTTTGGACTACTCCAAGAGGTCAGCTGACTTGTTCGAGGCTTCTTGTGATGCATCTGATCCCTTCAAGACGAGCCGACAAGAGGCGCACGTTGTGCCTGTTGCAGGTTTGACTGACAGCAAGATCAAATCACCACATGCAATAACCGAGGGCAAGAATCTGCTTTCAAGTTGGACTTCACTTAAATTGTTCCCTTGACTTGTGTGAGATAATTAAATCCACTTCTATCTCACCTGCAGAATTGCCGAATTCATTTTGGGTCAGTTGGCATCAAAATCCAACGTCTACCAGCCTCGATGAATATCAAACCTCGCTTAACTTCGTCCTTGAAACCATCCAGTCGGCTTTACTATCGCATTCATTGCGCCTACTTCTTGCAAGTGTGATATCTACAGAGGTGTCTATGACTATGCTAGCTGGACATCGCCTTCTTCTGATTGCCACAGACTTTATTCCGACTACTCCATGCGAGGTCTGAAGTCATCAAGTACGAGGGCATTTGGCTAGTGGAAGAGGCAGACGACGGTCCGATGCTAAGAAGTGAAGTGAACTTGAGAGGAGACAACTGTTTGGCGTATTGGTTATTCTAGTGAATTATCCTCATCAATTACTGCTTCCTTTTTCTACTTATATGATTAATCCT